>CAJQUW010000059.1:0-43290 GCA_907163375.1 Prostheceraeus crozeri
TTTTTCGACAATCTCCCAAAATCTGAAATGGTGTCTCACATCTAAACGAAGACAGATATGAACAAGCCGATTCTTTCAGTGAATTTGTCTCACTCTTAGCTTTCAAACGAGCTATTGCACGACAAAATCCGTCCACTAGAAGCCAAGATCGAAGCTAGCTCTCCCGAGGGGGGGGGACGTCAGCGAAACTTTTTCTCTCCGATTGACTTGAAACTCACCATGTTGATAGAAAATTTGATGCTGATTCCAAATCTGAAATCCGTTTTCCCATCCGATGCTTCGTTTTGAAGCTACAGCCCAAAACGTCCAAAATTCTAACTCTTGTCATTTTTCGCCAATCTCCCAAAATCTGAAATGGTGTCTCACATCTAAACGAAGACAGATATGAACAAGCCGATTCTTTCAGTGAATTTGTCTCACTCTTAGCTTTCAAACGAGCTATTGCACGACAAAATCCGCCCTCTGGAAGCCAAGATCGAAGCTAGCTCTCCCGAGGGGGGGGACGTCAGCGAAACTTTTTCTCTCCGATTGACTTGAAACTCACCATGTTGATCGAGAATTTCATGCTGATTCCAAATCTGAAATCCGTTTTCCCATCCGATGCTTCGTTTTGAAGCTACAGCCCAAAGCGTCCAAAATTCTAACTCTTGTCGTTTTTTCGCCAATCTCCCAAAATCTGAAATGGTGTCTCACATCTAAACGAAGACAGATATGAACAAGCCGATTCTTTCAGTGAATTTGTCTCACTCTTAGCTTTCAAACGAGCTATTGCACGACAAAATCCGCCCTCTGGAAGCCAAGATTGAAGCTAGCTCTCCCGAGGGGGGGGACGTCAGCGAAACTTTTTCTCTCCGATTGACTTGAAATTCACCATGTTGATAGAAAATTTGATGCTGATTCCAAATCTGAAATCCGTTTTCCCATCCGATGCTTCGTTTTGAAGCTACAGCCCAAAGCGTCCAAAATTCTAACTCTTGTCGTTTTTCGACAATCTCCCAAAATCTGAAATGGTGTCTCACATCTAAACGAAGACAGATATGAACAAGCCGATTCTTTCAGTGAATTTGTCTCACTCTTAGCTTTCAAACGAGCTATTGCACGACAAAATCCGTCCACTAGAAGCAAAGTTGGAAGGTCGGTGCCGAGGTGGGGGACGTCGGCGAAACTTTTTCTCTCCGATTGACTTGAAATTCACCATGTTGATAGAGAATTTCATGCTGACTCCAAATCTGAAATCCGTTTTCCCATCCGATGCTTCGTTTTGAAGCTACAGCCCAAAACGTCCAAAATTCTAACTCTTGTCGTTTTTCGACAATCTCCCAAAATCTTAAATGGCGTCTCACATCTAAACGAAGACAGATATGAACAAGCCGATTCTTTCAGTGAATTTGTCTCACTCTTAGCTTTCAAACGAGCTATTGCACGACAAAATCCGTCCACTAGAAGCAAAGTGGGAAGGTCGTGCGAGAGGGGGGGGACGTCGGCGGAAATTTTTAACTCTCCGATTGATCTTTGATAAACTCCCTCTGTTCTGACAGTGGAATACATGTGGTGCCTGCTCCTCAGATTCTTCCCAGAAGAACCGACCTTGAGTCCTGTTTTCCAAATGGAACAACTTGCGAGCTGCTGTCGTTTTGAAGCTACGACCACAAACGCCAAATTCTAACTCTGTCGTTTTCTTACAGCCAATCTCCCAAGCGAATCTTGAAATGCATCTCTGACCATTCTCAGACTCATACCTGTGACACCAGTCCTAACGACACTAGGACGACTCACGCTCGACCATATCCGAATTCACGTTACACATTGAAACTTGTTCTCACGTACGTAAGCCTGTGAGACCACTAAACGGAGCTATTGCACGATCTCCCGAAAAAATCCGCCCTGTGAACCAAGATTGAAGCTGCTCTCCCGGGAAAGGGCTGGGGGGACTCGTACTAGCGGGAAGGACTTTTTCTTCCGATTGACCTTCTCGCCTAGAGAAATCGTCATTCGCCAGCACCACCAGCCTTGTTGATGCGAGAATTTCATTTTTGTTTCTTTTTCTTATGGTAATGTTTCCATAATCTGAAAATCGCGTCTTTCCATACGATGCTTCGGTTGTGAGATGATACAGCCCAAAGGTGCGCCAAAGAGGAAGACTTCTACCTCTGTCGTTTTTTCGCAACATCTCCCAAAACTCTGAAATGTGCTTCTGTTCAATGGCTAAACGAAGGAGACAGTATGAACTAAGCCGATTATTGCAGTGAATTTAGTCTACATTAGCTTTTTCACTAACGATACCTATGACACGACAACATGCTCCGGGCCTTGGATAGCCGAAGATTCTGAAGCTAGCTCTCCGCGACGGGGGCTAAGGGAACGTTCAGCTGAAACTTTTTTCTTCCTTGATTGACTCTTGCTGCAAGATTTCACCATGTGTGATCAGAAATCTTGATGCTGATTCCAAATCTGAAATCCGTTTTCTCCATACGCGATGTTCGTTTTCGAAGCTACTAGCGACCAAAGCGTCCAAAATTCTAACTCTGTCGTTTTTTCGCCAATCTCCCAAAATCTGAAATGGTGTCTCACATCTAAACGAAGACAGATATGAACAAGCCGATTCTTTCAGTGAATTTGTCTCACTCTTAGCTTTCCAACGAGCTATTGCACGACAAAATCCGCCATCTGGAATGTAGTGATGATATAGCAAGATCATTGTGCCAGCCAAGAAGCCAAGCCAAGGTATCAGGGTATATGCCTAGAGGCCCAATGTGGCAAAGCCAGCCCAAAGTTAGCCAAGGAAACTGTACTTAGCCCAAGACAAGTAGGAAAAGAGGCCAAAAGGCCCCAAGAGTGCCTAAGACTGCCAAGATCGAAGATTTTGTTAAAGGATTAGAGGGCCAAAAAAAAAGTAAGCCAGTACGAGCCAAATAAATATACAGATGAACAGCCAAGTATAGCCAATAGAGCCAAGCCAAGAAGTGCCGTTCTAGCCATAGCACAAGTAAGCCTGAGATGCAAAGATTGCCAAAGTTGACGGAGAGATTTAGCCAAGAGCCAAGAGAGCCTAAGTAAGCCAATAAAAAGATTTGCCAAAAGTAGCCAAAAGCCAAGATCGAAGCTACCCTCCCCAGGGGGGGAACGTCATCGAAAACTTTTTCTCTCCGATTGACTTGAAACTCACCATGTTGATCGAGAATTTCATGCTGATTCCAAATCTGAAATCCGTTTTGCTCTCCGATGCCTCGGTTTGAAGCTACAGCCCAAAACGTCCAAAATTCTAACTCTGTCTTTTTTTTCGACAATGTCCCAAAATCTTAAATGGCGTCTCACATCTAAACGAAGACAGATATGAACAAGCTATTTCTTTCACTGAATTTGTCTCACTCTTAGTTTTCAAACGAGCTATGGCACGACAAAATCCGTCCACTAGAAGCAAAGTTGGAAGGTCGGTGCCGAGGGGGGGACGTCAGCGAAACTTTTTCTCTCCGATTGACTTGAAACTCACCATGTTGATAGAGAATTTCATGCTGACTCCAAATCTGAAATCCGTTTTCCCATCCGATGCTTCGTTTTGAAGCTACAGCCCAAAACGTCCAAAATTCTAACTCTGTCGTTTTTCGCCAATGTCCCAAAATCTTAAATGGCGTCTCACATCTAAACGAAGACAGATATGAACAAGCCGATTCTTTCAGTGAATTTGTCTCACTCTTAGCTTTCAAACGAGCTATTGCACGACAAAATCCGTCCACTAGAAGCAAAGTTGGAAGGTCGGTGCCGGGGGGGACGTCAGCGAAACTTTCTCTCCGATTGACTTGAAACTCACCATGTTGATAGAGAATTTAATGCTGATTCCAAATCTGAAATCCGTTTTCCCATCCGATGCTTCGTTTTGAAGCTACAGCCCAAAACGTCCAAAATTCTAACTCTGTCGTTTTTCGCCAATCTCCCAAAATCTTAAATGGTGTCTCACATCTAAACGAAGACAGATATGAACAAGCCGATTCTTTCAGTGAATTTGTCTCACTCTTAGCTTTCAAACGAGCTATTGCACGACAAAATCCGTCCACTAGAAGCAAAGTTGGAAGGTCGGTGCCGAGTGGGGGACGTCAGCGAAACTTTTTCTCTCCGATTGACTTGAAACTCACCATGTTGATAGAGAATTTCTTGCTGATTCCAAATCTGAAATCCGTTTTCCCATCCGATGCTTCGTTTTGAAGCTACAGCCCAAAACGTCCAAAATTCTAACTCTGTCGTTTTTTCGCCAATCTCCCAAAATCTTAAATGGTGTCTCACATCTAAACGAAGACAGATATGAACAAGCCGATTCTTTCAGTGAATTTGTCTCACTCTTAGCTTTCAAACGAGCTATTGCACGACAAAATCCGCCCTCTGGAAGCCAAGATCGAAGCTAGCTCTCCCGAGGGGGGGACGTCAGCGAAACTTTTTCTCTCCGATTGACTTGAAACTCACCATGTTGATCGAGAATTTCATGCTGATTCCAAATCTGAAATCCGTTTTCCCATCCGATGCTTCGTTTTGAAGCTACAGCCCAAAACGTCCAAAATTCTAACTCTTGTCGTTTTTCGCCAATCTCCCAAAATCTTAAATGGTGTCTCACATCTAAACGAAGACAGATATGAACAAGCCGATTCTTTCAGTGAATTTGTCTCACTCTTAGCTTTCAAACGAGCTATTGCACGACAAAATCCGTCCACTAGAAGCAAAGTTGAAAGGTCGGTGCCGAGGGGGGGACGTCAGCGAAAATGTTTCTCTCCGATTGACTTGAAACTCACCATGTTGATAGAAAATTTGACGCTGATTCCAAATCTGAAATCCGTTTTCCCATCCGATGCTTCGTTTTGAAGCTACAGCCCAAAACGTCCAAAATTCTAACTCTTGTCGTTTTTTCGCCAATCTCCCAAAATCTGAAATGGTGTCTCACATCTAAACGAAGACAGATATGAACAAGCCGATTCTTTCAGTGAATTTGTCTCACTCTTAGCTTTCAAACGAGCTATTGCACGACAAAATCCGTCCACTGGAAGCCAAGATCGAAGCTCGCTCTCCCGAGGGGGGGGACGTCAGCGAAACTTTTTCTCTCCGATTGACTTGAAACTCACCATGTTGATCGAGAATTTCATGCTGATTCCAAATCTGAAATCCGTTTTCCCATCCGATGCTTCGTTTTGAAGCTACAGCCCAAAGCGTCCAAAATTCTAACTCTTGTCGTTTTTCGACAATCTCCCAAAATCTGAAATGGTGTCTCACATCTAAACGAAGACAGATATGAACAAGCCGATTCTTTCAGTGAATTTGTCTCACTCTTAGCTTTCAAACGAGCTATTGCACGACAAAATCCGTCCACTAGAAGCAAAGTGGGAAGGTCGGTGCTGGGAGGGGGACGTCAGCGGAACTTTTTCTCTCCGATTGACTTGAAACTCACCATGTTGATAGAAAATTTCATGCTGATTCCAAATCTGAAATCCGTTTTCCCATCCGATGCTTCGTTTTGAAGCTACAGCCCAAAGCGTCCAAAATTCTAACTCTGTCGTTTTTTCGACAATCTCCCAAAATCTGAAATGGTGTCTCACATCTAAACGAAGACAGATATGAACAAGCCGATTCTTTCAGTGAATTTGTCTCACTCTTAGCTTTCAAACGAGCTATTGCACGACAAAATCCGCCCTCTGGAAGCCAAGATCGAAGCTAGCTCTCCCGAGGGGGGGACGTCAGCGAAACTTTTTCTCTCCGATTGACTTGAAACTCACCATGTTGATCGAGAATTTCATGCTGATTCCAAATCTGAAATCCGTTTTCCCATCCGATGCTTCGTTTTGAAGCTACAGCCCAAAACGTCCAAAATTCTAACTCTTGTCGTTTTTTCGACAATCTCCCAAAATCTGAAATGGTGTCTCACATCTAAACGAAGACAGATATGAACAAGCCGATTCTTTCAGTGAATTTGTCTCACTCTTAGCTTTCAAACGAGCTATTGCACGACAAAATCCGTCCACTAGAAGCAAAGTTGGAAGGTCGGTGCCGAGGGGGGGGACGTCAGCGAAACTTTTTCTCTCCGATTGACTTGAAACTCACCATGTTGATCGAGAATTTCATGCTGATTCCAAATCTGAAATCCGTTTTCCCATCCGATGCTTCGTTTTGAAGCTACAGCCCAAAGCGTCCAAAATTCTAACTCTGTCGTTTTTCGCCAATCTCCCAAAATCTGAAATGGTGTCTCACATCTAAACGAAGACAGATATGAACAAGCCGATTCTTTCAGTGAATTTGTCTCACTCTTAGCTTTCAAACGAGCTATTGCACGACAAAATCCGCCCTCTGGAAGCCAAGATCGAAGCTAGCTCTCCCGAGGGGGGGGGACGTCAGCGAAACTTTTTCTCTCCGATTGACTTGAAACTCACCATGTTGATCGAGAATTTCATGCTGATTCCAAATCTGAAATCCGTTTTCCCATCCGATGCTTCGTTTTGAAGCTACAGCCCAAAACGTCCAAAATTCTAACTCTTGTCGTTTTTCGACAATCTCCCAAAATCTGAAATGGTGTCTCACATCTAAACGAAGACAGATATGAACAAGCCGATTCTTTCAGTGAATTTGTCTCACTCTTAGCTTTCAAACGAGCTATTGCACGACAAAATCCGTCCACTAGAAGCAAAGTTGGAAGGTCGGTGCCGAGGGGGGGACGTCAGCGAAACTTTTTCTCTCCGATTGACTTGAAATTCACCATGTTGATAGAAAATTTGATGCTGATTCCAAATCTGAAATCCGTTTTCCCATCCGATGCTTCGTTTTGAAGCTACAGCCCAAAACGTCCAAAATTCTAACTCTTGTCGTTTTTCGACAATCTCCCAAAATCTGAAATGGTGTCTCACATCTAAACGAAGACAGATATGAACAAGCCGATTCTTTCAGTGAATTTGTCTCACTCTTAGCTTTCAAACGAGCTATTGCACGACAAAATCCGCCCTCTGGAAGCCAAGATCGAAGCTAGCTCTCCCGAGGGGGGGACGTCAGCGAAACTTTTTCTCTCCGATTGACTTGAAACTCACCATGTTGATCGAGAATTTCATGCTGATTCCAAATCTGAAATCCGTTTTCCCATCCGATGCTTCGTTTTGAAGCTACAGCCCAAAACGTCCAAAATTCTAACTCTTGTCGTTTTTCGACAATCTCCCAAAATCTGAAATGGTGTCTCACATCTAAACGAAGACAGATATGAACAAGCCGATTCTTTCAGTGAATTTGTCTCACTCTTAGCTTTCAAACGAGCTATTGCACGACAAAATCCGTCCACTAGAAGCAAAGTTGGAAAGTCGGTGCTGGGGGGGGGACGTCAGCGAAACTTTTTCTCTCCGATTGACTTGAAACTCACCATACCGATGCAGAATTTCACGCTGAATCCGAATCTGGCCTCCGTTTTCCCATCCGATGCTTCGTTTTGAAGCTAGAGCCCAAAACGTCCAAAATTCTAACTCTGTCGTTTTTCGCCAATCTCCCAAAATCTGAAATGGTGTCTCACATCTAAACGAAGACAGATATGAACAAGCCGATTCTTTCAGTGAATTTGTCTCACTCTTAGCTTTCAAACGAGCTATTGCACGACAAAATCCGCTCTCTGGAAGCCAAGATCGAAGCTAGCTCTCCCGAGGGGGGGACGTCAGCGAAACTTTTTCTCTCCGATTGACTTGAAACTCACCATGTTGATCGAGAA
Organism: Prostheceraeus crozeri; assembly: GCA_907163375.1. Lineage (NCBI taxonomy): Eukaryota > Metazoa > Platyhelminthes > Polycladida > Euryleptidae > Prostheceraeus > Prostheceraeus crozeri. The sequence goes on from CAJQUW010000059.1 coordinate 7,715, forward strand.
TTTGATGCTGATTCCAAATCTGAAATCCGTTTTCCCATCCGATGCTTCGTTTTGAAGCTACAGCCCAAAACGTCCAAATTTCTAACTCTTGTCATTTTTCGCCAATCTCCCAAAATCTTAAATGGTGTCTCACATCTAAACGAAGACAGATATGAACAAGCCGATTCTTTCAGTGAATTTGTCTCACTCTTAGCTTTCAAACGAGCTATTGCACGACAAAATCCGCCCTCTGGAAGCAAAGATCGAAGGTCAGGGTGCCGAGAGGGGGGGGGACGTCAGCGAAAATTTTTTCTCGCCGATTGCCTTGAAACTCACCATACAGATAGAGAATTTCACGCTGATTCCAAATCTGAAATCCGCTTTCCCATCCGATGCTTCGTTTTGAAGCTACAGCCCAAAACGTCCAAAATTCTAACTCTTGTCGTTTTTCGACAATCTCCCAAAATCTGAAATGGTGTCTCACATCTAAACGAAGACAGATATGAACAAGCCGATTCTTTCAGTGAATTTGTCTCACTCTTAGCTTTCAAACGAGCTATTGCACGACAAAATCCGTTTCCTGGAAGCCAAAATCGAAGCTAGCTCTCACGAGGGGGGGGGACGTCAGCGAAAACTTTTTCTCTCCGATTGACTTGAAACTCACCATACAGATAGAGAATTTCACGCTGATTCCAAATCTGAAATCCGTTTTCCAATCCGATGCTTCGTTTTGAAGCTACAGCCCAAAACGTCCAAAATTCTAACTCTGTCGTTTTTCGCCAATGTCCCAAAATCTTAAATGGCGTCTCACATCTAAACGAAGACAGATATGAACAAGTCGATCCTTTCAGTGAATTTGTCTCACTCTTAGCTTTCAAACGAGCTATTGCACGACAAAATCCGTCCACTAGAAGCAAAGTTGCAAGGTCGGTTCTGGGGGGGGGAACGTCAGCGGAACTTTTCTCTCCGATTGACTTGAAACTCACCATACAGATAGAGAATTTCACGCTGATTCCAAATCTGAAATCCGTTTTCCCATCCGATGCTTCGTTTTGAAGCTACAGCCCAAAGCGTCCCAAATTCTAACTCTGTCGTTTTTCGCCAATGTCCCAAAATCTTAAATGGCGTCTCACATCTAAACGAAGACAGATATGAACAAGCCGATTCTTTCAGTGAGTTTGTCTCACTCTTAGCTTTCAAACGAGCTATTGCACGACAAAATCCGTCCACTAGAAGCAAAGTTGGAAGGTCGGTGCCGAGGGGGGGACGTCAGCGAAACTTTTTCTCTCCGATTGACTTGAAACTCACCATGTTGATAGAAAATTTCATGCTGATTCCAAATCTGAAATCCGTTTTCCCATCCGATGCTTCGTTTTGAAGCTACAGCCCAAAACGTCCAAAATTCTAACTCTGTCGTTTTTTCGCCAATCTCCCAAAATCTGAAATGGTGTCTCACATCTAAACGAAGACAGATATGAACAAGCCGATTCTTTCAGTGAATTTGTCTCACTCTTAGCTTTCAAACGAGCTATTGCACGACAAAATCCGCCCTCTGGAAGCCAAGATCGAAGCTAGCTCTCCCGAGGGGGGGACGTCAGCGAAACTTTTTCTCTCCGATTGACTTGAAACTCACCATGTTGATCGAGAATTTCATGCTGATTCCAAATCTGAAATCCGTTTTCCCATCCGATGCTTCGTTTTGAAGCTACAGCCCAAAACGTCCAAAATTCTAACTCTTGTCGTTTTTCGACAATCTCCCAAAATCTGAAATGGTGTCTCACATCTAAACGAAGACAGATATGAACAAGCCGATTCTTTCAGTGAATTTGTCTCACTCTTAGCTTTCAAACGAGCTATTGCACGACAAAATCCGCCCTCTGGAAGCCAAGATCGAAGCTAGCTCTCCCGAGGGGGGGGACGTCAGCGAAACTTTTTCTCTCCGATTGACTTGAAACTCACCATGTTGATCGAGAATTTCATGCTGATTCCAAATCTGAAATCCGTTTTCCCATCCGATGCTTCGTTTTGAAGCTACAGCCCAAAACGTCCAAAATTCTAACTCTTGTCGTTTTTTCGACAATCTCCCAAAATCTGAAATGGTGTCTCACATCTAAACGAAGACAGATATGAACAAGCCGATTCTTTCAGTGAATTTGTCTCACTCTTAGCTTTCAAACGAGCTATTGCACGACAAAATCCGTCCACTAGAAGCAAAGTTGGAAGGTCGGTGCCGAGGGGGGGGACGTCAGCGAAACTTTTTCTCTCCGATTGACTTGAAACTCACCATGTTGATAGAAAATTTGACGCTGATTCCAAATCTGAAATCCGTTTTCCAATCCGATGCTTCGTTTTGAAGCTACAGCCCAAAACGTCCAAAATTCTAACTCTGTCGTTTTTCGCCAATGTCCCAAAATCTGAAATGGTGTCTCACATCTAAACGAAGACAGATATGAACAAGCCGATTCTTTCAGTGAATTTGTCTCACTCTTAGCTTTCAAACGAGCTATTGCACGACAAAATCCGCCCTCTGGAAGCCAAGATCGAAGCTAGCTCTCCCGAGGGGGGGGGACGTCAGCGAAACTTTTTCTCTCCGATTGACTTGAAACTCACCATGTTGATCGAGAATTTGATGCTGATTCCAAATCTGAAATCCGTTTTCCCATCCGATGCTTCGTTTTGAAGCTACAGCCCAAAACGTCCAAAATTCTAACTCTTGTCGTTTTTTCGACAATCTCCCAAAATCTGAAATGGTGTCTCACATCTAAACGAAGACAGATATGAACAAGCCGATTCTTTCAGTGAATTTGTCTCACTCTTAGCTTTCAAACGAGCTATTGCACGACAAAATCCGCCCTCTGGAAGCCAAGATCGAAGCTAGCTCTCCCGAGGGGGGGGACGTCAGCGAAACTTTTTCTCTCCGATTGACTTGAAACTCACCATGTTGATCGAGAATTTCATGCTGATTCCAAATCTGAAATCCGTTTTCCCATCCGATGCTTCGTTTTGAAGCTACAGCCCAAAACGTCCAAAATTCTAACTCTTGTCGTTTTTCGACAATCTCCCAAAATCTGAAATGGTGTCTCACATCTAAACGAAGACAGATATGAACAAGCCGATTCTTTCAGTGAATTTGTCTCACTCTTAGCTTTCAAACGAGCTATTGCACGACAAAATCCGTCCACTAGAAGCAAAGTTGGAAGGTCGGTGCCGAGGGGGGGGACGTCAGCGAAACTTTTTCTCTCCGATTGACTTGAAACTCACCATGTTGATAGAAAATTTGATGCTGATTCCAAATCTGAAATCCGTTTTCCCATTCGATGCTTCGTTTTGAAGCTACAGCCCAAAGCGTCCAAAATTCTAACTCTGTCGTTTTTCGACAATCTCCCAAAATCTGAAATGGTGTCTCACATCTAAACGAAGACAGATATGAACAAGCCGATTCTTTCAGTGAATTTGTCTCACTCTTAGCTTTCAAACGAGCTATTGCACGACAAAATCCGCCCTCTGGAAGCCAAGATCGAAGCTAGCTCTCCCGAGGGGGGGGGGACGTCAGCGAAACTTTTTCTCTCCGATTGACTTGAAACTCACCATGTTGATCGAGAATTTCATGCTGATTCCAAATCTGAAATCCGTTTTCCCATCCGATGCTTCGTTTTGAAGCTACAGCCCAAAACGTCCAAAATTCTAACTCTTGTCGTTTTTCGACAATCTCCCAAAATCTGAAATGGTGTCTCACATCTAAACGAAGACAGATATGAACAAGCCGATTCTTTCAGTGAATTTGTCTCACTCTTAGCTTTCAAACGAGCTATTGCACGACAAAATCCGCCCTCTGGAAGCCAAGATCGAAGCTAGCTCTCCCGAGGGGGGGGACGTCAGCGAAACTTTTTCTCTCCGATTGACTTGAAACTCACCATGTTGATCGAGAATTTCATGCTGATTCCAAATCTGAAATCCGTTTTCCCATCCGATGCTTCGTTTTGAAGCTACAGCCCAAAACGTCCAAAATTCTAACTCTTGTCGTTTTTCGACAATCTCCCAAAATCTGAAATGGTGTCTCACATCTAAACGAAGACAGATATGAACAAGCCGATTCTTTCAGTGAATTTGTCTCACTCTTAGTTTTCAAACGAGCTATTGCACGACAAAATTCGTCCACTGGAAGCAAAGTTGGAAGCTTGGTGCCGAAGTGGGGGGGACGTCAGCGAAAATTTTTCTCTCCGATTGACTTGAAACTCACCATGTTGATAGAGAATTTCATGCTGATTCCAAATCTGAAATCCGTTTTCCCATCCGATGCTTCGTTTTGAAGCTACAGCCCAAAACGTCCAAAATTCTAACTCTGTCGTTTTCGACAATCTCCCAAAATCTGAAATGGTGTCTCACATCTAAACGAAGACAGATATGAACAAGCCGATTCTTTCAGTGAATTTGTCTCACTCTTAGCTTTCAAACGAGCTATTGCACGACAAAATCCGCCCTCTGGAAGCCAAGATCGAAGCTAGCTCTCCCGAGGGGGGGGACGTCAGCGAAACTTTTTCTCTCCGATTGACTTGAAACTCACCATGTTGATCGAGAATTTCATGCTGATTCCAAATCTGAAATCCGTTTTCCCATCCGATGCTTCGTTTTGAAGCTACAGCCCAAAACGTCCAAAATTCTAACTCTTGTCGTTTTTCGACAATCTCCCAAAATCTGAAATGGTGTCTCACATCTAAACGAAGACAGATATGAACAAGCCGATTCTTTCAGTGAATTTGTCTCACTCTTAGCTTTCAAACGAGCTATTGCACGACAAAATCCGTCCTCTGGAAGCCAAGATCGAAGCTAGCTCTCCCGAGGGGGGGACGTCAGCGAAACTTTTTCTCTCCGATTGACTTGAAACTCACCATGTTGATAGAGAATTTGATGCTGATTCCAAATCTGAAATCCGTTTTCCCATCCGATGCTTCGTTTTGAAGCTACAGCCCAAAACGTCCAAAATTCTAACTCTGTCGTTTTTCGCCAATCTCCCAAAATCTTAAATGGTGTCTCACATCTAAACGAAGACAGATATGAACAAGCCGATTCTTTCAGTGAATTTGTCTCACTCTTAGCTTTCAAACGAGCTATTGCACGACAAAATCCGTCCTCTGGAAGCCAAGATCGAAGCTAGCTCTCCCGAGGGGGGGGACGTCAGCGAAACTTTTTCTCTCCGATTGACTTGAAACTCACCATGTTGATCGAGAATTTCATGCTGATTCCAAATCTGAAATCCGTTTTCCCATCCGATGCTTCGTTTTGAAGCTACAGCCCAAAACGTCCAAAATTCTAACTCTTGTCGTTTTTTCCGACAATCTCCCAAAATCTGAAATGGTGTCTCACATCTAAACGAAGACAGATATGAACAAGCCGATTCTTTCAGTGAATTTGTCTCACTCTTAGCTTTCAAACGAGCTATTGCACGACAAAATCCGCCCTCTGGAAGCCAAGATCGAAGCTAGCTCTCCCGAGGGGGGGGACGTCAGCGAAACTTTTTCTCTCCGATTGACTTGAAACTCACCATGTTGATCGAGAATTTGATGCTGATTCCAAATCTGAAATCCGTTTTCCCATCCGATGCTTCGTTTTGAAGCTACAGCCCAAAACGTCCAAAATTCTAACTCTTGTCGTTTTTCGACAATCTCCCAAAATCTGAAATGGTGTCTCACATCTAAACGAAGACAGATATGAACAAGCCGATTCTTTCAGTGAATTTGTCTCACTCTTAGCTTTCAAACGAGCTATTGCACGACAAAATCCGCCCTCTGGAAGCCAAGATCGAAGCTAGCTCTCCCGAGGGGGGGACGTCAGCGAAACTTTTTCTCTCCGATTGACTTGAAACTCACCATGTTGATCGAGAATTTCATGCTGATTCCAAATCTGAAATCCGTTTTCCCATCCGATGCTTCGTTTTGAAGCTACAGCCCAAAACGTCCAAAATTCTAACTCTTGTCGTTTTTCGACAATCTCCCAAAATCTGAAATGGTGTCTCACATCTAAACGAAGACAGATATGAACAAGCCGATTCTTTCAGTGAATTTGTCTCACTCTTAGTTTTCAAACGAGCTATTGCACGACAAAATCCGTCCACTAGAAGCAAAGTTGGAAGGTCGGTGCCGAGGGGGGGACGTCAGCGAAACTTTTTCTCTCCGATTGACTTGAAACTCACCATGTTGATAGAAAATTTGATGCTGATTCCAAATCTGAAATCCGTTTTCCCATCCGATGCTTCGTTTTGAAGCTACAGCCCAAAACGTCCAAAATTCTAACTCTGTCGTTTTTCGACAATCTCCCAAAATCTGAAATGGTGTCTCACATCTAAACGAAGACAGATATGAACAAGCCGATTCTTTCAGTGAATTTGTCTCACTCTTAGCTTTCAAACGAGCTATTGCACGACAAAATCCGCCCTCTGGAAGCCAAGATCGAAGCTAGCTCTCCCGAGGGGGGGGACGTCAGCGAAACTTTTTCTCTCCGATTGACTTGAAACTCACCATGTTGATCGAGAATTTCATGCTGATTCCAAATCTGAAATCCGTTTTCCCATCCGATGCTTCGTTTTGAAGCTACAGCCCAAAACGTCCAAAATTCTAACTCTTGTCGTTTTTCGACAATCTCCCAAAATCTGAAATGGTGTCTCACATCTAAACGAAGACAGATATGAACAAGCCGATTCTTTCAGTGAATTTGTCTCACTCTTAGCTTTCAAACGAGCTATTGCACGACAAAATCCGCCCTCTGGAAGCCAAGATCGAAGCTAGCTCTCCCGAGGGGGGGGACGTCAGCGAAACTTTTTCTCTCCGATTGACTTGAAACTCACCATGTTGATCGAGAATTTCATGCTGATTCCAAATCTGAAATCCGTTTTCCCATCCGATGCTTCGTTTTGAAGCTACAGCCCAAAACGTCCAAAATTCTAACTCTTGTCGTTTTTCGACAATCTCCCAAAATCTGAAATGGTGTCTCACATCTAAACGAAGACAGATATGAACAAGCCGATTCTTTCAGTGAATTTGTCTCACTCTTAGCTTTCAAACGAGCTATTGCACGACAAAATCCGTCCACTAGAAGCAAAGTTGGAAGGTCGGTGCCGAGGGGGGGGACGTCAGCGAAACTTTTTCTCTCCGATTGACTTGAAATTCACCATGTTGATAGAAAATTTGATGCTGATTCCAAATCTGAAATCCGTTTTCCCATCCGATGCTTCGTTTTGAAGCTACAGCCCAAAGCGTCCAAAATTCTAACTCTGTCGTTTTTTCGCCAATCTCCCAAAATCTGAAATGGTGTCTCACATCTAAACGAAGACAGATATGAACAAGCCGATTCTTTCAGTGAATTTGTCTCACTCTTAGCTTTCAAACGAGCTATTGCACGACAAAATCCGCCCTCTGGAAGCCAAGATCGAAGCTAGCTCTCCCGAGGGGGGGGACGTCAGCGAAACTTTTTCTCTCCGATTGACTTGAAACTCACCATGTTGATCGAGAATTTCATGCTGATTCCAAATCTGAAATCCGTTTTCCCATCCGATGCTTCGTTTTGAAGCTACAGCCCAAAACGTCCAAAATTCTAACTCTTGTCGTTTTTCGACAATCTCCCAAAATCTGAAATGGTGTCTCACATCTAAACGAAGACAGATATGAACAAGCCGATTCTTTCAGTGAATTTGTCTCACTCTTAGCTTTCAAACGAGCTATTGCACGACAAAATCCGCCCTCTGGAAGCCAAGATCGAAGCTAGCTCTCCCGAGGGGGGGGACGTCAGCGAAACTTTTTCTCTCCGATTGACTTGAAACTCACCATGTTGATCGAGAATTTCATGCTGATTCCAAATCTGAAATCCGTTTTCCCATCCGATGCTTCGTTTTGAAGCTACAGCCCAAAGCGTCCAAAATTCTAACTCTTGTCGTTTTTCGACAATCTCCCAAAATCTGAAATGGTGTCTCACATCTAAACGAAGACAGATATGAACAAGCCGATTCTTTCAGTGAATTTGTCTCACTCTTAGCTTTCAAACGAGCTATTGCACGACAAAATCCGCCCTCTGGAAGCCAAGATCGAAGCTAGCTCTCCCGAGGGGGGGGACGTCAGCGAAACTTTTTCTCTCCGATTGACTTGAAACTCACCATGTTGATCGAGAATTTCATGCTGATTCCAAATCTGAAATCCGTTTTCCCATCCGATGCTTCGTTTTGAAGCTACAGCCCAAAACGTCCAAAATTCTAACTCTTGTCGTTTTTTCGCCAATCTCCCAAAATCTGAAATGGTGTCTCACATCTAAACGAAGACAGATATGAACAAGCCGATTCTTTCAGTGAATTTGTCTCACTCTTAGCTTTCAAACGAGCTATTGCACGACAAAATCCGTCCACTAGAAGCAAAGTTGGAAGGTCGGTGCCGAGGGGGGGACGTCAGCGAAACTTTTTCTCTCCGATTGACTTGAAACTCACCATGTTGATAGAAAATTTGATGCTGATTCCAAATCTGAAATCCGTTTTCCCATCCGATGCTTCGTTTTGAAGCTACAGCCCAAAGCGTCCAAAATTCTAACTCTGTCGTTTTTCGACAATCTCCCAAAATCTGAAATGGTGTCTCACATCTAAACGAAGACAGATATGAACAAGCCGATTCTTTCAGTGAATTTGTCTCACTCTTAGCTTTCAAACGAGCTATTGCACGACAAAATCCGCCCTCTGGAAGCCAAGATCGAAGCTAGCTCTCCCGAGGGGGGGGGACGTCAGCGAAACTTTTTCTCTCCGATTGACTTGAAACTCACCATGTTGATCGAGAATTTCATGCTGATTCCAAATCTGAAATCCGTTTTCCCATCCGATGCTTCGTTTTGAAGCTACAGCCCAAAACGTCCAAAATTCTAACTCTTGTCGTTTTTTCGCCAATCTCCCAAAATCTGAAATGGTGTCTCACATCTAAACGAAGACAGATATGAACAAGCCGATTCTTTCAGTGAATTTGTCTCACTCTTAGCTTTCAAACGAGCTATTGCACGACAAAATCCGCCCTCTGGAAGCCAAGATCGAAGCTAGCTCTCCCGAGGGGGGGGACGTCAGCGAAACTTTTTCTCTCCGATTGACTTGAAACTCACCATGTTGATCGAGAATTTCATGCTGATTCCAAATCTGAAATCCGTTTTCCCATCCGATGCTTCGTTTTGAAGCTACAGCCCAAAACGTCCAAAATTCTAACTCTTGTCGTTTTTCGACAATCTCCCAAAATCTGAAATGGTGTCTCACATCTAAACGAAGACAGATATGAACAAGCCGATTCTTTCAGTGAATTTGTCTCACTCTTAGTTTTCAAACGAGCTATTGCACGACAAAATCCGTCCACTAGAAGCAAAGTTGGAAGGTCGGTGCCGAGGGGGGGGACGTCAGCGAAACTTTTTCTCTCCGATTGACTTGAAACTCACCATGTTGATAGAAAATTTGATGCTGATTCCAAATCTGAAATCCGTTTTCCCATCCGATGCTTCGTTTTGAAGCTACAGCCCAAAGCGTCCAAAATTCTAACTCTGTCGTTTTTTCGACAATCTCCCAAAATCTTAAATGGTGTCTCACATCTAAACGAAGACAGATATGAACAAGCCGATTCTTTCAGTGAATTTGTCTCACTCTTAGCTTTCAAACGAGCTATTGCACGACAAAATCCGCCCTCTAGGTCTTTCGAGGGGGGTGACGTCAGCGAAACTTTTTCTCTCCGATTGACTTGAAACTCACCATGTTGATAGAAAATTTGATGCTGATTCCAAATCTGAAATCCGTTTTCCCATCCGATGCTTCGTTTTGAAGCTACAGCCCAAAGCGTCCAAAATTCTAACTCTGTCGTTTTTCGCCAATGTCCCAAAATCTTAAATGGTGTCTCACATCTAAACGAAGACAGATATGAACAAGCCGATTCTTTCAGTGAATTTGTCTCACTCTTAGCTTTCAAACGAGCTATTGCACGACAAAATCCGTCCACTGGAAGCCAAGATCGAAGCTAGCTCTTCCGAGGGGGGGGACGTCAGCGAAACTTTTTCTCTCCGATTGACTTGAAACTCACCATGTTGATAGAGAATTTCATGCTGATTCCAAATCTGAAATCCGTTTTCCCATCCGATGCTTCGTTTTGAAGCTACAGCCCAAAACGTCCAAAATTCTAACTCTTGTCGTTTTTCGACAATCTCCCAAAATCTGAAATGGTGTCTCACATCTAAACGAATACAGATATGAACAAGCCGATTCTTTCAGTGAATTTGTCTCACTCTTAGTTTTCAAACGAGCTATTGCACGACAAAATCCGCCCTCTGGAAGCAAAGTTGGAAGGTCGGTGCCGAGGGGGGGACGTCAGCGAAACTTTTTCTCTCCGATTGACTTGAAACTCACCATGTTGATAGAAAATTTGATGCTGATTCCAAATCTGAAATCCGTTTTCCCATCCGATGCTTCGTTTTGAAGCTACAGCCCAAAGCGTCCAAAATTCTAACTCTGTCGTTTTTTCGACAATCTCCCAAAATCTTAAATGGCGTCTCACATCTAAACGAAGACAGATATGAACAAGCCGATTCTTTCAGTGAATTTGTCTCACTCTTAGCTTTCAAACGAGCTATTGCACGACAAAATCCGCCCTCTAGGTCTTTCGAGGGGGGTGACGTCAGCGAAACTTTTTCTCTCCGATTGACTTGAAACTCACCATGTTGATAGAAAATTTGATGCTGATTCCAAATCTGAAATCCGTTTTCCCATCCGATGCTTCGTTTTGAAGCTACAGCCCAAAGCGTCCAAAATTCTAACTCTGTCGTTTTTTCGACAATCTCCCAAAATCTTAAATGGTGTCTCACATCTAAACGAAGACAGATATGAACAAGCCGATTCTTTCAGTGAATTTGTCTCACTCTTAGCTTTCAAACGAGCTATTGCACGACAAAATCCGCCCTCTGGAAGCCAAGATCGAAGCTAGCTCTCCCGAGGGGGGGGACTGTCACGCGAACACTTTTTCTCTCCGATTGTATTGAAACCTAACCATGTTGATAGAGAATTTCATGCTGATTCCAAGATCTGAAATCCGTTTTCCCATCGATGCTTCGTTTTGAAGCTTACAGCCCAAAACGTCCAAAATTCTAACTCTGTCGTTTTTTCGAGAAAATCATCACACACTTTAGCCTCATGTCAAAAGCCTGGCGGTCGCCCAATGTCACGGACGACACTCTGTCGTTTCAAGGGGGGGGACGTCAGAGAACCTCTTCGGACTCACTCGGCCGGCCACACCACGAACTCTGTCGTTCCCAGAGGGGGGGGGGGGCGGCGCCCGGTCGAGTGTTCGCCCGTTTTCTTACTATTGTAGAAATTTGCCACATTTGTTCAAGCTCTTGACGGCTTACATGACCATTTCATCTTCTTTTTACTACAGGACCATTCATGCAGCATTTATTACTTTATTACTTATTTTACATCTTTTTGCCTATGGGAGAATGTTGAATCACATTCCCACTATATCCGCAGTAACTCAGCTCACCTTTCCAAACCTTTGACAGACTTTCTACAACAAACACATCATTAACTTTGTTTGGTAGTATAACCTTCCTCTTCGAAAGTTCAGTCACTTTTTTCAAATGTGAGATTGTAGACTTTTTCGCATTCGCGGTGGATGGGACGTTTTGTAAGCAATGCATTGTTATATAGTTGTCATTATTGCGTCATTGTATCGACAAGATAGAACAAATTTCGTTAAATCAGATAAGTCTGTAACAAGGACAGACCAAGTTTGTAACTTGATGCTAGAACTAAAAAAATTAGGAAAGCATCGGTAAAAACAATTATATGCCACACACTTCGTTTTCATACTTGGGCAACTCGGCAGACCATATATAATCCGCATCCTGCATAATAACCACATGGTTTAGTTTCTTTATTCCAATTTAATAAAAACTATATTCAGTGAGTTCACCATCAAGCAACTTCATCGCGCGACTTAGACAACTACATCAAACAGCAAATTATTGCATTGATCATACTACTGCCGGCAAAAACGAAGAATATTTTGAACTGAGAACACCTTATGTAGAGCTACAGTTATCTTTCTTATTTCATTACGGCGACCTGGGTTCAATAGGCCAATTATTCAATGAGTTGCAATCATCATTTTCTATATAGCCTTGCCATAATAAGTAGGTATCTTATTATTGAAAATGTTCGAATATGTTCAGTAATTGAAACTTCACAACTTCAAAAGATTTTGAAACACGTCATTTTCACCTTTCATGGAGCTGTTTTGATAATATTATGCGCCTTATATTAATTGCAGTTAAGATCCCAACTAAGGGTTAGGTTGATTGCTAATTAATGAACGTTTCTGTATTTTCGCCAGAATGAATAACTATCAATTTCGCTGCGTCCCACCGCATTTAGATGTACTAGTACCGGATATTTTAAAAACGTCTGCCTACTTTTTCTGTATGATTAAATCGCTCTGTCACAAAAAGTAGGTTTCTTACTATTTTGCTATATTGCATGTCACATCAAAACACGTGATACAATCTGAAAGCTAGATTCAAGTATCAGCAACTTCATATTATCAAAAAACCTTCATATGTTACATATGCATTGATGTTTCAGTCAAACAGGTCTTGATTTGATGAACATGAAGTTGATAAACTTCAAGTAGCAGGAAAATAACCTGCACGCAAGTGACTTTCATTTCATTCGATAACCCTAGCCCCTTCTCCCCATATTTTTTTTATTGGAATTTTGGACGAATTACCACCCAAAAACATTTTGGCTATGATTTACAGGAATCTACGGGAATTTACTGACACAATTGTAGCCCCTGTTCCAAAACCTATCGGAGAAAAGGATATTAGCCTATAGCGCACTAAAAAGCATTTATAAAACACAATAGAAGCTTGATCGGACATAACATTCTCTTTAAAAACAGTTAAGTCGCCGCTGGGCATCCATCACGATGATCAGTTGGGGAAGAACAATCGGGCGTACATCCAGTGTGTATAGGCCTTATCCCATTCACGCAATCAGAGGAGAATTTATTTTTTTTCACTTCGGTTTTCACGCGGTACGCCCTCCTGTTCCCTAACTGTCTGAAACTAGTTAAAATAGCAGTTCAAACAAATAGCAATAAAATGCTTTTCAAGCCGAAGGCAAAACAAATTCAATTTGACATTTGCAAACGTCAGATATGGTTAGATGAACGCCACTTTTAGAAATCTGACACATTCATTAACTCTATAAACCAATTAACTAATAACCTTTTTTACAGCATAAGATCCAGATAAAGTTTTCCAGCTGAAGAGCACTATTAGGATTTTTAAAAAGCTATCCAACGTTTGTATCACAATTCCTAATTGTGTGTGTGTGTGTCCTGTAATATTCAATTCAAGTACTCTTTCACCAATGAAAAATATGCTGTCTACTGTCAATAAGAAAAGAAGAAGCAATATATAGATATCAGACGATTCGTTTTAAAAAGTAAGTCCGAATTTGCCACATATCCGAAAATTTTTACCCCGTATTTACGGTTACCTTTCATGATAGGCTATGCCAATATGAACATTTGAAACAGTATTGATTTATTCTAAGAAAATTTTAGGCTACTTCCACCTCAACTTCGATAGTCAGGGATCCCGTATTTTTTCGACAAAATCGATCCCCCGCTCCCCCTGTACCTCTTTGTCGGTAGAGATGACTTTGAAGAAAGATGTTCAGATAAACGCCTCTACACTTCCAACACAAAGTTTAAGCAAAGCTGCTCCAACCTCACTTCCAGTTTGGCAGTGCGGTCAATCAAAGCATCGACCTTTCTTACTGATACCGCAGACCTTTCTGTACATCAACAGCGTCAAAATCTGTATTTGGCCTTCTCCGAGTTCAAGGAATCTTCCAAGCGCTGGAGTCTCTACTCGTTTCTCTAAGGCGAGGAAACATCAAAAAAAAAACCTACAGGGAAGGTTTTAAGTCCTGTCGTCTAAACTTCTTCCTGCGGTAGTGTCATCGCATCGAGAAGCAGCTGAGGACGGGATAATCTGCTGTCAGGGCTGGCGTTTGGACGCGGAGACTGATTTTGGAAAACGATTTGCCGACTCTTGCTGCTTCGTTCTCACTTTCACTTCTCGCGAAGAATCGCTGAAAATCAAAAAATCACATAAATCCTCAAATGTGATTAAACATTTTCAGTATTCCTAACTAATTAAGTACTTTAAAGCAGTTGCTTTATAATGGATTATTGCCACCAAAAAATTTACACATGAATATGACGGTTAATAATCGCTATTTGCATCTTTTAAGGACTGATGCGTAGGCTATGATGCATGAATATAACTGACTTATTAACATAACTTGATATTATAACATAACTGACTTACATCAACAGGAGGGAAGTGCTGGCGTTTGAAAACCACGAACAGGGAGTACGTAAGACTTGAGTCGGTCAGTCGAACATGCTTTGTTCTTCAAAACGGTGCAGAAGGAGGATCACAGTCTCCTGCAGGAGGTCTTCCCGGTCCCGACTTGCATCAAGACAACAGGAGCATCCCCTATCCTTCCAGCTCAATTCTTTCGCCATTTCGCCAAATCTTCATTATTGCACTTTCCACTCCAACCAAAAACGACACGAGAAAGTTGGACGATTTCAAAAAAATTCGATAAGATGTAGTACACCACTGCGAAGGCTCTGACTCAGTAAAAGTCATCTGAAATTCCAATACAAGTATGTTGTAATTCACAGAACAACGAGATCTGAACAATTAGGAAAATAAGAAAAACTAAAACCGGGCATATATGTGCAAATTGGACATGTACATATGATACACTATCTATTGCAATGCCACCGCCGTCTCGGAGGTCACTATGTCTATAACTAGAGCAACCCAAGTCAAACAAAGTTAATATTCAAAAAGAATTGTGGAGATATCATAATTATTCTATAAGTTAAAAAAAGTCATTGAGATAATAAATAAATTCTATACGCTAGTGTTCCTACTCGCATTTCTAAAAATAAATTCGGGGCATTTTTCCTAATCGCAATTTTTAACGCTATATATTCAACGCTATTATTGTATCTGACCCGCTAATTGAATGCCGCAATCTCGGAACCTGTAGCGACATCTTGTTAGAATGGTGGTAGGCGGTCGCCATAAATACAGCAGGAAAACCAAAGACGGTCATGGATGGAACTGCATCAAAGATCTCAAAAAAGCTCGAAATCAATGAAGATTCTTGCTTGGACCGAAACAGTTGGAGGCAAAGTCATCAGCCAGTCCAACTCCGTTAGGAAACTCAGGGACGCTAAACGAGGAGTGAGAGTTGAGTGTAGCTATGTAGTATTCGTTTTTGAATTGATGACATAGCTTACAAACGAAAATTTTAGCTATAAGCCATGCTTATCAAACACTGCTGGTATTCTAAGATAAAGTACGAACAATTTTGCTAATTGACCTGAGGAAATTTAATCAAACAGAAGGTTTTCAAAAAGAAAAAAGGATTTTCACATTTACTTTTAATAACATCTATGCATGCAAATATTTCTTCACGCCACATCACACACCACACATGCACAGCACAAAAGCACCTCCACTTTTTATCACACTTTTTTATTTAAATATCAATAGGGCCCATAACCTAAAGCCCCGACCTTCTGTACTAAAGCTACATCACTTCCATCTTCTGAAGTTCATTCGTTTAATCAAGATTCAACTATTTCTACTATTTTAGCCTGAACTATAGGCAAAAATTTATTTGCGCTTCATATCTGTCTTAAAAACACCAAACTTTCAGAAGGAGCGGCGGATACATGGTGCTAAAATATCGACTATAATCTTGCATAGTAACCATTGCTTACGTTGTTCCAGCAACAAGCAATACACTGCAACACATGAAACAAATCTACCAAAAACATGGTTAGGCAAAGTGATATTTATTTAATACACAAAACAAGAGGAAAAGGATGAACCTGTTGCGTTCGAAGAGTATCCGCAAAATTCAAAATCCTTCAAGATTATGAGATTATTTTAGGGCATTCGGGCAATATTCTAGAGAAAAAGTTCAGGCATGCTTTGTGGAAGAAAAAGGTTCGGACATTTTTGAAGTGACAAAAATTCAGCCATTCTGGATTTTATGAAGAATTTTATTTTCGGGCATACATGCGTGAGTAGGATCACTGATAACATGAAATTTGAATATTAAAATAATGAATTTTCAAGATAACTTTTTTATACCTATTTCTCTTGATACAATTGATCAAATTCAACGGACAAAAGGTATTACTAAAAATTCACGGTTCTGTATGGAATTAAGATACATTTTCCAGAAGGCTCACATGAAACAAAAGTACGCGATTCGTTGATAATATCCATATGCCCAATGTTCTAGATGGATGAGGAGTGGTATACAAATTACTCGAAAAATGTCAAATTCTACCTGAGACAAGATTGATCATCACGAATGTGTTACTATTTTTACAATTTTTCCGTTAACAATGGCACAATTATTAGGGCAATTTATTTGAAAAAACAATCAGGCAGGACTTTTGTCAACATTTGTAGAGTAGCCTAGTCGCACAATCGTACCAGTTGTTTTAGCGCATGCTTAAAAACGCAATCTGAATCTGGTAGCTCTTATCCTTTTTTTAAGTTTGGACAAGTAGTTCTCAAAAGGAAAAGTTGAAAAATTGTTCACATAGTTGACCAGTTTGCGAGTCCTCGGCGATGCATTTCACAGGCAAGTAAAGATAGTTTCTGACTCGGATCTAATTTTTTGGGTCGAAAATAAAAGGATTTAAAGTTACAGCGGGAAGGGCCTACGTTAGGAGCTTACTAAATAAAGGGTCCTAAGTATAGACTTCCACATATTATTAACGATGAGTACTGGAGAAAAAAGTCTCTTTAAATTTTGATAGTTTAGCTTACAATTTACGGCTGGATGTCTAAGTTTGATAGAGAAAACCGACAACTCGTTATCGATAGTCCGATAATAGTTCCTTTTGATAAAAATTCTTGTTACTTGCCACCTAAGATGGGATAGTGATATGGAAAGTAGGCTAAACTGTTTTGGTAAAGAGGTCCAAACTATTTTGCAGGAAGAATCGAACTCCCTGAAAAAGTCGCAACCATATAAAGATATTCTAAATCAATGCCGCGAAACTAAGGATTTTCTTAATGATAATAATCTTCAATGCGTCAGATCTGATAAGACTAACCGACTAGTAATTTGTGAGTCTGATAAATACGATTCGAGAAATGAATCGATTCTTAAAGACACCAATTAAAATCAGTCAATCATTTAGGCAACTGTACTATCGCGAAAGAGGTATGAATTTATACCAACATACTTAATATATCTACATTTAAACAGTCAATTCTTACAGTAAAACGCTTACAGAAGTAAAATTGCTCAAGGAATGCATTACCAACTTACGTAAATTATGTGATTTTCAAATGCCTAAGTTAATGTGTGAGATGCTTACTAAATAGCGTAAAAACTGTTTCATTCTTCGTTGATTTGACAACAATTATCCTATTACAAGGCTGAAGAGGACACACGTTGTGCCTCCCAATTCTATCGCTCCTAATCTCTGTTACGTAATGACATTTGGTGTGGTATTTTCATTCACGAGGAATTTAATCCTATACAGGTGGATCCCATTACAGAGTGAGACAGTTTGAAGAAGAAAGATGAAATTAAAGATACCGATGAATCCTGAGAAGGACTGATTGTTGCGTTCTCTACAGAAATAAAGTTTAATATTTTCAATTACCAGAAAATGTCCAACAATAAACATGTAAACGAGGAAATGCAGACTATCGAAATAGTGAACGAATAATTGCAGTCAAACGAAATATCTGGGTAGCCGTCAACAAGATGCCATGAAGCCCCGGACCTTATCTTCCCTACGTTGGAAGCCGGGCAGGAAAGTTGCTTCAAGGCATTAATGTCAAAAAGCGTCCGTCAAAATCAGTCAATAGAAGAGGTCATCAGCAGGAACTCGAATAGGATTCGTGTTTCGGCCCCTGCTCCTGAATGAATGGTCGAATGAAATGAATCGATTCTTAAAGACACCAAAACATATCAGTTAATAAATAAAAGTAAGTCTGACTCTATAGAGAAGCAGGCAAATAATCTAATTAAATCAATTGTTCCGAGCACGAAATTGAATCCGCAATTAGATAAATTAATAAGTACTGCAACAAAACCAGCACATTTCTTTTCTTTTGTTAAAGACCACAAGGTCAACATGAGTAATCAGTTTCCTGTTCGGCCTATTGCCTCTGTGAAAAATACACCAGTTGAAAAAATTGATTGGATTATTTCTTGCGTCTTGAAAAATGTCCTTAAACATATTCCCACACACCTAAGTAACTACAGAACAATTAATCCAATTATTAAATAGTGTTAGAATTCCTGAATATATAAGAATTTAGTCTTCATTTCACTAGATGGTAGAACAATTTATATCCTAGCATCCCAATACAATTGGGTATATGAATATAACATAAAAAGTTTAGAACAGTACTGGCATCTAATTAACACTTTTGGGCTTTTAGCATAAAACAAATAGAAGTTGATAACGTTTGTATGACTATAATTACGAGATAAGAATACAAGGACAATGTGTATAAACAAATCAAAAGGAGTACCCATGGGCGCACATTTTGCCCCGGCATTTGCAGGTGATTTTCATGAGTCATAGTAGATAACTATTGGCTATTGAAAAAATTTAAGCTTTTTCTCCCGTCGCTCTATATGATGATTACATCGATGATATCATCCTTGGTCCAATTGTACAGTATAATAGTGACTTACTGTCCCATATAACTGATGTCTTTATATGCCAGTAAACTCAAGCATAAAATTTTACAATAGAAGCTCATAACCCAATGGGACTGGTTACCCTTCTTAGATATAAAAAGGGTAAAAATAATTAATAATAAATCTCAATATGCTGTGGTGACTCACAGATAACCAGGCCATTCCGGGGGGACATAACCTTTTGAAGAGAAAGGGACTCTTTCGTGCCCAATCCTGTTAAATAGTAGTTTCATTTAATAACCGCTTAAAAGATATAAGTAATCGGTGTGTAGCAATGAAGTGATGCAAAAAAGAATATGTTATCCACTTATGGGGTGTCAACACGTATTTATTCATATTTTTATGTTGTGTTTAATATGATATTGTTGGCAATGTTGGTGTCGATTTTTATAATAGAATTTTTTTATTAATATCATTAAAAGTATATGCTGCTCTATGGTATTTTGTGTAGTTTGGTAATAACTGTTTTGATTTGTTTTCTCTATTCTTTTATTATCTACTATTCACTATTAGCGTTTATGGTTGTTTTGGCGCTAGGAAGAGTGGTAAGCTTGATTTTTCAATATGTGTTTTGGTGGGATTGGCTTCCTTGTTGTAAAGTTTATTTTTCTGTGGGTACATTAGTTTGTTTTGTTGATGATAAACTGGTGCAAACATCATCTAAAAATTAATAAAGATTTATTTTAGGTGTACCAGAAAACTTTCCCATATCTTGTAACTTCTAATTGTTTATATTATAGACGTTTATAACAGGTCATGGGCCATTTTCAGATAATGTGTGCGTGTAGCGGTAAAGAAAATATTGGTGTAGAGTCTTTTGTTTGTTACCTGTGTATTATGTTCGCTTTATAATATTTCTTTAAATAAACGTTAAGTTTTGGTTCCTTGACCACTTCCAGTTTTACCCGTGTTAATACAGATGAAATGTAAATTTTTCTTGATGATGATTTTTGCTGTCGGCTTATTATTGGTTGTTTATCCTTATTGTCTTTTATTTCTCTTCCCTCTTGGTGTTGTCTTCCTTCCTTTATAAAGTTTTTTTTTTCTTGTGTTTTTAAAAAATTTTCTCTTTTGTTACTCTGTAGAAAGTAACACCATTGATTTCCAATACATATCACAAGTATGATAAATAATTGAGAATATATTGTTGAAGACTACATGGGACTTAAACAATTATTTTTATACATATTGGTGCAATTTTAAAAAATATTCCAAAGGACGGTGTTATATATGGTATTGGATTGTTGGTATTTTTTTTTTATTTTAAGAGTGATTTTGGGGGTTAGTGGCGGGGTAGTTGTCTCTAAATATTTTTTTTTTAGTACTGAATATTTTTTTGTCTATGATTATATTATATACGATATTACTAGTAGTGATTTATAATCCTAGGATTATATCTAGTGGGGTATTTATCTACAATTATTGATTAATGTCTTTGATGAATTCGGATATCTGGAGGGTTAGGTGTATCGGTTGATATCATCGTCAGTGTTTTGAATTCATATATTTTTTAGTTTATTAATTATTCGTTTAATTTGCTATGGTTTTATTATAATTGAATAATTAATATTACTTTGAAATCATTAATTATTATTTTGATATAAATTATTATTATGTTGATTAAGATCTTGATTAAGTTTTGGACAAAGCGTTACATGGTCCTCGGAAAATTTTTTCTTAATATAATTTTTTGACAACCTCTACATTTAACATTTTTCTTTAAGGCAATCTTACACTGATATTTAACGTATCATAAAAACTTCTGTCCCTTTAGGTTATAAGTATTTGACAACTTGTACAATTGCTTGTATGAACTTATCAAGAATTATAATGATCATTAATTCTTCATTGTAAAATATTATTTACAATTACGAACAAACTGATCTTTTAAATTACTTTTTATCTTTTTTAACCTCTTCTGGTTTTTTCGCATAATTTTAAATGACTGCAAATTTTTAGACGTTATATTTTATTCATCCGAACATATTATTTTTTTGTTATGACATTCTACAAAGATTTTTTCAACATAATTATTTTGGGTGCTAAATAATATTATTATTTTGTGCTAAATAATATTATTATTTTGTGCTAAAAATTAGTATTATTTTGTCCTAGGAGTATTTTATTTTGCCCTAGGTGTATTTAATTCTAGGCTGTATCATAGATTTTTGTTCTTTATCTGAAATACAATAAATGCTTTAGTCTTTGTAATGGTTGCTCCAGAGTTGAATATATTATGATGAATCATTATTAGGTTGAATAGATGATTATGGAATATTATTAGGTTGAATATATTATTATGGTTGTCATTGATTCATATGCATACCACATGGTGTGTTGTTCATATGAGAATATAATAGTGTTTGATTTAAAAAACGCATAGTTGCAAACTTCACAAATTTGAGTCATTTTCCATTTTTTTTATTTTTATTAGGAAAAAATTTTATTTTTTTTTTAATTTATAATTTGATTTTTATTAGAAAAAATTACTTTTCTATTGTTTAAAAATGATGTTACCAAATGTTGGTGGAGGTGCATATATCCCGAATAATCGTGAATCAGAAATAGAAATAGGAAATTACATTATGAAAACTGGAGACGTTTTATCTGGTCCATTGCATCTTTCTATTCTTCCGCAACAAAATACAGAGTTAACAAATAAACAATATGTTGATACACAAATCAATGACTTAAAAGAAAAATATAGAAATGATGTTTTGGTTCCACTGATGAATGAATTAAAGTTGCTAAAACTTAATGACAAATCATTAAACGAAAAATTATTAAAACTTGATAAAAAGGATAGAGAGCTAGAAGCAGATATAGCAAAACTTTTTAAAAAGATTTCTGAACAATGAAAAATTTTAATATTGCTTTCTATAAAGTTAATTTCTGCAGACATTAAAAATAAACAAAAGATAAAATTATTGAAAGAACAATTAGAAGATGAAATAGAAAACTACCTGAAAGAATTAAAAAAAATTTAAAGCAGTTACAAGCTACATTCCAAAAAAGTGTTGATGAATTAAGTTCTAAAATTACTCAACAAATGAAAAAGATGAATAGAATAATAAATGAAGTAAACTCGCTTAATCAAAAAGTTGATAAAATGAAAACTCTTAAAAATAATTTAGAAAATGAATTAAAGAAAAATTTACAATAAAGCTCTAAAGGAAATAAAGAACAGTTAGATGTTGTTAAAAGACAATTAGATGTTCTTAAAATTAAGTTAAATGCTCTTAAAGCGGCTTTGAAGATTAATCAGGAGAAAATGCAAGTTAATAGAAAAGAAATTAAAATACATCACACGCTACTTGACGCAATAGATAAAGTGCAACGGAAAATTAATAAAGTTATCACGAAGTTGTTGGACATTCAGAACACGTAAATCTTGATGACGCACGTAAATCTTAACGTAGATATTTTTTCCAAAAGTCAAATTTATTCCTAAAAAATGCCTATAATCTATAAACACAATCTTAAAAATTTTGCTTCAAATCAAAAAATAGCACATGAACCATCCATGAAATCTGTTTACCATTATAACAATGTAGAAACAATTCAAAAAGAAGGGGGTGTCATCTTTTCCGGTATTGGAAGTATTGTTAACTTAATTAAAAGTAATAAAGATTTGATTACATCTGCTGCTAAAGGAGCAGCTGCTATAGGTAGTACAGCTAGTGCAATATCAAATGCTGTTAAGTCTCAAAACGAATTAAAACAACTAGAAGCTATTCGTAAAGTTAGGAATAATTCTGAAGAGCTAAAAAAATTAAAAAAACTTTCAGAGGAAACAAAAAACAAAATTGCTAACATAGCTGTGGGGGGTGAAACCTTGAGGAGCGGAGCTCCGTCTGATGGTAAACACAAGAAGAAATCAGGCGTAGCCATAGAACCTATGGTTCGTTCAATTGAACCTACGGTTCGTTCAATTGAAGAAATAAGCGGTAATGGTCTAGCAAAATTCTAAAATTGTATTTTAGTAAAATTTTTTTAGTAAAATTTTTTTTGGGTGTGAGAAAAAACAAAAAGTCAAATTATTTTTTATAAAAATGTCTTCGCTTATCGAAAATAAATTTAGATTAGACGATCCTTCGTTCGTCAGTTATAATCAAAAAAAGAATGACTATATAAGAATTGCTATGAATCCCGGATCTTCTAGTAGAGTAATCTTTGAAGTTGATAATCAACAAAGTTATATATATCTACCTGATTCATTTTTACAATGTGAATATTCTTTGTATAGTGATGCCAATTTTACAACACCATTACCAGATAACGATAATATTGCATTAGAGAATAATTTTTTTCCAAAATAATTTACACAAATGCGTTTAGATGTTGCAACTCAAAATATAGAAACAATAAGTGATTCTCCAGGTGTAATTGATACAATGCTTAGATTTGTAACAATTGGTGACAATAATAAAAAGTATGAAATCGAAGGTTGGTTTCCTGATACTAATGATGGCATAATTGTTGATGATTTAACTCACGCTGGAACAGATGCAGCAGGAATTGCGAAAGATGTAGAAAATATTGCAACTCATTTAAATAAAGCAAATAATAATGCATATAAAGAAAGGCGTGAATTTAACAAGAAAAGTAAACAGACTGTAAATTGGTCATTGTCTCCATTATTCGGATATTTAGATTATGATAAAATATCATATCAATTAAAATTTAAACTAATAATTCATCGTACAGCAAATAATGAATTAATCTTTTATGGTAAGACTGGAAAAAAAGCATATCTAAAAATTGATAGACTTGAATGGTGGATAAAACATATTACTCCTATTTTAGAGGTTGAAACAGCTATTGCAAAAAGATTAAATACTAACAAACCAATTCCAGTAAATTTTCTAAAGCGTACTGCTAGTTCAGTAACTTTTTCCGAACAAAGATTTAACTGGCATTTTACTAGAACTTCGAATACTCCAAGATATTTATTACTAACTTTTCAAAGAAATAATTCTCCAAGTTTTGATAAGAACAACAATCTCTTCCATATTAATACAATTCGAAGTTTACAAGTTTCATTAAATCAAACCCGATATCCAATTGATCCATTAAGATTCGATGATACCAATAATCAATTTATGGAAGGATATGATGCTTATAGAAATCTTTGTATAGAATTTGGAGTTGAACCACAATTAACTCCTGGAGATTGGAGACATTTATATCCTGTTTTCTGTTTCGATTTAAGTGCACAATCCGAAGATATTATCAAGACTGGTTGCGATGTAACAATTAATATTGAAAAGAAAGATTCCACAACTTCATTGATGGCTTATGGTTTATTGTTAGAACATGTAAAATATTCAATTGAAATTCTTAATGGAAAGATGGCTAAGATTGGTTAATAACCTGAGGACCCTTGGTCCGATCGGCTGAAGCCTCTGAACAAAGTTCTATAGGTTAATTAAAATTTTTGATAACTTAAAATTTTTTTAGTAATTAGTAATAAAATTTTTTTGTAACTAGAATAGATTAAATATTTTTCGTAACTAGAATAGATTTAAAATTCCTAACTTAAACTTTTTTCATAACTAGAATAGATTAAAAAAATTATTAGATTAAAATTTTTTCCTAACTTAAAATTTTTTTATTAAAAATATCGGAATCGAAAAGTAATAATAATAAAACTGTTGAATTAAAACTACGTAATATTGTTGACAAAAATACCCCTAAAACTATTACGATTAACAAAAAAAGTATTACATAAGTAAACCAATGAGTGAGAATATTCAATTACAAGAAGAAAAGAATGGCGGAATTCTCCCATTAATTCCACTAATAATCGGTGGCATAGTAGCAGCAGGAAGTGTTGCAGGTGGGACAGCTGGTATTGTCCAAGCAGTAAATAAAAATAAATCAGAGAAAGCAGCATTAGAAGAACAAAAACGTCATAATAGGGAGTTAGAGAAAGTTGCTAGGGGTGAAGGAATAGTAGATAATTTCATTAGTAAACTAAATTTAGTTGATGAAGGAAAACGAGTTCTTAAAAGCATTCTACATAATGTTGATGATTTAATAGAAATAAAAAAAACTAAAGATGGTTCTGGAATATATCTAAGTCCTAGCATGATAAGGTAAAACATTTATTTTATCTTTTAAAATGAATTCTACAAATTCCGAAAATTTAATTAAATTAAGAATTTCTAATTTAGATTTATTGAATTATCTATTAAAAGTACATAAAACCTCAAATTGTCAGCATTCCCATCGGCTGCACACCGGAGGTGATATACAAAAAACATTAGAAAACTTTCCTGGATTTATTTGGAGTAAATATTCAAAAGAAAAACATCTTCCTGGTCATTCATATACCGGTCCAGGAACTCGATTAGATATAAGACTAGATGAGAATAATAATCCGAAACCAGGTGAAGAACCAATAAATATAGTAGATGCCGCAGCTTTCAGACATGATATAGCTTATCAAAATCATGACCTAAGTTCTCGACATGTAGCTGATAAGAAGATGATTCAAGAATTACATGGTATTCAAAATCCTACATTTAGAGAAAAAATTCAAAGAATGTTTGTTAAGAAAGCTTTACAAGCTAAAATATTATTCGGTCAGGGTTTAGACAAAACTCATAACTCTGAAACGACAGCAAAGCTGTCTGAGAGCAACGCTCGAACCTACGCGTCTGAAATCCACAAGGAATATAGAAAGCCGAAATATCTATTGAAAGTAAAAGTATTTAATAAAGATGATATTTGGAGTGCTGATCTTATTCATATGCCGAATGAAAAAGATTATAAATACGCATTGACCGTTACAGATATGTTTTTTTTACAGATACACGATATGCTTGGGTAAAGCCTTTAAAAAACAAAAGTGGTCTGTCAGTTAAACATGCGTTTGAATAAATCTTTAAAGAAACTAACAGAAAGCCAAGGAAATTGTTTGTTGATAAAGGATCGGAATTTTATAACAGAAATGTTCAGCCACTATTCGATTTAGTTTATTCAACTGAAAATGCTGAAAAAGCTGTAGTAATAGAACGATTCAATTAAACGTTAAAAAATAAATTATTCAAGAAATTTACAGAACAAAGAAATCAGAAATGTTTGAAGATATTACCAGGAATTGTAGAAGATTATAACAATAAAATTCATTCAGGTATTGAAGAAACTCCAAAGAATGGTTCTAATGACCCCGATTTGATACGAAAAAAATATTCGAAAATAATTATTCGAATGAGAGTAATCCGAATTTGCAGAAACTTAAGCCGAAATTTAGAATTGGAGATAGAGTTAGAATATTTAAGTATAAGAATAAATTTGAAAAAGGCTTCGTTGGCTATTGGACTAAAGAAATATTTGAAGTTTGTAAAATAAATCAAACTTATCCGATTACTTACGAAATCAAAGATTTAGATGATGAAGATATCAGAGGCCGATTTTATCAAAATGAATTACAACGAAGTGAGCTTTAGCTAGCTTCGCTTGATTTTTAATTATCATTATTATTGGAACTAACGTTTCGGGAATGAAATTCCCTTGTTCAATTCTAACATAATATCTAGAAATGGTACTCCTTTTTTTAATTTTAATAAAACATAAAGACATAATTGACCACAATAAGTAGTTCCTGGTTTTTGAATTATAAGTTCCATTTCCAAGTAATTCTTTGACTTCATTTGTTGGAGGCAATCCATAAGAGTCAAAATAATAATTAGAATCATTATTATTTCTTTGTCCCGCAGACCAATGTACTCCTTTTTCATCTGACGTATGAAGATTTGTTACGAAATTTATAGATGGAACTTTGTTCCGGGAACTGAAGGTTCCTGATGGCTTATTTTTTAGGAATTGCAATTCGTCTCTCATCAATATGTGAAAATTCTTTATTCCCAATTGATTAGCAATATTTTTTAGATCAAAATTTGTAGTTGTTTGCGTTCCATATAATTTTAAAAACTCATTTATGTTTTCATTTCATAATAAAAAAATTTATTATAGGGACCCCTAGAAGTCAGAAGGGGGGTATTGATTTAAACCTGACGCATAATGATGACTTTCCTTACTACTAATTCTATTTTGAAATAATTTAATTGAATCTAAATTAAAAAGTGAAATTGTAAGTAATCGGTTTATTAGCAGAGTTAGTGCTTCGCACATCTTTAATCAACTGCAATTCATTTCTCATCAATATGTGAAAATTCTCTATTCCCAATTGATTTGCGATCTTATTTAAATCTTTGTTTGCCGTACCTGTTTAGGAAGTCTCTAATGTCACTCATTTTTATAGAAGATAAAATCTATTTCAGAAATTTCTCAAAAGAATTGGCGTGTAGCAGCTGCTAAAATTGTGACAGCTGATACTGGTGAAGCAAATTACAGACAATAGCGCATAATGCGGGTTGTGAAATCTCATTCACACTATGAGAACAGAAGAATCCAAACACAATAGACATATGAGAGAGAAGAGAAATGAATGAGCATTTCTCTTCCTTTTAGTTTCCATAATTAATGCGACATTGTTTTGAATGGAAAAATACACCGACTCTTGAACCATGTCGGCACTTTTATCGACAACTATGTCGACGCTTTTATCGACAACCATGTCGGCACTTTTATCGACAGCCATGTCGACAAACTTTCTGACAAATTTTCCGGCTACCAGAACCATTTTGGTGTAAATTTCCATTAGCGTTCAAGGTCATTCTATTAAAAGCATACGGGAATTATTCTCATTGAAGACAAGCAATTGTTTTAAAGAATGCATGTCTTTGTGAATACAATATTCCTGTAACAGACAGGATCGAGAGAGAGAGAGAGAGAGAAAGAAGTCACGCTGCTCCGTAAAAGTTTAATTGAGATAACGAAGGATATATTCTCGTCCCAGTCGAGGTTTCTTCCACTTTTGTTCCTTCCATTTCTGAGGTTTCTTCCATTTTTGTTTCTTCCATTTTTAAAGAAATATTTTTAGACACGTAAGTTTAGACACATAAGTTTAGTTATCTCATATTTTAAAAACCTGAAAAATGGATAAAATTCAGGTTTTAAGACCTAAACTCATGAATTTAGACGTTTTTAAAAATACCATTTTTGTTATGTTGTGTCCTGGAACGGTCATGATTTTCAAGGTAAAAATTGTAATTCTCAAATTTTGAGATTCTTAACTTTTAAGATTTTTCGGTGTCCTGGAACGGTCATGATTTTAAGAGTAAAAATTGCAATTCTAAAATTTGAGATTCTTAACTTTTAAGATTTTTCGGTGTCCTGCAACGGCCATGATTTTAGGAGTAAAAATTGTAATTCGGTTTTTTAAAAAACGCCTAAATTCTTAAATTTAGTCGTTTTTAATAAGTGCAAAAATTTGAGAATTTTGTGTCCTTTTAAAAATGGACTGAATTTATAAATTTAGGTCTTAAAACCTGAAAAAATGACCAAAATTCATGAATTTAGTCGTTTTTAAAAGGACACAAAATTTGAGAATTTTGGCCTGTCCTGGAACGCCTAAATTTATGAATTTAGGTCTTAAAACCTGAAATAATGATCTAAATTGATAAATTTAGTCGTTTTTAAAGGTGCAAAAAAATTGAGAAAATGGCTTGTCCTGGAACGGTCTTTTGCCCATTACTGCTCTGCACGCACAGTTTAAATATACTTCAAGGATGTCGTCCCAATCGCGGTGACTTTGAGCTATTTATGTATGACGTGTTACATTATGTACGCACGCATTGGTCGCGAGCAGCACAGACAATAACCGTGTATCAAGCAGAGATACATGGATAGCTATCAAATCATTTTTTCATGGAGAAATGAACTGTGCGAATATATTACAGCACTTATCAATATGGAGGTACGAGAAACTATCCTGAAACAAAATACACCTTGTACAAAAACGAAAGTCAATTCGAAGCACTGCTAAGAAGAATGCTGACTGCGTTTCCCCCTAAGATGGCTATTAATAGTCGTCGCCAGAGATGTCTCGTAAGGGTCGCCAGACTCAACGCAAAGTCTACTTCCT
Source organism: Prostheceraeus crozeri (assembly GCA_907163375.1). Lineage (NCBI taxonomy): Eukaryota > Metazoa > Platyhelminthes > Polycladida > Euryleptidae > Prostheceraeus > Prostheceraeus crozeri. The sequence goes on from CAJQUW010000059.1 coordinate 36,517, forward strand.
ATCTGTCTCACAAATTGTCTTGTGAACTCACCACAAGCTGCTGACGTTTCAAATGCAACTGGCTGGAAGAGTATTTCTCGTGGCGAGTCAGTTCTTCATACTTCGCCTTCTTCCTTTCTTCAGCCTCTGTTGCTGCAGCCCTTGCAGAAGCTGCCCCGGACATGACATTGGAGCCGCTGAAGGTATCTACACAGGTGGCGTCCCATAACAGGCACTGTCCATTTTTATATGGAAAGGCAGTCATCCCATTAGGGCGCTTGCAGTAAGATCTGCTAACACCTTTCGGTTCCAGAACAGAAACCAACCCGACCGATTGCAGAGATCTCTTGATCGCGTCGTTCATCTCAAATTGACTTGATTCGTTGACATCAAATCATTCATGTCAAGAATCTATACCAAGTCATTGTCATAGTTCTAACAGGAATTCTTAATCCAGAAGACATGAAAACTTGTTATGACGAAAATAAGTCAAAGTAAGAACTGAAAAATTAGATGAGGTTTTTAGAGTGAGGAAACACAAGAAATGTTTCATAAATAAATGCATCAAAAAAGCAAAGAAAATTTACATCAATTTAGATAGAGCAAATGCTAGATAAACAGATGAGCGAATGATGAAACTGTATTTATTCAACTTTACTCACAAAAAAAAATAATTGAAAAAATATTGAAAATACTCAATATAAGCGTAAAAAGGGGAAGGAATAAAGTAAAGAATCTGTTGGTGAGAACGAGAACAAAAAGGGAAAGAAATCAGTTGCGCACTCAATTCTTTGATGGAAAGTGCATAGGACAATGCATCGTTGAAACAAAAAAGGAGCTACTAAATGAGTAAAAGAACACAAAAAGAAAGAAGAGGAAAATAATATTAGAAGTTCAGAGAGGTCAAATCATTGTCTGCTGAATTTCATAATGGTTTGGAAACAAACAGATGATTTATCAAAATAACATAGTTAGAAGAGGAGGCTGCACAAAGAAACTGTGGTCTATCTTAAATGAAAGTTTCAGCAAAGGTTCAGAAATGTGAATCAATTTCGGTATCACATAATCAAAATACATAACTTACGGAATCATTCGCCTTTTCTGTTTATCAAATGATATTCTTAATTATCTTGTTGGATGTTGTCAAAAATATGTTGCCATTTTATACACATAAACACTCTTTTGTAGATATCGCTTTAGATGCAATTCCAAATATCGAAAAATATTTAATATAATCGCTTTCGTTTGATCATGACACATCAGCAGTGTCGAAAAAGCTAACGTGAAAAATAGTATCATTTTACTTGATAATATTAACTTTTACAGGTGGTTTCATGTCCTCAGGAATTAACATATAAATAACAATAGTCGCGTTTAATGAAACACATTAGTTCATTATTAAATATTCATTGACATTTTGTTGACATTTTCATAAATTCAATTATTTAAAAGGCAATGTACTCGATTCGTTTGCAACTGATATCAAAGCTTCAATCTGAGACGAGGTCCTTTGTTGTGAATAAGATGATAATAATACAATGGAACTTAAAAATTATGCACATCATAAAACGTGTTGATGGTCCAGCTATAATCTGAAAGGGGAAAATTAAATATAACTAAGAATTGCATTGCCATTTGACTACAAAAGCAATCAGTAGTTCGATGGAGATTTCAAATACTGGTCTTCGCGAGTAGATCATTGAATATACATTACCTCTATGAATAATTGCTTTTATGTCTATCCATAACGCCAAATTATTAGGGAGCCTAGTGATATCGAAGGCAGTGAGACTTTTTTTACCTTTTAGTGAGACCTATTCCTGATCTCGATAGGACGCGATATTCATTCCAGTCCGCATGCTCTGATTTACTACATGGCACATTTCATGAAAATGAATTTTCAACTAATCGGATTCACACGCTCACACCATAGAATGTTAAAATCTTTATCTACACTGTTAGAAGACAACCGATTACTTCAAACCCACATTATTAAGATTGTGACATGTTAGGAATAATCAATACATTGTGCTCATGAAACCGAACTCTATGAAATAAAATCAACTGACGTTTACGCAATGCAATCAATGATCAGATAACGTCACTCCAGGCCATCATAATTCAGCAACGTTTATTTGCAAGTATAAAGTTCTGTCATAAAGCATTCTTTCGGAAGCACGTTTAATTGTGTAATTAATTTAATATGAAATACATGTAGCTTTGAACAAAAAGAATTATTAAGCACAATGATTAAACATCTGTACTAAATTTTCTTAATCGTTTATATTGAGAAAGTGTGCTGTCATAAGAAAGGATTTCACGTTTCTTCAAAATTGCTAAGTTAATAATCGTGTTGACTGCACAACATGAAATGGAAATCAATAATTCAGATGCTTGCAGTTGCAAATAATGTGTTTGTGGAACCTGGTCGGGGATTTCGACCCGTGCAGTTTTCATTTTCGGCAGGGCCCCTGCTTCGTGATTTTCAATTTATAGGCTCGCTGCCCCCGTTTTATTTTAGGTAGTAATTATTTGAATACAGTCGCAACTTTTACTTGAATAGTCAATTGCAATTTTTGTCCATAAGCTCAATATATACCCCGCTAATGCAATTTTTGATGAATCGTTCTGTTCGTAATTGTCCATAGTTCGTATATAAACGCTTTCACAATTCGAAATGTGCAGACACATGCCTGCTTTTCAAATCGCAATTGTGAGTCAAGCCAGCAAAAGACATTTCCACTGGTTACCAGCAGACTTAACCCACCGATAGAATTCTTTTGAAAATAATGTCTTGTTACGCAAAAATCGCTTTTCATGACCTGTACTGTTCCGAACACGCTGACTTTATAGCTGCTGCTTGAATCGTCCCTAGTGTGAATATTATGCATATATATACTGTGTATATATATATATATATATATATATAAGTAGTAACAAAAGGTCCAGAATAAACACAGCGCGCCCCCCCTCCCCCCCCCTCTGGAACGACAGAGGTTGTGGTCTGTCGTGGTGTGCCGGCCAGGTGGGTTCGCAAACTGTTCGCTGACTCCCCCCCCCCTCTGCAACGACAGAGTGTGAGACTCGAGTGAGTTGGTCCGACCGCCTGGTTGACTTGGGCGACCGTCTAGCTGACGTGGGCGACCGTCTAGGTTGAACGTGGGCGACCGTCTAGGTTGACATGGGCGACCGCCTAGGTTGTCTTGGATGGTGAAACGGTGGCCAGATTCGGATTCAGAACGTCAATTTTTCTGCTATCTGTGAATGTGATTTCCAGCTCAATCGGCGAGGGAAAAAAACTGTTTCTTTCTTCAAAATTTTGGCAGAGTTTAAAATGTGGGACGTTTTGGTGTGTAGCGCCCAAACGAAGCATCGGATGAGAAAACGGAGGCCAGAGATTCGGATTTTCAGAGCGTCAAATTCCCTGCATCCTGTAAATGGTGTAATTTGAAAGCAATCGGGAAGAGAAAAAAATTTTATCGCTGGACGAGTCCCCCCCCCCTCTGGACAGCTTGCTTCGATCTTGGCTTCTAGTGGACGGATTTTGTCGTGCAATAGCTCGTTTGAAAGCTAAGAGTGAGACAAATTCACTGAAAGAGTAGGCTTGTTCATATCTGTCTTCGTTTAGATGTGAGACGCCATTTAAGATTTTGGGACATTGGCGAAAAACGACAGAGTTAGAATTGGGGACGTTTTGGGCTGTAGCTTCAAAACGAAGCATCGGATTGGAAAACGGATTTCAGATTTGGAATCAGCGTGAAATTCTCTATCTGTATGGTGAGTTTCAAGTCAATCGGAGAGAAAAAATTTTCAACATTTTTCGAAAAAACGACAGAGTTAGAATTTTTTGCGATGGCTGCCTACTGTAGAGCCAAAACGAAGCATCGGATGGGAAAACGGAGGCCAGATTCGGATTCAGCGTCAAATTCTACATGGAAATGGTGTATTTCCAGCTCAATCGGAGAGAAAAAATTTTCGCTGACGTCCCCCCCCCTCTGGACAGCTTGCTTTGATTTTGGATTCCAGTGGACGGATTTTGTTGTGCGATAGCTCGTTTGAAAGCTAAGAGTGAGACAAATTCAGTGAAAGAATCGGCTTGTTCCTATCTGTCTTCGTTCAAAAGTTAGAGCGGTTACAAGATTTTAGGTCGGAGCTCGCTTACCTGAAAAATTCCTAAGTGTCAGAGTGACTTTGTATGGGTAAAATTTTGAAAATTTTCCAAAGTGTGGAATTTCGACCTGGGACCTTTACCAAAGTTTGTTTCATCAAATTTCTCTGAATCCCCCCCCCTTGTTCTAACTTTGGTTCTATGGACGGAATTTTGTCTTAACAGCTACTCGTTTGAAAGAGGAGGAAAACACTGCTCGACCACATTTTTGGTTGCGAGTCAATCGGACCCCCCAGCCCGTTCACAAGTTAAGGGGTGGGGGGGGGGGGAGCGGTTTACAAGATTTTAGGTCGGAGCTCACCTGAAAAAATCCTAAGTGTCAGAGTGACTTTGTATGGGAAAAATTAAAAATTTTCCAAAGTGTGGAATTTCGACCTGGGACCCTTTACCAAAGTTTTGTTTCATCAAATTTCTGCTGACCGTCCCCCCCTTTGTTTCCTAACTTTGGTTCTAGTGGAACGGATTTTGTCATTACAGCTACTCCGTTTGGAAAGAGGAGAAGACACTGCTCTCGACCACATTTTTTGGTTGCGAGTCAATCGGACCAGCCGTTCACAAGTTAGAGCGGTTACAAGATTTTAGGTCGGAGCTCACCTGAAAAAATCCCTAGTGTAGTGTCAGAGTGACTTTGTATGTGGAAAAATTAAAAATTTTCCAAACTGTGGAATTTCGACCGGGGTCCTTTACCAAAGTTTTTTTAATCAAATTTCGCTGACCCCCCCCCCTTTGTTCTAACTTTGGTTCTAGTGGACGGATTTTGTCTTACAGCTACTCGTTTGAAAGAGGGAGGAAAACACTGCTCGAACACATTTTTGGTTTGCGAGTCAATCGGAGCAGCCGTTCACAAGTTAGAAGTCGGTTACAAAGATTTTCAGGTTCGGAGCTCAGGGACATTGGCGAAAAACGACAGAGTTAGAATTTGGGACGTTTTGGGCTCTTAGCTCAAAACGAAGCATCGGAATTGGAAAACGGATTTCCAGGATTTGGAATCAGCGTGAACAAATTCAAATTATCTGTATGGTGAGTTTCAAGGCAATCGGCGAGAAAAAATTTTCAACATTTTTCGCAAAAAACGGAACTAGAGTTAGAATTTTTTGTTGCGATGGCTGCCTACAGTCTAAGAGCAAAAAACGAAAAAAGCCATCGGGATGGGAAAACGGAGGCCAGATTCGTATTCAGCGCCAAATTCTACATGGAAATGGTGTATTTCCAGCTCAATCGGAGAGAAAAAATTTTCACTGCCGTCCCCCCCCCCCTCTGGACAGCTTGCTTCGATTTTGGCTTCCAGTGGACGGATTTTGTCGTGCCAATACTCGTTTGAAAGCTAAGAGTGAGACAAATTCAGTGAAAGAATCGGCTTGTTCCTATCTGTCTTCGTTTAGATGTGAGACGCCATTTAAGATTTTGGGACATTGGCGAAAAAACGACAGAGTTAGTAATTTGGGACGTTTTTGGGGCTCTAGCTTCACAACAAGTATCCGATGGAAAACGGATTTCAGCTTAGGAATCAGCTCAGATTCTTTATCAGTATGGTAAGTTTCATATCAATCGGGAAGTATACAGTATCGGCCGAGAAACTTTTCAACATTTTTCGGAAAAACGAAAGAGTTAGAATTTTTGCGATGGCTGCCTACTGTAGAGCCAAAACGAAGCATCGGATGGGAAAACGGAGGCCAGATTCGGATTCAGCGTGAAATTCTACATGGAAATGGTGTATTTCCAGCTCAATCGGAGCACTAGAACCGGAGAAAGACGACCCGGATTTGTAGTGTTTGGATGATGGGTATTACGTCATCAGCTGATCGCCACACACTATATAAGCTGGGAACCGACGGAGACTTGTAATTTAGAGGAGAACGATTGTCAGAGGTAGGTCGTCTCTCTGAGCTCCGATGATAGCTTCGGACATTCCAAATTCCAAGTTTCTGTAAGAAACCGACTTAGAAAATTTCATTGCTGATATCAGCTAAGCCGTCAGACTTAGAGGTTCGCCAGGAGATGGCCTTCGTCTCCAGGCCATAAAAGACTCCAAAACTTTAAAGGCTTGTAACTTTGCTTCTACAAGTCCGTTTGACTTGATTCAAAAAAGGTTCGGTCGCTATTGACCTTCATTTAGAGGAGAACGATTGTCAGAGGTAGGTCGTCTCTCTGAGCTCCGATGATAGCTTCGGACATTCCAAATTCCAAGTTTCTGTAAGAAACCGACTTAGAAAATTTCATTGCTGATATCAGCTAAGGCGTCAGACTTAGAGGTTCGCCAGGAGATGGCCTTCGTCTCCAGGCCATAAAAGACTCCAAAACTTTAAAGGCTTGTAACTTTGCTTCTACAAGTCCGTTTGACTTGATTCAAAAAAGGTTCGGTCGCTATTGACCTGCCCTAAGTGACAGACTACTTTATAAAATTTCAATTAAGTAGTGCTATAAAAGGCTGAAAATTTTAAATTCACACTAGGTTTTGGGGGTTTTCTGGGGTTTTCGACCCTGCTGAAGTCAATGAAAAGCATTTTTAATGATTGTCTCGTGAGTGAGCCCACTCGTCTCATGTATAAGCGGGGCTTTTTCCCTGAAAGCGAGCAATGTCAACGGAGAGTTTTGCTGTACATATTCCACTGACTGCGTGTTTCCTT
>CAJQUW010000060.1:0-140449 GCA_907163375.1 Prostheceraeus crozeri
CTAAATCCCCAATGTGCATGCACTTTCGATTTTATTGAATGAACTCAAGGGAGATACATTAACTCAATGTGAGATATACACATTTATGCAGTTTTGAAGAAATTACAACGGAATTGACTGATCATGATAGCAAATGTCAATACATGTGCAAATGATAAATTATGATAATAATGATACATTATGACAAATGATAAAAAAATGTCATAACAGCCATGGACAGGTAATACTCGTATTTGTTAAATTGGCAACTCGATGATCTTCCATTGCTTTCATGAATTAGAAATATGAAATTTCAGCCAAGAAAGCACAATAAGGTGTCGACTTTTTCATGAAGACTTCCATCATAAAACGTATCATGAAATTCCCTTGAGAATCAGCTTAATTTCCGTTTAGTTAGGATGCTTATTAGCAAATATTCATTCCTCTTGATATCCAACTTGTTGCATACTACTTACATAGAGGAGTCATCTCGGTAGTATATAAATTCGCAAAATTTTAATTTTTTTGGAACTGCTCGAATAATTTTTTGACGACAGGAACGTAATCTCCGCAAAAAACTGAATATTTTCATATAAAAATTTTCACTGTATAGAGACACTTTTTTGAGTCGACACTCTACCTATATATATCCCTACTCTAAGGTCTACAGGACTAATGTGATTCGACTATATTCAATCAGTCTTTTCAGATTGCTGCTTCTATACTGATTCACTATTTCTACAAACGCTAAACACGGTAATCGGATACCTGCAACTATGATCTAGCAAACACTAAATCAGAATGGGAAGACAGCTGAATCCATAACACACAACTACCCTGTGAGAAATTTTCAAAAAATTATGCACCTGTGACAGCTTTTTTTAAACTTTGCCTGGATGTGCATGGCCACAGTCCAACGTATTGAAAACCACCGCTCACCAACGTGTGGAGGCCCGGTGGGGCCGGTACGCAAGAAATCAAAGATGGCCGCCACTTGAAACTAAAAATGCCATTACCTTAACTTAAATAAAAAGAGTAGAACACACTGTGATATCACTTTTCTAGGGTTTTTTCTACGGTCAAGAAACACGTTTCTGATCCTCATTTTTCTAGGTTTCCACTACATTTTTCCATGATCTCAGTGAGTCTATTCCGAAATACAATTTCATTGAATTTGTTTATCTACATCTTTTGCAAGACTAGTCCAAAGCCGCATGAATTTCACATAAACTGGTGATTTATTTGTGATAGCTTTAATATGGTCCTTTTTTGTGATTAGTAAGTAACCTTCAAAATGGTGCGTCTGTAACTCTGTTTTCTGTTTCGATGACTAAAACCAGTAAATAGCAACTCGGTCTTGTGGTTCCAAAACCGGAGCTTCATAAACTTTGATGTGGCCGTATCTAATTGGTAGTGCTGCCATTATTACTTACCATGTAAGCTTATCACTCCAGAAAGCACATGGATATCTCCATCAGCTCTCAAAACTGCAACGTTTTTGTGTTTACTTCTTCTCTGAGAACTTCCCCATTGTGCCGTATGTGTGACGAATATGCCAAAGAAAAGTTCGAACTTTTCCACGATACCAAGATGGGATCAGGCTCTACCAGTATTCATGACTTATCCCACTGGCAAGGATCACCTGCATGAAGGCATGACTTAACCATGTCCACAAAATTGGCAAACGGAAAAGAGAATTGGATTGCTTGACAGATAGTACCAGTGACACACTCTGGAGTTTTTTCCGGTATGACCAGAAAGTAGAAAGCATCCGAACACGAGCTACGATCGGCCGTCTTTCCTACTTTTAGAGGAGAAACGCTTCTACGATTTGCAATGCTGAAACACGTAACAAATGTTATTCCACCAACAATGTATTCTTTTGTGATCTGTTTTTTCGGCTCTTGTTTTCGTTGTCATTTACCATATCTAACAACGGTTAGAAAATAGATAAAAGGCATTGAAAAAGAGCTGTGACGAGAGTTTGTTTTACCAAAGATCAAATGATTTTCTAGTGGATAACAGACGATGAAATTGAAACATTTTTTTTTTTTTTTATTATCGACTTTTTGGGAATTGCACTCGGGTTAAGTGTTCATAGTCATCTGCCTCCTTTCATGTTCTAGTAGTAAAACTTTTTTCTAGCCACACATGTTTGGTAAGATGATAACCTGAAAAAACATAGATTGGTCCAAAGACATGAGCTGATAATTTGTTTATTTGTGCAAAATTGAACATAGAACACTATAGGTGGTTACAAATAATATACGCACTAAGCCTTTGAGGAAAAATTATGCAAAGTAGATGAACATATTCACGAATGCTAGTACATGTTCTGAAAAATGTATTGCTAGGGTAACTTGACATACATCCAAAAAGCCTAGATACACTTTTGCGTCTATGACGCTCCACCAACGTAGTTTTATTGGAAAAATTTTTTTCTTCACGGAATCGACCACACACTATTAATCATCGGTTATTCCGAAGTTGTTTTTCCAACTAGGCTATGTCCGTTTCTCTGTCGGTGCTTATGCCTCAATTATTATTTATAGGCGTAGATGTTTACTTCTCTGATTGACATTAAGTAATACATTGAATCTTCTAAATAATGTACGGGAATCAAGATAAATGGATTACAAGTAGCTGCTGTTTATCAAATTTGACTTCTTATTTCATCAGGTGATGGCGGAACAAAATTTTCATCAACAAACGCATCTTGCTGGTGCGACAGCTGGCAAATACAATTGCTTTTCCGCCGATGGGATTCCGATGAAGAGCCTTCCCAATGTTGATGAAGAGGATATGGTCTTTCCTTGAAGCGGACTATGACGCCGGATTGGACGAAAACCGTCATATCGACTTCACAAGCACCTGAATCGGATGAATGACCTACTTCTTCAACTATGACAGGACCAAGAGAAACCCTCTTCTGTAAGCTCATGGAATACCAAAGCTAGTCATCAACCCAATCCATCGTTCTCAAAAACAATTTGAAATATGACATTATTCGGTCTGACATTCCTTGAACTGCAACTGCCCATATGAAGGTATCTTCTCAAAGTTTCTGGGTTTGAAATCAACTTATTTGGTAACCACTCACAAAATTCCCCCAGTCACACGATATACGTCGAAACAAAAGGGAACAGTTTTTTTCTGTTGATAGATAGAAGAAATGAAGGCCTTCCGTGGGCACATTGTGTTTTCTAATGGGCCTGCATGTCGTCTCTTACTTCTTTCTTTGGATTTCTTACTTTTTAATCTGTTCTTATTAGATCTGATCTTCTTATTTCTTTACCGAGTTGATTCTTTTCTTTTTCAAGTAAGTTCTTCTTTATATCTTATCTTCCTGAAAATGAGGGAGTTATTGGTCCCACTGACAAAGCCGTTGGTGTTCCAATTGTGAAATACATATAATGACCCTGGCAAGCATTCGAAGCAATTAGAAAGAATCTGCATCTTCTCTAAACAATTGGGTGGGAACGCCACCCGCTAATGACCGTGCCATACAAGATGCAGGCGGTTTTTAGATCATTTCAACATGCACTTTTCAGGATGCCATCAGGCCCTATCAAAATCCCATTCTCATTGACGAGCGAATGATATAAACTTTAAAGGTCATAAACATCATGGAAGCAATACATCAAGAACAAACCATCAGTGCGCAGGGGGATTCAAAATGTTGGGTACAGAGTTTTCGGCAAAGAGACCGAGGCTGATGTCTTCGAATCACACCTGTACACCGGAGAAAAAGACCTAATGAATTCTCGACTCTTCAATACCACATGGCGAAATCGGTGGTTCTGCAACTGTCACAAAAACATCAGAGATAAAGGATATGTTTTAGTGTTTTGACAATTATTTTTCTCTTCGGTTCCCATTGATGGAGAAATTACATGAATATGAGTAGTGAAAACTGTGCCCTACTTGCGACGGATAGGTAACATGGATGGGTACATGTAACAAATTTAAGTGTTATTCAATAGGTACACTGGATAGGTACATGTATAATTCAGTGTTATGCAATAGGAACATGGGAAGGTACATGTATAATTCAGTACTATGAATAGGAACAAGTATGAGATCTGTTTTACTGGATAGGTACATGTGTTTGGTACATCCTCGGTTGCAGTACACTGTGTTTCGGAACGTCTATGATCGAACTTGTGTGGTTTGGTTCTGAGCACTTGGGGTACGCTACCGATAGACGGCGTGTTTGTTTGACTTTGAATGGGTTTGCTCAATTGCGACTATTGTGACTATTGCAAACCCATTGTAATCAAGATGACACATTGATTTTCCTTTTACGTTAGACAAACTATGCTATAAATATGAGATAGTTTTTTGATGACACACATAATGATGACTAGTATCTCCAACGTCGTGGTTGTCGCAAGAGACCGTTGGATATTCGTTCAAAGCCATAGAGAACCTGTAACAAATCTCAGTGAAAATATCAACGCTGGTGATTTAGTTGATCGACTAATGGATCTAGATGAGCATGCTATGAATCACAATTTGGATCGTAGGTGGATAGAGGATTTCTCCATGCTACGCTGCAATGAGAGTGAAATTAGGAGGATCAAATTGGAACGATATGGAAAGAAGGAGACATCTGACAGTGTTTTAATAAAACGATTAAAACGTTCTCTCCCAATAGAAAGTGACTTCAGAAAGGAAATTAGAAAGAAGAGACATTTAAATTATTATGTGAACGGAACTGCGTTAAATGTTTTAAACAGGAACGATCACTTCTCTTTTTACCAATGTCTCTCATAGCGTTATGTGTTCTACATGTTATGATAACCCTTTGAAACTTCATCTTGTCCGCTCCCCCTTGTGATGAAGAAATATCTTCAACAGTCACTGTATATCGTGCATGATGAGTCATCATGCACGTCTGTGATTGGTCACTAGATTGTGTCTTTGTGTGACTTTTCTATATAAGGAGGACATTGTAACCGTTCTTTTTCAAGCATACTTTTGAGGCTGATACAATGTCAATCAGGCATGTTCGTTTCACTACCAACATTCCCATTTCAATAATTTACCGAAGTCAACTCTTCACCGGCAATATATTTTATTTCCTGCCGTAAATACAGTCTCTTGCAAATGTTTTAAGAAACACTTATCTTTTCTGATCTTTTTATGTATCTCAACGTACATTATTGCAGAATCTTTCAAAGCGGGTTTTCTCATATAGCATTGTTATTGGAGACGTTTCACCAATAGATATGTTTAGAGAGAAATCGTTTACTGTAAATATCGTGGGAAGCCAGAGTCTATTTTTAGTAACATTATCCGCACATACTAATGCAGTGGAAAGGATAATGCTCGTTCATTCGAAAGATAATCTGTACGATGGGTCGAAGAAAATCCATTCTGCCTACAGTGAGAGCTCAAGCAGCAGTCTATTAGCAGAAACTGGTATGATCAAAAAACACGTCGAATAGCAGCACAGCTAGGGAATTTCTCTATGTTCAGTAAACTTAGGCGATTTCGGAAATCTGCGACTGGCTCATTTTAAAGATTCTCCCCGAATTGGTCGTCCAGAAGCTCTAACAAGGAGGGATGAACGGATACTGAAGAGAATGGTAATGAAGAAACCATTCAATGTCGCTGCGAGAAATCAAAGCTGAGCTGCATTTAGCTGGAATCAAAGCCTCTTCATCTACGTCTTTCAGAAGACTCCTGTAATAATCTTGGTCTTAAGAGTTACAGACCTGCGAAAAAGCCAAAGCTACACACTCCGAAAATGGCGAAAGCTCGCTTAGAGTTTTTCTCGGCGCTATCTTCACTACACAACAGAAGATTGGGGAAAGAAAAAAGTCCTTATGGACAGATGAGTCAACATTCGAAACCATTTGGTAGTCGCATCAAGCATGTCCGAAGACCTCCGAAGACAAGGCACCACGTTATGTGATCCAGACTATGAAGCATCCAAGAAACAAAAAAAAAAAAAAAAAAAAAAAAAAAAAAAAAAAAAAAAACTATGAAGATGGTTTGGGCTCAATGTCTGCAAAAGGTTCGCGCCGGCATATTTTGTACCTATCTACAGAAATGACAATGAACGGTAAAATGTACCTCAACGTTCTAAAAGACAAACTTCGGCTTACATATGGATATCCCCAAAATAAAATTTTATTAACAGGAAACACTGATGCATGATAGCGCTCCATGTCACCGCGCCAAAATCGTATCTGATTGGTTGCGCTCAACATTCCGGTCAATGTCCTCAAATGGCCTCCGGAAATTCTCCGGACTGTAATCCCATCGATGAATTTATGGTCTCCTTATGAGTGATGAAGGGGACCATGTGGCAGCTATGTCGACCCGGCGGGAAGAGTGCAATTGACTTGAGAAAATTGCATCAAGGCTGTTTGGACAACGAAATTATCAACAGAATACTGTGCGGAGTTAGTTAAAGTCAAATGCCTCGTTCGTCTTACTAGCCATCATTTGAAAGTAAACGGTTTTGGACCCGCTATTAGGTTTATTGAAGCCAGTTATATACATTTTTGTATATAATTCATTTCATGCATTCGTAAAATTTGTAATGAATACTTATTAACTAAGATGGAACTGAAAATGAAAATTTATGCGTTTTTTTGCAAAGTGTTTCTTTAAACTTTTGCAAGAGACTGTTATAACTGGCTAGAAAGCGGAATTTGGTGGATCAGATGGAGGGAAATAGTGAAGTATTTCCGCTGCAAGGAAGGACGTTTGTGGTGCAGAGAATGTTGGATGAGAGTCGTGAACATTCGCTCTTACACGAGTTGCAAGATTTTTGGCTCAATGAAGTATTTTCGCCCCACTATGCTCAAACGGAGATTGTACCGGAATACGTCTCACTGTTTGGTGCAGCAGTATCCAACGGAGAACTCAACACATGCTCTCCATGACATTTATCATCTCCAGCTACTATGACGAGAAGGGTGACAAATGTAAATTGGACTTATTCAGTGGGACCGCCAACAGTAAGCCATCAAGTGTGGCTGCTCAAGAATACATTCTGAGGTAATCAGTTTAGCGGGGCAATTACTAGTGCCAATGATTTTAAAAACTTTCCATTCAAAGCCCTGCATGTATGTGCTGTGCGCAATTTCAAAACATCTAGAATGAAAGACATTGAGCAGCTCATAACTCCTACAAATCAGACTCTAGCCGATATGAGTGAATCATCAGATTTTTTTTCCCCCCCTCTACAAACTTGTTAAGTGATTTTATGTAATTTTATAAAGTACCCAAGCAACGAACTCTGTAGTGAATGCTTGTAAACTTTTGTATTTAATATTGTAAGTACTAAGCAAAAAAATTGTAAATGTATTATCTATTTCCATAATTAGGAATAAAAAAATGTCTGAGAAACGGAATGGCATCTTCTCGTCAATCTGAAACGGATCCTGTCAAAACCTTCAAGTCAGTTTTAATAAAGGCGTTGCGAAAGTTAAACAGGATACATGATAATAAGAAAGAATGTTGGTAAAAAAAAAATTGATCTCAAAATTCAAGTGATGATTATCATTCGTGATCTAGCTTTTGCAATACACAAAATGTCTACCTATTTACAAGCCTCTATTGGAATGCTGGCCTCTTTGAATAGCATAAAAAAAGTTTTCAAATCCAAGGAGTAGTGATCAAGAAAAAGTGCGAAACATAATTCAGCGCGGTGGTGGGTGGGTTTCTAAGATGTTAAATGAAATTGGAAAGCATATTAAAGGTGTAATCAAAAGGTCCGCTTGAAGGAATTGCAGCAACTGCTGCAAGATGTTAATATAAGGTTAGCGCGCTTCCATGAAGTGACACTCATCACTTTGATGATGAGTCATATATAGGTGGTAATATAAGGGAATGACGCTTTAATGATATTTTACGACTTTCAAGTGACAATTCATTGTGCGCAGGTTGAAAGCTCCGAATTAGTACTTGGTGAAAGCTGGGACTCAGAAAATGTATACAATCAGAGAAGGAGGGTGACCGCTTTGAGCAAGATACTCTTGAAGCTATCGTCCGATATACGAAAGGTGCAAGGGATTGGAAATACATTCTACTTTCAAAAACCCTTTTTTTTTTTGAATTATGGGTAATGATGATGGCTTTATATTCTTCAAGGTACATTCCATTCTTCTACAGTAATGGGTATGTCTACATCAGGAATATAGCAATTGAGACGAATGCGAGTGACTTTTCCAAAATGGCAACAGGTGATTCTTAAAACCATTGGACTCTTTTTTCGCGAAAGGGAATGTGTTGAGGACTGGCCTGAAAGTGCTCCCACTCATTGAGAACAGGCATTAGAGGAAGGATTGGTTATCAAGGAATTTGCCGGAATTCGATACAACAGTTTTTAAAAACTATCGGATCATTTTCATCAAGCATTCAATGCTCTTTACAAACGCGATTAGGAATGTGAGGATCTCAAACGGGGGTCCGCTATATGGGCTTAGTGCACGTTTACCAGGACTTTATATTGGCTCACATCTCTGGTTCGCACTGGTAAAGTCACATCTTTACAAATGAAGGTTCTTCAACTAGTCTAATGAACCACTACCAATTGATAAATGTTTAATTAACATTTGAATAAGACTGCTTCAAGTGATGGGAAGGAAGAGAGCAAAAAAGCGAGGGCGGAAATCTAAAGATGGGAATCCTAAATTTGAAGTTGAAGCGCCAAGATGCTGACTTTGAAAGCTTTCTATAATCCTAATTGTGAATTGAGGAAACACAAATGTTTTAATTGTGTAAATGTAACTTGAGCAGGTTCCTATTCGAAAAATGTAAATAAACGTGATCTGGAACATGTGTCTGTTTTGTTGTTCTAAGCAAAATTAGCGGGATGATGAGTTTAATGTTAATGGAATTATAAGATGACAGATTTTCGTCTATTCACTGATCGCACAAGGTGTGTCGCTGGACCAAGTCAGTCCGGTAAAACTACATTTGTAACTGAATTGTCACAATATAGAAATGAAATGTTTACCAAGGAAATTAAGAGAGTCAAATGGTATTATGGAAATAATTTTCAACCAACAACTACCTTTCTGCACTTCGCCAGAAAAATTATGAGTGAAGCAAGGGATTGCCATCAACTGAGATATCAAAGCAGGTGGACTTACTCAGTATTAGATGATCTAGTTACGAGAAAGCAAATCTTCAAAGGATGTAACTGAAAATGTTCATGTCAAAACTGCACATCATAGGGAAGCTTTTATTATCTACATCACCCAAAACCAATCTTCGATGGAGGGAAAGAGCAAAGAACTAGAAGTTTGAATACACATTATTTGGCAATATATAAAAATCAAAGAGATATCAGTCAGATACCATGTACATCCTCTCTGTAGACATACATTAATCTCCAACAACCTAAAGTTCTTTCCAAAAATATATGAAGATGTAACAAAGAAACCACATGGTTTATCTATTTATTGATCTAACCCTGAAAAGTCCGGAACGACTTTCAATTTCGAACAAATATCATACCTAAATTCCCGCTGGACAGTTTTCTCCGGTTCACATCTAATTTTAACAATGAACTTTGTTGCCTTTATTATTATCAAACATGTCGTATTCAAAGATGGTATCCATTCCTCTCGAGAGTAATGGTACAATTGGACTACAATTACAACGTGCAACAGGAAGTCAAAAATATAGATCAACCTATTACGAATCGAACTTAAGAACTAACACAAAAGGATATAGGAAATTCAAGAAGATTTAAGGATCCCTATCCGACGAATGTCAGTTAGCAGCTGAAAACATTGACCCGAGAGGCGACAGATTACGTGACAAGTTTGCGACGATTCATAACCTTGTCAACACCATCGACCATAATCGTAGTGCGCGCTGAGCGAGGAGTTATTTGACTTCATTGATCCACATGTGATGTTCAAATTAGAGAGGTAGAGATAATAGATGAAACAACTGGTGAATGGTTATTAAAAATTAGTCACATAGATGACCTTCTACAATATGCTGTCAGAGATGTATGGCGAAAACTAGGTTGCACCCACAAGGGTGGACATATTTTTCCAAGAAAATTTTATCTGATCAAAATGTACACACACAATATTATTGTGAGGACCAGACTGTGAAATGAGTTGGATAAGGGTCAGCTTACAAAATTGGATTAAAAAGTAAAACACCCACGATGGCGGTCAAGCGAGAGCTTCATGATCCCGATGATCTGCAACCAAAAAGAGCAACTAGGCGCTCAATGCGTGTTTGGCAAGGAGTATAGTGAATATTAAAGCAAATATGAATTAAGCCTATGCCTCTCTCATATCATGTCGTTCAAAAATTTTGCCTGTTGTTTGAAATCTGCGCTCGAAGGTAAAGGAGAAGAGGGCATATGAGGTTGACATATCAATTGTGTTAGCAGGTTTGCTGTGCGAGTAAGTACGCGTGCAAATCAGAACAAAGAACGATGAGTACAGCAGTGAAACTCAGAAGGATTTATTTACGACTTAAATCACTCCGCAAGTTTCAGTCGTCCCGGGAGGTTCGAGCTCGTGCAGCAGGTGTGGAAATAGAGAAAGTCAAGAAGTGGTTTGAGGAGTCAAAACCGAAAGACCGCACTTCCACACTTCTTCACAAAAATGCGAGACAAGCGGTTTCCAAACAAGAAAATATGTTGTTAACTACAATATAGATAGTCAATGGAAAAGCGGACTTGGCTGACATACAACAGATATCACAGTACAATGATGGCCATAAATACATCTTAACTGTAAAAGATATTTTATCACGCTCTGCTTGGGCACGTGCGCAAGAAATCTAAACGAGGACCAGAAGTTGAAGCGGCTCTTCAGAGCATTTTCGGATGAGGAGCGTGTTTCCGCAAAGAATACAGACCAATCAAGGGAAGGAATTCGAAAACTCTCATGTTCGAAGTCTCCATTAAATGGTCATAATGTTGGAATTGTTTAGTGTCAAAAGTGCTTATAAAGCTGCCATGGTTAAGAGAGTTCAATCGCACACTGAAGACAAAAATATGGCGCTATTTCACTGCAAAAAATACACATGTTTGGGTAGGTGAGCTGCAGAAATTTGTTAAGAATTACAATGAAAGCTACCATCGAATCATTAAGATGAAACCAGTTGATGGTACCCCAGATAAAGCGATGGATGTATGGGCTTCGATTGTATGATAAGAAAGCGAAAAAACGTTTCCAATGAAAAGAAAATTGATGTTGGTGATAGAGTTCGGAATTCAAAGGTTAAGTCTACATTTGAGAAGGGGTATCTACCTAATTAGGACTGAAGAAGAGTTTTTTGTGGATGAAGTAAATACAAAATTTAGACCGCGCGACCGCCATGTATAAATTAATAGAGTACCATGGCAATCCAATTGAAGGAAAATTTTACTTTTATGAATTGCAAGTAGTAGACAGAAGTGAAGAGGTGTATATGATTGACAAAATAATTAGGAGGAAAGGTCATGGCAATCAAGGGAAATATCTAGTTAAATGGAAAGGATATCCTGATTCATTCAATAGCTGGATAACGCACCAGGATCTACAAAATGTGGAGGTGGGAAACACTCGTTAACGTTTAAGCTAATATAGCATGTGAATCTCTTTCTATCCTTCCTTTTTTCTTTCTTTTCTTTTCTTTTTCATTTTTCTTTCTCTTCTTTTCTTTCTTTTTCCTTCGTCTTCTACTTCTCTTTCTTTTTCTTTCTTTTATTCTTTTTTCTTGGTCTCTTTTCTCCATCTGTTCTTTTCTGTCTATCCTCTTCTTCCATATGGTTTAACATGTCTACTAACTTCAACATCATTCTTCCAAGCAATAGCAAACCCCAAGATATTCCCAAGTAACAAACCATCTCTATACTCTGTTAAATTCGCTAATTCTTTCCAATTACTCTGCATGGACCCCATGATAGTTTCTCTACTGAAATTACTTATTACAACGATATCAGTTTGCTAAAGAACAACAATTTTGAATTACATAAGGAAGTGCGAGAGAAGGATGATTGCTTTCGCATATTTGAAAATAGTCTACATGGTACATGGGCTTTTCATCATCTAACTTTACATCCTTTTTCAACATCCTTACCATCTGTCCAAAACATGATTAAAATTCAAAAAGGCATTTGCAACGTCAACTTTTTATTCTAAGTGGTTCCACAATGAGCTTGCAAGATACAGAAAAGGAAATCGGTAGAATGTTTGAACGAAAAAATGATCTCTTCAAGCTGACTTTGAATAAATTCTACAAACCAGTCATAAAGAGGTCAACAAAATTGATGAAGGAAGGGAAGCATGTTCTTCTTGTATTAGGTAAGGATTTGAGTCATACTTTTGGGTATTCCAGAACAACTTTCTCATCAAGGTGTTGGTACAATGGACGTGGGTGGAATTCGGAGAGAAAAGTCACTGATTTTCAATGTAGAATTGTGCCATTGTATGCATTACAAAAAAGGAGCATCCGAGTAAAAAATAAATTTGAGGTCATTAGAAGTGTTGAAGACTTTGCAAGAAAGTTTCAAGGATCAGTGCCAGAAACGTTAATGACTTGTGAATATAAGAAAGAGAAAGTAACTTTATTTACTGTTGAAACGGAGGCAGAATTTATTGTTTTTACTAAAAAGACACCATTGGAAAAGTCTGAGTCCGCTGTTACTGAATTCGGATCTGAAATGATTGGGATGTTTAACCCGTATTCAGCCAAAACATTTTTCGAACGTTGTTTACCAAAAGGGGTAATTTATTACCCCATGCATTTTTCGATTATGATAAATTAAGAAATCTAGATTTGTTGATCTTATGGTCGTTTATGTAGTCAATACCATACGATAAGATAGCTGAATGATAATTTTTTTTAAATTAATTGATTTATTAATTAATTTACTGCTGTAAATCTTGCATACTACTTTTTTTGGTTCTGAAGTAAAAACTGAAATTTGCTTAACATTGTAATTTATTGTGTAACATTGTAACATTGTAAATTACATTGTAACATTGTAAATTAACAATGTAATTTCACTTCTTTTCAAAATTTATTCGAAGCTCTGTTTGCAATCTTCGCACAACTGCGAGCAATGCTCTTTGCAACAAAAACGAACACAAAAAACACAGTTCATTCTGGTTTTCCGGTCAAGGGACTGCGCGGGCAGAGATGGCAGCGGCCAGATGAATTTCTCGGCACCTGACAGCTGTCCATAGTGCACCTCCAGGAGTGCTCGATAGAAAGCCCAATGACATAGCGAGATGCTGAAGCTCCCTCGGGATCCCTTGCCGGGGACACCTGCCACTTGCTGATTCGATCGTCATTGCAAGGTTGAAGTAGGCTCCTTGCAAGTTTCTCCAATGCATCTTTCCGATATCTGGGTGAAAGGTTTCGAGGCTCGTTTTTCAGGACAAAAACCAATTTGCTTAGCACGACTGCATTTGCTGCGCAACATCGAGAAGATAGAAAAAAACATTCAGTGTCCATCGAGCTGTTTTCCGCCGGCACGTGTATTTTTCGATCCGCCAATCGAGCGCATCAACTCCACCTTTGTAATCGTTGTAGGCCTCGATGATTTTCGGAGTCTTTTTGTCATTCGAATCGATAGTTGAGGTATGGTGCTCGGTGGAAAGTAAAACGACCATCTTCTTTGGTTTGCAAGCATATGAACACAGTGTCAATGGACCTAGCAAACAGAAATTCTGAACTGTATAAGTCTCGATTCTTTGTCAGACAACTGGCAGGAATCTCAACCTTGTTTTGACGAAGAGTTCCTGTCAGAGTCATCCCCTCCTGCCATAGACGATTGGCTAAAGGAATTGATGTGAAAAAATTGTCCACTGTCACTCCTCTACCGGTTCGAAAGTAAGGTCGGCAAAGTTCGAGCACCACATTTTCACCCACGTTCACGTTTCGTCTGTTTCCTTGCTGTTCTTTTCCAGCGTAAAGTGTTGTGTCAAGTGCATAGCCAGTTTTTCCGTCAACAATGGTCCAGTATTTCAACCCGTATTTATTGGGTTTATTCGGCATGTATTGTCGCACTGAGCACTTTCCACGAAAAGCGTATAGTGTTTCGTCCACACAGAGTTCTTCAGAGGGTACAATTGCTTGTCGAATTTTGTCTCGAAAGTGGGTCATCATTTCTCGAATTTTGTAACATTTTGGGTCGTTGACTTTTCGTTCATTTCTTGAGTCGATATCATCAAATGTTATGTGCCTATTTATTTGCAAGAAACGGTTTCTTGACATTGTAAGCACAGGTAAAGGCAAAAAATGCACACTGTCTTTTTTCCATATGTCCTGAATTTCGACATCACACTTTTTGGATAGGCCAAAACAAAAGTAGAAGTCCAATATATGCATAAATTTCATTTTCAACCAGGTTCCATTGCATCGTGTGGTAGCCGCTTGTTCGTATTGAAAAGTATGTCTCGTATAAGCCTGTAATCAATCACATAACGAAAAAAATCGTCCACAGATTCTAAGTCTCTGACTGGAGGTGCAAGGCCCAAAGACTCTCGTACTATGTTTTGTTGCCGGAACGAAGCACGATGAGGGGATTTTCTAGACCATTGGAAAACCATTTCGGCCACATACGATGTCATTGTCGTCATCATCATCGTCACATGATTCACTGGATTGTTCTGAGGGGCTCTCCATCTCAAATTCATCGGATTGGGGATAGTCATTCATTTCGATATTATCTCTTTCGTCCACACTTGCATCGTCTTCACTTGGTATTTCTTCATCTGATGGAATATTGGTTAGCATGTCAGCTATTTGCTCTGCATTATAACGCCGGCGCGACATTTTCTTAATCAGTAACTGACTTGTAAATCGATCAACTGCGAGGTTTATCTTACTTCACAGCGCATGTAAATTTAGCTCGCATTTCTCATTGGATGCGCGGCAGCAAGCGCTTCTATTGTCAAGCGTGTCTTTTTATGCCACTATCGAACGCGTGCGTGCGTGTGTGTGTGTGTGTGTGTGTGCTCCTGTGTGTGTACGCGCGAAATGTGGCTACGTGGTAAATGTAGATGCTAGTGAAAGTGCAAACAATTAAAATTACGTGTCTTCAAAAAAATCACGCAAACGACCAAAAGGGGTAACAAGTTACCCCACTACTAAACGTTATTGCGATTACAAGTAAGGTATGAATAGTACGGAATTACAGGATCTTATTTCTTATTAACAGTGAATAAAAACTTAAACATGTGTAAGGACAGGGCTGTGCCCTTATTAGAATTTTTTTTATGTTGAGTTAAAATAGTCTGGGGTAATTAATTACCCCTTTCGGCTGAATACGGGTTAAGGGCTTTGAAAGCGCACCTTGGTTGACAGGATTAAATGATACATTCAAGGTTCAATTTTCCTCTTCTAAACTCAAAGCATCAACAAATGCTTCATGGGATATCCACGTATACAGCGAAGACATATTGGGTGATAAATTGTCTACTTCCAGTGAACTTGTAAAAAGAGTTAATTTGAACATTGAAAGCTTGAAAACGCCATCTGAATTCTGTACAAAGTTAAATGAGTTTGGTGTAGATTACCTTGATGCAGATGAATATCACTTTTCTTATGACCCACATAAGAAACGCATGATTCTAAAGGTAGGGAAGAACTCTCTTATCAAGCTGGATAGCGTGTTAACGGCCACATTGGGATTCTCAAAATCAACTATTTATGAAGGCACATCAATTGGCGATACAGCCCCATCACTAGAGCGTGATATAAGTAACTTATACGTCTATTGTAACATTATTGAATATACAAGGGTTGGCGACATTGAGGCCCCACTTCTGCGCACATTTCCTCTCTCATCCGTAAGGAAGCAACTAATCAATCGAGA
Source organism: Prostheceraeus crozeri (assembly GCA_907163375.1). Taxonomy (NCBI): domain Eukaryota; kingdom Metazoa; phylum Platyhelminthes; order Polycladida; family Euryleptidae; genus Prostheceraeus; species Prostheceraeus crozeri. The sequence goes on from CAJQUW010000060.1 coordinate 15,782, forward strand.
ATTTTTTAACACAATGTATCTACCAATCAGCCGAAATTCCATTAATAGAATTGACATATCAATTCATGATGACGCAGGAGAAGTAGTACCGTTCTGTGGTGGTGTTACTGTTTTGACCCTACATATTAGGTCACGAGAATAAGGCTTTACGCTATTGTGACTTCCATAGTTATTCAATAGTCATAATGACAGGCATTTACAGTAGACCATCATGTCAGAGCGGTTATCCCGTGTTTGTTGGAGGTAGACGACAAGTTGGAGTAGGCATATTTGGTGCACTAAGACGTATGGTTCTTCCAACACTCAAAAAGTATGCTGCCGTCTCAAGGCAGAACACCGTAAGTCCAAAATTTTGAAAATTGATTTTATTTCATTTTTTTAATAAGTTTCAGATGCTCTATTATTACACCAAACCACAATGCTGAAATCTTTTCAGAAGTATGATTTTCAGCAAACAAAAAATACCGTAAGTTGAAAAAAAGTACTATGTTTACAAGGCAAATCATCGTAAGTCGAAATGTTCATGGCAAAACACCGTAACTTACGGTGACTTACGGTGATTTGCCTTGTAAGGACGAACTTACGGTGCTTTGCCTTGAAGAATACGGATATTTCATAAGACCGTAAATGAGGAATTTGTTATTTTCTCAGGCAAATTATCATTAAATGAAAGAATTGATTGACAATTAGAAATTGTTAATTAGAAATTGTCATAGTGCACCAAATTTTGCTGATTGTCGATTACCTATTACTGTCATAATTGAGTATAACTATTTGAGAATAATAAAGTGTACATTCATTCTATTTCGCGCAGGTTATTAGTTAAATCGTACACAATCTATTAATTCTACACACATCTACTCAATCTACAGGGTTGGACAAAAGTTCTTGCCGGACGTTTAATGAGCGATTTTTTAACGAAAAATATTTGAGGATACCAGAGTTATAAGTATGAGTTATACTTTTACATTATACTTCTGTGTGTTCGTTTGCTTCCGAGAAAGAAAATCTGCGTGTGTGTCTAGCTCTAAATGGTTTGGCAAGAACTTCTGTCCAACATTGTATTGTGTGCATTTAATATTAGCAGCCGAGATTAATTGTATGCAATATTGTTTGATAGTATTATCAATCATTTATTGACATCAACCTCTAAGCGATTCTATTGTGTGCGTTGTATTCGACAACGGTCGAATTGATTTTATTGTACACAATGTCTCTCGCATTGCCTTACTAAGTAAAAACTATTCACAGCCGTTATTAATAATCGTCAGCGAGTGTCTTTCCCTATAATACCGAACATTTTTTTGCTTTTTGATCTCTTATTTCATGTTTCACTACCACATGATTGACGACAAAACTTGTTCCTGATTTTGTTTATAATATCCTCGATCGGCGCGTAATTCAACTTCACTTTCTTTCGAAGATGGCGTCCATTCGTTGCAGTAAACGGAGAAAACGGTAAGTTATGGAATTCAAACTAATTATTGATAATTAATTAGCCTGTATATTGCCTATGCCTTAATATGTGAGCAAAGCATTGCATATTGTGAACACACATACTGGCGTAGATCTTACCTACATGCATTTGATAAGTCATGAAAAAAGCACTATCAATAAAAGACATATTTAAAGTAGATCAATAATTTTTTCGAATCATATAATCTAATTAAATCTGCTGGTATGTTATGTAACACATGTCTCCGTCTGCTCTGCTAATGTGTTTACTCTGTGTATATAATATTGACATTGAGGAAGTTATTTCAATATTGATATAATGCAGCGTAAAATTTTTGTTCGTGTTACTCTCTTAGCATTAATTATGTCAAAAAGCATTTTGAACCGTGGACTGATTTGACTCTGCTCGCTGTGCTTTTGAATCTTGACGAACGAGGCTGTTGCCAATTTTTTGCATTTTGAAAAATTTATTTTTCGAAGATTGCTACTTGATTCGCTTTAATCAGCGTGCATCGCATCATTATAATTCATTTATTAGGATTTCAAATTAAAAAGCATTGTGCTGAAAGTAGCATGAATTCTTTAGCCGAATAATCAACTTCATAGCACTGAATCATGCATTTGTAATTCAGACTTTCTTAGATTGTTAGTTAATTCTATTAATTTATTAGAAAGAAATGCTTCAATCTGTTTCCTTTTTCCTTTCAGGTATTACTCAGTGAACGAAGCAGCTCATCTAATCGCGACTTTATGTGATGAAGATGATGCCGCGCCGTTGCCAAGCTCTCCTTGCGCCTCCCAGGAGCTGTTGTCTGCCGCGCCGTTGCCAAGCTTCCTTGCGCCTCCCAGGAACTGTCGTCTGCCGCGCCGTTGCCAAGCTCTCCTTCCTTGCGCCTCCCAGGAGCTGTCGTCTGCCGCGCCGTTGCCAAGCTCTCTTGCGCCTCCCAGGAGCTGTCGTCTGCGCGCCGTTGCCAAGTTCTCCTTGCGCGCCTCACAGGAGCTGTCGTCTGCCGCGCCGTTGCCAAGCTCTCCTTGCGCCTCCCAGGAGCTGTCGTCTGCCGCGCCGTTGCCAAGCTCTCCTTGCGCCTCCCAGGAGCTGTCGTCTGCCGCGCCGTTGCCAAGCTCTCCTTGCGCCTCCAGGAGCTGTCGTCTGCCGCGCCGTTGCCAAGCTCTCCTTGCGCCTCCCAGGAGCTGTCGTCTGCCGCGCCGTTGCCAAGCTCTCCTTGCGCTGTCCTCAACCACAATTCGGATACCAGAATTCGGAAAAGAATTCGAAACCCAGAAGAACGCAATCGACGTGATATGGAAGCATCATCCCATGCAAGCCATCGGTTTGTACAAATGTTTGTCGATTAAAATGTCGTCATTTTTTACCCAAAATGATCGCCGAAACATCAATCGACAATTCTGGCATCTCGACAATCTGGGTCGACGCAACTACATTTTGGTCCTACATCGTCACGTATGAAGCGCGTGAAGTTTCAAGAACTTCGAACAAATACTTCCTTGTTCAAGAGAATGGCGGTCGCCGGGAGGTTTGCAAACCCTTCTTCTTGACCACGCTTCGGCTTACACCAAAAATAATGATCAATTTTTGAAAACCGTTTTTGGCTGCACTGCTCACAACGACACAGCTGCTCCATCTGATAGACGAGGACGCCATGAGCCGGCGAACAAGATTGTACGAACGAAAATTCGTGAACATATATTGAGTTATAACCCACAAATTAGTCACTACCGCAGAAAAACACGCACCGGACAGACTTTATCTAAGTCCCGAGATATCTGTTGCTCAGATGCACCAAGCATATAATGGAAAGAGGAAAGCCAAAGTGCAGATGATAAAGTCGGGTACGTAACTTATCTAAAAGTCGTCGAGGAATATAATATCTCGTTCGCAAAATTAGGATCGGAAAAATGCGAGATTTGTGCCATCAACGAACTGCATAAAAAGCAAATGGATGTTCTGAAGATTGTGGCGATTGCGAAGACACATGAAGCATCTTCAACATGCGGCAAAATCAAGGGAGGCATACCCGAAGTGACCGGGACGAATTGAATGAACCTCAACATGTGAAAGTATCGATCGATCTACAGAAAGTACAGATGTTACCAATCATGCCTCAATTTAAATCATGTATGTTCACTAGACGCCTCGTCGTTTTAACGAAACCTTTGCAAAGCTAGGATTAAGCAAGGGAACAACGTCCAGCAGCATCTCACAGCAAAATAAAGCAGACAAGAAAACTGATGGAAAAGATAGTTTCTCGACAGGAGTAGCGATAATATGGCACGAAGGCATCACAGGTCGAGACGCAGAAGAAATCGCATCGGCATGGTTTCTATTTTTTGAGCTACATATTGACGCAAATGAGTTCACGCTATGGACCGATTATTTCTGCGGTCAAAACAAAAATTATGTACTTTTCAGCATGCTGCAGCTCGCCGTGAATTCTGATGTTCTGTGCGTCAAAGCAATTACTATAAAATATCTAGAAGCTGGACATACATTCATGGCGGCAGATTCTGCTCACGCAGGAATCGAAAAATCCGTCAGAAAGCTCGGAAGTATTTATGACTTCGAGGATTTCCAGAACGCTGTTCAGGAATCTTTTCGTGGAAATCGTCTGGCACACATGAGTTAAAGGCTACAGAAGTTCGGAAATGGCCTGATCTTACGAACAAGTCAGTAATTACAAGGGGCCACAAAGACCAAACAATTCCAAAGCTGTCGGAAATAAGAAGAATTCAATTTCTGAGAGATGTCGGTCAGCCAAATGTGTATCTGACGCACAATGAAGATGAGGCGCCCACAAAGTTTCCAATATTTAAAAAGTCTGCACTTGCAGCGGTCATTCCCAGTTCCGTGGGATTGCCTCGGGGAGTGGCAACGGCCAAGAAGAGGAACATCGTACAGACATTGTGTCCGTTAATGCCAACGTCTCGTCAGTGTTTTTGGAAAAACTTAGACGAACATGATAACCTTGCAGACATGCAGCAGATATAGATTTTGTTTAGAAGATTTTTCGTGTACTCGTATTTTTGACTGTACCTATGCGTGATTACATACTCGTTACTGGAATTTTAGATAAAAATCACTTGTTTGAAATGTAAGGGTCTTTTTTCATTTTTCCTGAAAAAATTATATAAAGTTTAAAAATCATCTAAAATTCTTAGTGCGAACTTATCATTCGTCTACAGAAATGATTACGATAATTTCCCGAATAGTCTAAGTGAGATACTCGTATATTACAAGGCAAACCACCGTAAGTATTGACTTACGGTGCTCTGCCTTATAGAAAGTTCGTAGAAAAATGTTGATATTACAAGGCAAATCACCGTACATCGATTTAAATAGATCAATAAATCAATATCAATAAATTTTCACCATAATATATAATTACATACCTTGATCAACTAAAGAAAGCAAGCCAATAGTTTATAATGGACTTCAGTCAGTCAATTGAAACATAAACGCGTTTAGTCGTTTTCTGACAAATAGTGTTTTTCCGACTTACGGTGTTCTGCCTTGAGACGGCAGTATGGCGTACCAATCATGAAGCGTGTTGGAAGCAGAGCTTTAGATTTTGGTGCAAATGTTGCAGCTGATGCGCTTCAAGGTGAGGATATCGGTGAATCTATGAAAATGCGCGCGCAGCAATCTGCCATAGACGCATTAGATGATTTAACAAAGACGAGACGTACAGTTCGGAAGAAGCGTATGAAGTCAAGACAAGTTGGATCCGGTCGAGTTACTAAGCAAAGACGCAGTAAAAGTAAAAAGCCCACCAGAGCAGCACGTTCTAAATCTAGACATCGAGTGAAAACAAGAAAGCGCAAACGAAATTCCACAGCGACTAGAAACAAGTCAAAACGAAGGAAGACAACATATTTGTAAAGCTAATACGATGCAGAGTATCAATTCGGCTTTGTGTTTCTTCGATTCTCCCCCTCATCAGACAGACATCATCTCCGCAACAATTGTAGACATAGTCCCCACAACAAATATCGATGGTAACCAGCAGCCTATTCAGTTTGATATACCTGCCAATCCTCAAGATTATATTGACTGTCAATCCATTGATTTAGAGTTGTGTATACAAATTAAGAAGACTGATGGTACAAATATCGATTCATCCAAGGATAAAGTGGGATTAGCAAATCTTCCTATTGCCAGTCTGTTCTCAGATGTGTATCTAATATTGAATGACAAACAGATTGAAGGAGGGGATCGAGCATATCCATATGGAGCCTATTTACATACAATGACTCAATTTCAAAAGCAAGCTAAACAGTCATACTTGCAAGTTTCTGGGTGGTATGATGATCAGCAAGGGAAATTTGATGATGTCTCAAATACAGGGTTGAAAAGACGAATTGATTTAACAGCGGATTCAAAGGAATTATACTTGAAAGGACCCGTCTATCTTCATTTCCTTCGTCAATCTAGATATCTGCTATCACAGGTTAAAATGCAAATAAAATTTATTCGTGCAAATCCTGAGTTCGCGTTAATGGCTTTTGGAGCTACAAACTATCAAGTCAACATAAGTAATGCCGTGCTCAATGTAAGGCGAGTAACAAGGAACCCGTCAGTCATCAACGAGCATGCGACAGGATTGAGGAAAAACAATGCAATATATCCAGTTAATCACAGTGTGTTGACAAACTTCACAATTGGTGCGGGATCATCCTCACATGCCCACCCAAATCTTTTTCCCACTGCAATGCCAAAGTCGGTGTATATCACATTTGTGGAAAATGAGGCATTCATTGGTGCTTTTGATAAGTATCCATTCAATTTCAAACACTTTAATGTTAGCTAACTAGCAATCTATCAGGATGGGAAATTTGTATCTTGCAAAGCATATGAGCCAAATTTCAAAGAGGGTAAATTCGCACGTGAATATGGTTCTACTTTCACCGCCCTCAACATGTTTAATACAGATGATTCAAATGGAATTACAAATGGATATGTACAAGAATGGCTACTTCTTCATTATGTACAACCTCACAGCAGATGCAGATCTATAGGGTGATTGGGGATGGAAATAGGTGAAAGCGTAGGAGTTACAAAGCCTGGAAATCTACGACTGGAGGTATCATTTGAGTCACCTTTGAAGAAAACAGTTACTTGTATCATTTATGCTATCTATGATAGCAAAGTTGAGATAACAAGAATGAGAGACGTGACTGTCAGCTATCAGAGATGAGTAACTTAAGCAACATAGAAATCTTGAGGAAAATGAGGAAAGCTCATCCCTACTCCAAGACAATATTTCTCAATGTCTTTTCTAGAGATAATTTACCTGATTCAATTCCTTTTCTATCCTTGTTCGCTTATCATCAATACGGATACCAACAATCTTCCCGGAAAACATCGGATTGCTGTATACATCAATCGTTATAAAGTGGCCGAATATTTTGACTCTCTTAATCAACCTCGTTTACATGATATCGCATTATGGATGAACAGGTTCTCCTGGACTGTTAGGAAAGTGACATCGTTCCCACTTCAAAGTAATACATCTCTAATGTGCGGTGGCCATGTACTCTATTTTGTCAATGAGAGACCATTGAAAAATAACTGTAAAAGTGCTTTAGAACTATTTTCAAAAAACTGTGATAAAAATGATGTAATTCTTACTAAATATGTCGAAACAGTTTTGAAATAAAGTTTTATGTTGTATCATTAACTTGCTCTCTTTTTTCCAAAACAAGGGTTTATAAGGAAAAGAAAAATGTGTTTATATTTCATTATCTATTCACATATATACAAAATCTACAATTTTCTTTTCATGAAACACTTTTTCAAATCACATATGATGGGAGGTACATCACTTATGTCTTTGATGCCGGTTATCACAATCTTTCCATTATGGAACACATGAACATGAAATGGATGCCAGTTAGTCAATTGAGCTGCTGGAAATAACTCCACTTCATAAGTTAGATTATGTGATGATGTAACTTTACAGAAGTCATAGTGATAGTGTAATTCACATAACACGGTCATTGTCTTCACTTTCCAATCAGATAATGAATCACCAAGTAAATGTTCCAAAGTAAAGTGTAGATATGAGAGATCACCCTCCATGACCCTTCCAATACATTGGATTGTTCCATTTGGAAAGAATAGGATACTGAGAGATTTATCCTTCCTCTGAATCCTCCATGTTAACATTGAGGGTCTTCCAAGATGTAAGCTCGTTGTCGGCTTCAATTTGCGTTTCATCAGTAACCATTGTTTTCGGTTGGGTATATTCCTCTCGATCTCTTGTAGATTGAGTTTTGACTTTGCTTTTGTAGTTAACATCCGATTTACAACTTCCAACCGTTTGATGTCCTCCATCTTTAATGAATGACGTTATCTGTGGTGCTATCTCCCTTGTAAAGGTTTCCCATGTGACGTTACTGAAACGAAAAAATCGATATTCAACATCTTCCCGTTTTGGTGAACAGACGTATAGTTTGACTGATGAATCACACTTTATCCATACCTTGTCATCGAGAGGAATCTTGATCCAGGATTCTTATGTATTGTTTGTGTCATGGAGATCCGCAAAGTCTTTCAGTGAAGACAATGAGTCAATACCAATGCAAACGCCACGATGTTTTCGATCACTATTTGCTATTGAATGACGAAATGATATTCTTTTAGAATTTGTTATGTGAACGTTTTGAACGTCACTAAGTTTCCATATTCTAATGTAATGAGGCATGTTCCGAAAGCTATGTTTCAAATTTAGGTTTAATGTTTGCCTAAAGTTTGTTATTTTATTAGCTCAACATATCGGAATGATGTTGAGTACAAATTCTTTACATATTCATTCACATTAGGACTACCTATTTATTAGTAATCATTTCTACATATGGGAAAGATGTAGAAATTTCAATTTTAGTAAGACTACTTATGTATTAGTAAGTGTTGCTACATGTCGGAAGATGCAGCAATCGCAAGATCTACAGTAGCGAGCATATTAATTGGGTCACCCACAATTTTCACCATAAATGTGCCTTTATGTTTATTTTCCTTTGATTCTTTTGAATTTCTGAACACAAAAGTCTTACAAGTCCATAAACAATGTATATTTTAGTACACCAGCGTGTTAAAACTTGGTGTGGCCACCTTTGGCTTGCAATAACGCGCTCACACGTTCAGGCATGCTCAACATCAACTTTCTACAACTCTCATCAAGTTTTTGCTTCACCTCAGTGTCAGAGCCGAGAAGCCGATTGATCAAGTTACTTCGACTGGTAAGGGTCTGTCGCTCCAGTTGTCGTTTGATGTTGCCCATATTGTTTTCTATCGGGCTCAGTCTGGAGAATTGCTCGGCCATGGTAACACTCGAATTTGATTCTCCTCGAAGTAATTTTTTGATCACTTTGTTTTGTGTGGCAGGGGGTGTTATCTTGTTGGTAAATGAAGTCATCCCCGAACCAATCACTTGCCTGAGGGACCAAACGAGTCCTTAGTACACAAAGATACTGATTAGCATTCATCGATCCATCAACAACATGTAATCCGTCCCAACCTTGACTACTCATACACGCTCCAGAGTCTGTCTCTTTCTGTGCTTCTTCGACGCTGGCATAGGTGGGCCATGTGGCGGCTTGCGAGTGAAGTGCTCAGGTCCCTGAACGTAATCCGACCGGTTGTGCCAGCTTGGACTTCAATACTTTGCCATCATCATCACTGAAGGATAACCTGAAGAAGAAAGATAGGAAATTGTTTATCCACTTATTTCTTTCTTTAACTACGTAGGCCTACTCATTTTTAAGAAGAAAATACCCTCAAAAAATGATTTTCTATTAAATTAGTTAAAGATTAGACATATATCACAGATAATTAAATGAGTAAATGAATTGAATGAGAAATAAAAAGCTGAATGGAAGATATGTCAATCTAATATCTTAATCATAATCCACCAATAGAAAGGAGTAACAGAAAAGCAGTGGAAAGGCCGACTCACTTTTTCCATTGAGCTGAAGTCCAATCCCTATGATTCCGAGCCCATTGCCGTCGCGACTGTTTCATACGAGCTGTCCAAGAGCGTCTTCTGTAATGGGCTTCACCCGATTTTCTGCCCACCAATCAATCATCGGGTCCGGCGTCCGGATCGTATGGACGGATAAGGGTGAAACGATTTCTTGTGCTTGATATCCAACGCTGTAAGACGTTGGATCAATCATGCTTGCGCCTAAGAATCCGTCGGTCTTCATATGATGGTCGAAGTCTTTTACGTCCACGGAGGGTTGCAGACTCCTTTGTGTCGATAGATGATATTCTGGGTGCGCAGCTCTCCTCTATAATTGTAGTCGGCCGGATAGGATCATCAATTCTATTTACCGATGACTTGCGGTCTGAGGCAAAGTCTAGGTCTGTACTCAGAGCTCTTATGAGGGCTTTGGGCACATCTAGCTTGGGTAGTACGAGGATATCTCCACTGGAGACAACTGCTATCGGAACGTCAACACAAATCTGACTACTGACTCTTCGAAAACTGTCTCTTTCGGCATTTTGTCGGCATCCTGCCAGGAAATTACAATTCTTACACTGCGTTCTCACCGGTGTCCCATAGGAAAAATGAACTGTCATATTCTTGGATTGAATGCTATGGTCATAGATTGAGCCGCTGAGAGATGGACATTGTGTGTCGAGAAAGCTTTCCAGTAATCAATAACCTTGACAACTGTCCATGATCAACTATACAGCTTGAATTCTCCCACGCTCATATACAATTGTTGTCACACTTTGTTGTGTGTGATGTGCGTTGTGTGTGCTGGGTTGCAGATATTTGAAGTTATCTGTTTTGATGTCTCAACATTGGATGTCACATATTCTCTATTGAATACATACACATTTGAGTCATGTATCAAGCAAACAATTAGCACCAAGCATCAAAATCTGTCAATTTTTCAGGGTGACGCCAATTAATATGCTCGCTACTGTATTACGTGAGATGATGAGCCAAAATAACTTTGTGATCCGACGTTGCAATCGGCGGTAACTACTTTCTACGTTTGATACATATCCGGCGTTTTGGTGAGAAATAAATCTAAAATAGCATTTTTCGAGGTTGGTGTTTGACAAGTTGCTCCAAGCAAAAGGGAACATTTCAATATTACGCACTTCGGGACGATTGAAGTCACACAGTTATTATAATTCCAAGGATTCTGTTTTTGTTTAAAGTAATCAAGTCCAGTTATTAATTGATTCACTAAGTTGCGAGCATTTCCATCTATGAACGTCTCATGATGTCATTAATATGTATAATGCTGTATATAGGTCAACAGACGATAAACAGTCATTAATTTTCTTTAGCCATGTACCGGAAAGACAAATTTCTATGAGCTGTTTAAGAAATCCTGGCAGCAATAAAGTTTATGTCAATAATTACCGCAATTGGATAATGACATACTGCATCCCATTATAAACAAACAATACGCGGTCGTAGATCACACTATTTGGTTTATTTTGACAAATATTGTGACTACATTTGACTATATATCCTAACTTATATCTGACTATTACCTGTCTGTTTATTTTATTGGTGTTTATTTGCATCATAATAGTCGTTACAATCGAAGATTTGATGGAAAAAGCAGAATTTTGCAAAAAATTTTGTCGTTTAATAAGGGATAAGCGTTATGCACTGCGCATGTCACTGAAACTTGAATAACTCAAATTGCTTTGTTCACTATGCACGGTGTGCCTGAAAAAAAATTAGTGATCTAACAGAACGGGCTTCGCTACCACTTTTGTACGTTCGCATTGTTACCTCTCTGATACCTTTAAAAGCATATTTCAAAATCTTTATCGAGGCCTTTTTTCTGCAGCCCTGACTGCCATATATGGCAAGTGAGAGAAATATAATATTTTGAGTGATCCATCTCAGATTTCATGTTTTAGCTAATTGTGGATACAGTATTGCTCAAAATATGTTAAAGGTCGACCGAGCACTTTTCTAATATTAATAGCCTCAGAAATGCATAATATTGGTGACCTTACATCTTTCACATGGCGTTTATGCATGAACCTGTAAATGTATTTCGTGCATTAGGTGCAGTCCTATTCAACTCACGCTAAGTGTAATACTAATGTAACCCATGGTAAATCACCGAGTTTCAGTTCTCTGGGTGTACATGTATATGATGTTGATTAGATCTGGTGGGCCAAGCACTTAACCATGTGTCACACAGATCATAAGCATACATGTAGATTCAAATACTTGTTTAAAGCAATTTAATATGAATCATCCTGAGTATTTCGTCTCATTGATGAAAGCAAGCTCGCCACTACAAAGGCCATCACCGACAGCTCTTATCATCACGGGCAAAGCTTTGATTATTGTTTCAGAAACATTGACAGCGTGCTTATTAAGGGCCTCCGCACGTTGCAAATTTGTTGTCGAATGGAGGAAACAATGTATGGAAGTTATTGTTTTAAAAAAGAAATTTTTAATTGAATCATCGTACTGAAAATGTAGGTGGATAATCGCTATCTAGGACCATAGTAATTTACAGCATCAATGATGTCAATAATACCAATTTATGTAATAACGCTATATATGGCAATTAAGTCTCAATATTTAATATTCGAGGTTGGTGGAGAAAAGCCCTCGGTTGGTTGGATCCATCTGAGGATGGGTCAATCTCAAAATTATTTTTCTCACTTGCCATATATGGGAATCAGGTTCGTCATTTTGGTATGTTTAGGGCTGCAGAATAAAAGGATCGATGAAAAGATTGTGTAATTGCTTTTAAGGTATCAGAGCAGGTCCATGTGAACGCATAAAAGTGCATAGATGTCCGGTCCTTTAGACCACTTATTTTCTTTTACGGAACACCTTGAATGCCTTCTTGGATTTCATGCACGTGTCGTGTAGAAGGTCCTGCCGTATCCCAATTCAGATGTAAAAATATGTACTGATGTTTTTTATAGCCAAATGAGATCGTGAAAAAATATCTCAAAAGTCTTTTTAGTCTTGTCATTGAGCTAGTTTTTATAAAGGAGTTACTCTAGGCATTTCAGAATCATCATTTTCAAAACAATGCATTTCAGATATAGACATCCTAGAATATAATAACTTTTAAATGTGATTATAGATGAGCTCTTGTATCATAAATTATTTAAGTAACTTGAACATATTTTAATTTAAACAGTCCGGCAGCCATCAGAGGCGAGCTTCTACAGGAAACGAGGGCCGATAATGAGACTTGAGAAAATGAATGGTACATCCCATGGATACTGCAAAATCTGCGCGTCTGGCGAAGTTATATCGGGGTCCTCTTCTTGTGAGACCAGTATCAAAGGAAATCACATGCCTATCCAATGGGAAGCACATTACTAACATTCGTTTTAAATGGAGATATTCTATCATTTTTATCAGACATGTGTGTTATCAATCAAGCTGACTAAAATTTTCTGATTTGTGTTATTTTTCTTATTTTAGATGAATATTTGCTAGATCCGAAACGTGTTTAGTTTTGTAGACAATTGTGATCGACCATACCCTGAAGTCATTCCATGTCAAAATTGGGGCTCTATCCTTCATTCTTTCAGTTAATTAGAGGAAAACACTGAAAAATGTCATTTTATCGAAATCTAATTCCTGTTGGATTTATTTGTGTTTCTCTTTGGTACCTCTGACACGATAAAGGAGCAGGTATAGAGTAACAGAATGCGCACAGAGTCGCAGTAGTCGAAGGTTGTGCAAGAGCTGGAAAACCGACTCGAGCCGGTAAAGTGGTCTGGTCCCATCTCTGTGTATCATCATCCTCTGGAATGCCTCAATTCCTGCAGTACTCGCTGATGGTAACGGATTTTTATTGTCGTCATCATTGATAAAAAGTATGCGAGTTTTTGTCATTAACGCAGGACTATTGAAATAATTCTTTTCATTTTTGTTCGTATGTTTGTGCACTGCTTTCGTGTTTCTGCAAACCGCGGTCAGCTAGCCTGAAAACCGATTTGCCATTCTTTCTGAATCCCCAAAATATCATGGAGATCCTATCATAAATAGTTCGATGCTAGAGCATGTAATCCGTCCTCAAAAATACAACCCGGCTTGAATAGAACGCATGAGATGGAATGACAGAATTAGCAGCAATCTGGAAAAGGCTGATGAAATAGTCCGAATAAGGAAATCTAACCGAAATCAAATTTTGGCCATCAACCTTTTTCAGAATGCGGGCCCTGAGGGAATCTCCTAGAGCGATCTCTGATTGACAAAACACTTGTTACAAATGACTGAGTGTGCCTCGTGTGCTGACCTTCCGTTGTCCCAGCGTTTTGATGATTTTCATTTAAAGTTAAATAATTCATGTATCGTCACATTACAATTTCAATCACTTTGAGTTGAGGACAGATCCATCCTCCTACAAAATCAGCCGAACGAATCGGCCTGCAGAATGAACAATAATTCTTGAATTTTAAGGTCATCTCCAATGTTTTGCTTTCATTGATTTCCGCTGATTGTCTTGCAGGTGGTGTGGAGCTCTTTGTTTTTTATCCGAGCAGCAAATTCAACGTCACAGAAGGGGACAGCCGCATACAACACACCGGGAGATACAATTGGTCAATTCCATACGTAAAACTGAGGGCGATTCCTGTGGTTCCTGGAATGGTTCCTGCCAGCAAGCTGATTGGAATCCTGGAAAAGGTTTTAAATGTGTCGAATATCCAATATATACATCAACAAAGAGGGAAGGTCGGAGAAGAAGTTGTGGGAGAGGCAACGACCATACTTGACGATAAAGCGATGAAGGAGTATCAGCAGAAGCCGTTTGTTGACAAGGCTGGAAATGGGTTCACATGCGCCGCTTCAGGGAGTCCGTCATGGGGGATATACCGTCCGCAGGACAACGTTTTCATTGTCGGTGGAGGTAGGAGGACTGTTCTCATCATTTGGAAATGAAAATTAAGTCGTACATAATCCGTCAATACAGAAGGCTGATCTTCTCCAAATTCTTGTTTTTCTTGTAATAATTCGTTGAACTTCAGCACGATAGGACTGCGGAATTCCGACTCGAAATTTCATTTAATATGCTAATTGCGTTTCTCAAGTTTGTCCGGGAATCACTCCAAGCTTAAGTAAGGAGTTTTGTTGATGTTAACTAGGCCTGCTTTCTTTATAAGGAAACGAAACAGAATCATCACCTGCTCTATGTCACAGGTATTTTCAGAGGAAAATCTCAAAGTTAATTTTAGATAATATTTAAATGCCGTTCTATGCTACTATTCCATGTAGTTCACTCATCCCTTTAATAATAATATAATGCGTTTTTATTCAAACAAATGAAAATCAGACATTTCGTTCAGCACTAGTCAGCTTCAGGAGTTGCATGAGAGGGTTCAGCACTCTTAAGTGGGCCATTGTTTCATCAGCAAATTCGGTTGCGAAGACCATTACAAAAGGAATAAACGCAGAGTGTCGCCATAAAGTCCTAATTTGAGGCATAATAAATTTTTGGGAGTAGTGATGCTTCTTAGGTATAAGTTTATAAAGTAAATGGCTGTCATTCAATGCGGAGTCAAATACTTTTAGTGCGTAGTGGTGTCTTCTTGTGAGGGGTGGCGCTGTTTTGAGTTACTAAAATTCTGTCGGATAAGACTAGAAAAGAAGAACGAGAGAGAAAGAAGGAAAAGAAACAACCGGCGAGGAATTCGATAACTATTGATGCTGTCATTTTATACATGACTTTAATGAGAGCCAGGTTATCTCATGCAAACTATATGTACCACCCAATAAATTATTTAGTAAAAAAGTTTTCATAAATCTCTAATTCAAAAAAGAATCATCGCCAAACCATTGTGTGCAATGTGGCTCGGAATCGGTGCTTGAATAGAAAAAATTCTTTGAAGAATGTACCCCGCTTGCTCTTTGATCTCAAAACTTTTTGAGTTTTAAGTGCTCCGGGAATCGGTGTGACAGTATCCATTTCCACTGGTTTATGTACTAATTTCTTATTTGGTGGGTGAGTTAAATTGGTTGAGGCTAACCTCCGGTAGATCATAAAGAAAAATAATAATACTACAGGCCTAACTAAAAACTGAGAGAAAAAAATATAACTTACTACTGCGATTTAAACAAAATTATAAATCTAACAACTTACTTATGACATTAGCGTCTAAAAAGGAGTGATTATAGACATGACACTTGTGTGTCCCTGCATTATATACTTCAAACTTTGTAACTTATCTAAATCCCAATCTGCTATCAGTCAAATACAATTACAAACAGACCTGTCATTTCTAATGCGGATAACTGGTCAACCACGTGTGGTGTTACGCAAATGCTTCAATCGAAGTGAGAAGATGAAGCTGCAGATAATGAAAAGTAAAGAATTTGATCCCTCCAAAGGACCGATCTGGCTTTCCCACAGGTTACATGAAGTGCAACTAAAACAGATAATTGATATATGCTGAGATAAAGTTGATGAGGACAAAAGCAATAGAGGTCATCAGCAGGAACTTGAGCAAGATTCACGTTTCGGCCCCTTAATTCCTGTACGTTCAAACTCGCTCAAGCGGGGCCCTGCTTTAAAGAAAGCAGCCTCGAAAGAAAAATCTCGGACATGATCTCAGAGGTGAGTCAATATTTGCTATTTCATTTGCTAATTTCGCAAACTCTCCCGGTTGATTTATCACCAGATTATCGCAGCCTTTCTTGCAGCTTGCTCGCGCCTTTTCGTTCCTTCTCGGTTCGTCGGGATTTTTCAACTTCTTTCTGACGATATTTCTTTCCAGTAATCGGGAGTTCTTTCCTCTTTCGTCTTAGCAGATGGCTCCGAGTCAATTGTTTAATGGGAAAATGATCTCGCATGAGTAGTCAAACACATACTATCGCAATTACTGTCCAATTATCATACCACCTCGTTGTTTTATTGGGTAGTCGGTAAGATGTTACAAGTTCACTTAAGAGCGCCTCGACATGTGTAGGCCTACTTTGGCAGCTCGTGGCTTAAACAAGAATTGAGAAAATATTTCGTCCAGTAGAAATAATCTGAGGCCTCTACAAAGTCATATCTGCAAACTTCCCAGAATCTACGTGCACTTCACTTTCAATAATGGATAGAGTTTTGACTATCAGAATATAATTTTCCGTCAAACAGAGTGGCAGCCTATGGAAAACCCAAATTTCTAACTGATTTCTGGGACTGTTGCTTTCTCACCATAGAACTCACTATTGTGATCGATGTTCGGGACAATGCACGTCATTGATACGTGTTAGATAGTTTCCTGATATGATATTTGGATACGGCTAACAGAAAATCAAACTTCTTGATCAAAAAATCTGTGGGACGGAAATTTTTGAAAGATATACCTTACTTTGATAAAATATTTCTATAGGAAAAGTGTATGTGAAATCATGATAAACAAATGATCATAGTTTCATAGTCTAATAGATTCAGGAAAATCTACAAATTGCAGTTAGTTTGTCCGATGAAAGCATTCAAGGCATTTTCCAGTGCTAACACCATTTGCAGCAAACAATGCCAAATTCCTTCCTACAGATTCGTTGCCATGGACGTTAATAACTAATGAGAACGAAGAACCAAAAATTTTCGCAAACAAAATCAGGTTTGTTATATAAAATTAAGGGCATTGACTATTTGACAAAGATCACATCCCTGATGATTCAAGACCGACCATTATTTTTGTTGATGAAGGCTATACTAACTCCCCCCCCAAAAGCAGTCTACATACGGTGGATGATCATAAAAAGTGGACCACCAAACCTTAATTTTGTTGCCCTGACTTAAATGAAATTTGTCAAATCGGCCGACAAGTAAAATAAAGGTTGAAAATAAATTTTTTTTTTTTTGGAATGTTTCATTAGCTCTGTAGAGACAAAATGGCCATTAAAAGGGACTGTTTGGTTAGGTTCCACAGGCGCTTGTCCAAATTATATTTTCCTTGATGTGGTTGTAACAGAAAAGAAGTCTATCCGTAATTCTATCGTAGCTTGTATATCATATCGTGTGCAAAAACTTATTTGCTTTTAGATCTTCAATGAAAGGGATCATTTTCGGTTCTGTTATAAGCTTTTATGAAACTGGATTGCCTAGAATTTTGTGTTTCTCATGTGCTATCTTTGTACCATGCGCAAATGACCTCGTAGGAGTTATTTTAAAATCCAACTATTTATGTACGTAGGAACTAAAATCTTCCCAAAACATTTCACTGCCGAACAACAATTATGCCTAGCCTTTATTCAAAACATCAATGACCCCTTGCTGCCTCGGTCTGCACGAACTCATTGATGTTTTCAAAATGTTAGATAAACGAAATTCAAGCCAACGAGTAGATTTGGTAGGGCTATATCATTTATGCAGGATTACCTTGAGCGTTTTCGGAATAAAATAGAGGACATATGGGGGATTCTTCAATCAGTGAGTTATAGTTTTGCACCAAAAATTCCTTTCTCAGAAAATGACGGATTCAAAGTAGGTGGTGGGGCACCCGCCCGGCTCGGCCTGTGCTACACCCCTTAGGGCCATGCGATTCTGTTGTTACGTTATGCGACGAAATTTATAAGAATACGGTATCAATTTCAACAGAATTTTTAGTATGCGTCGCTAATAGGAAGATTTGTACAGGCTATGATGAAATGTTGTCGTCGCTATCAACTGATTTGGCCATTTAGGGTTTTAAAGAAGATTCTATAGGATTCTACCACAGTTTTCAATGGAATGAATATGCACTCAATACTTGTCCTTGAATAGTTGGACACCTGTTGGGACATGTATTTCTACAATTAAACATATTAAAGTATTTAACCTTACATGTACAATTTAAATTGTTGGTCAAACATGTATACTGTAGCGCCACTATAGAGAATCGGTATTATGCATATATTAATCAGCATGGATATTAAATCAATGCCTCATTGCAGTTCACCAGCGGTTCCCAACCTTGTGTGATACTATTCTTTGAAATTGTCGGTTAGTACTCATTACCCCCACGTAGGACTAGGCAACACTATCAAAGTATTATGTATAACTTGAATTATTATTTCAATAGTTTCAATTTTGTTGAGAGAAACAGTTATAGATAGGCCTCTTGAAAAACCGCAAAAATATTCAAGTTCAAACGCAGGATGGGATGATTAATCCGACTAAATTTCTTTGCTTCAAGTAGTTAGTCAGGCTCATTAATATGACGATAAATAAAAACGAGTACAATAAATGAGTTGCAACTTCACGAATTGTGTAAAACTGCACATTAAAAAACCTGACATTGACTTGTGAACTGTGGCGAGTTTTTGCTGCTTTGCTGGCTTGTGGAGGGATTAACGAAAACCAGGAGTGCTCGGTTTTAATTATGACAGAACAAGACAGTGTCACAAGTACTACCTCAGTGTGTTCGTGCTGTTTGCTCAACCAGCTAATGAAATCGTGCATAAAGAAAGGATTAATTATCGCTAATTTTATAATCGTTAAAAATTAAGAAGCGCTATGTAATCGTGCATAAAGAAACGCTATGGAATTGTGTATCTTCGCATCTAAACGCAGAACAAGATAGAGCAGGGAAGAAGTGCACATGAACACAGCGTACTTGAGAGGTGTTCCCATTGCCCCGAGAAAATTGGCAGATATAGGCGCCACGGTGAGCGGTGAGGGTAATTTACCCTTCGGTTTTGGAAACCACTGGCACTAGACATTACCACTTGAAGATTAGGAGACTGCCTTACTTTCAATGAAACTTTTGAGTCACAAAAGACAGTGAGGAAAAAACACGACTCTTCTTGGTTGGATTTTGGAATATCACCGACAGGCTTTTCCCAATTTTTTCATGAAAAAATTGCGAAAATTTGCAGAAATTTGTCGCATGTATTTTAATATGGACTTTAAAATAATATATAATTCACCATGCGCAGGGCGAAGGACTAATGATACACGGTAAAGCAATAGCGTTGATCAGAGATCGTTTATAGACCGGCAAAAAAATGATGTCTGATGATAATTAAAATACATTTATTGACTTTCCCGAAAGGTTTGCTGCTGAGTCATCACTCACTATCTCATGTTTTTGTCTTTCTAGGCCCCCAAACTTTTGTGCTGATCGTGAAAAAACGGAACCATCCAGATTATGTCGAGCTCTTAACCCTTTCACAGCGGCTTAAGTCTATTGAAAAATTATTCTTTCAGCATCGATGGCTCGCTGTGACGAGTCATAAGACAAGTTTTTCCTTCTCAGTGAGCGGCATGCCTGAGCTCTACTGGAGCATAAAATTCCAGCCGTGAAAAGACAAACTGTTAAATGATAAGAGATAACTGCGAAGGACGCATTTGATACACTTAGAAGAACATTTTTTTACTTGAGGGCGGTACATCGGGTATCTCTAACGCAAAACAAGTCATGTCATCCAAACGTTGAACGCGGAAACCGCTTTGTACTCAAAACATTGCTTTTGCTAATATTTTGGCTAATAAACCTGATTTCGTCAGAAACAGATTTTTTTCCAACTGTGATTGTTGAACACTAACTATGATGCGTACCCGCAAACGATATTCACTGGATCGTACTGCGCAGGATATTGACTCTAAACAGTGACGACGAAATGGATAATGTTAAGTGAAAGCGACTCTGATATTTGGATCAGTTTTCTGATCTTGATGACTCCCGTCCTACCGCGTGCAGGTCTGACTATGTTTGCTGCCTCGAAGCCATCACCTGTTAATTTTAAACGCGTTAAAGTCATTTCGCCAAAGCTGATTCTCCACTATTCTCAGGATTCTTTCTTGTCCCTCCGCTTTCCGGCTCCGCTGACTGTTTCTCCGGCACGAACTTCTGCTCAAATGGCTCAGTATCCGGTGCGGAAGTTTTCGAAGAGTGCGAACGGATAGTCGCTCGGAGCTCCCACCGCTTTCTCGGTGGCCGCAGGTCATTCGAACAACATAAACTAAGAAGGGCATATGGCTGACAACCACAAAGTGAATGTTGTCATTGCAGAAGTGCTCTCAGTTTTCTTTATTACGATGATTAAATCGAAACACTTGCTGCAGATTTACAAATATTCGTGCATCGCATCTATCTTCAAACAGAAGCTCTAAAGCCCCATTCTCGCCTTTAGAAATTGGACTAATTGCGCTTTCGCCGAAATGAAGAAAATCTCATCGATTGTACTGCGCTATAGATGGGCGTCTGAGGAGCCTCAGCTCACTGACTACGTGAGAGTACTGATGATTTAGTTTGTACATCCTTGCCTACCACTCCGAATTTTTCATCTTACAAACACAGATCGTTTATCCCCCTACTTGATTTTTACCACTTCATCTCGAGTCGCAAATATATGAAGAATCTCGGTGGCGACAGAGAAATTGTCTTTCGCAGATTCAGCCATTTGTTACCCTTGATTCGTTCGATTTGTAAGAGATGTGGTAGGGCGCATCTCAGAATAGACTGAGTGGACGAGTCTTTACTTTATAAAAAGCTCCCTGTAATCTTAAACAATTACATACCAGGCGAAAGAAGGCGCTACTCGGATCAATTTATTTTATGATGAAAAAGTGTAACTCCTGGTTTCCATTGAACGGTTCATTTCACAACTGTAAAAGCCAGATCCCATGACAGCTGCCTCCGCTTGTTCCAGTCTCAGTGCTTCGGAGCGATTTTCCGTTGTTTCTCATCGTCGTGATGAACTATTAGTTATTAGGATTTAGCACTGATCGGTGTGATCTAATTGTCTCAACAGTGTCAGGTGTGCCATTATTTAAAATCAAGATGAACGATTTTTATGTTCGGCACTATATCGTCCGAACCGTGGGTGTCCCGCCCAGCGCTTCATGGAGGCGTCCCGTGAGTAAATGTAAGAGAGACAAAGTTTTTTGCGTTTCGGCTACTTGCTTCTATCTAAATTTTGTGATAGGAAGAGATCGTCTGGGACGAGAAAATTGGTTTTTAGTGATTGATAGAGCCAAAAACAAAGTTGCTTCCTTCCGATTTCAGCGTATTATAAAAGGTGGGTAAGAGAATAATTTTTAGAAAGAGTACTACCATGTCGAGAGTATAACAATTATGGGAGGGTAGTTTTGATCGTGCTGATCAAATTTTACATACTTATGACGCAACTCGAAAATCATAACCGCTTAGCGTTCCAGAAAGTGTGCATACATCTTCATTCAACGAATGGTGCCTTCAATGCCCAACATGTGTTATACCATTATCACGTGGGTCCCAGGAAAATTTTCAAATTTTTTAATGTCATGGTGTTCGTCTCTTTCTGTGTGAAACAGGGAGGGAGGCACTCCTCTTAGTACCCGTCGAAATGCGACGTGTGCTTCAAAACGTCACATGTTTTCCATCTAAGTTTCAACCAAGAGGACATAACAACTCAAATCCGACCTCAAAAGATGCCGTGTGTGTTACTCACTTGGTAGGATTAAAAAACTACCGTATGTTTGTGATGCCTGTCCAGGGAAAACCGGGACTTTGCATTACTGCCATGTTTTTGCGGTAATTACCACTCAAGAATAATTTCGTTTCAATTCGTATTTTTACTTTTTTTGGTGTTAATGTGGAATATTTAATCATGGAGATTACGAACATGTCGAACCAGGTCCACGATACATAGAAGCTCAAGAATAAACGCGTGCTCCATCATGGACTTGACATGTAGCCCTGGTTTCGATTAAATTTAGATTATTAGGCGTATGATTAAATTTTAGAGTCTCGAAGCGTTACTTGTAAAATTTGTAATCATGTGATTATAAATGTTTCAGATTCATTTATAAGGCGAGTTTCGAGTGTTTTGTGCGAAAAATACGATTACACATGGGACGTAAGAGTGCTGAGACATAATGAAATTTCTCCATTCATACGAAATAGTAATAACCAATAATAAACTTCTGAGCTCAATCCAGATAAATATCTAGTTGCAACTAAATTATTTATTGAATTAAACCCAATGACGAAAATGAAAAATTCAGAAAGTTTTCTTGTATCTCTGTCCGCCTTGGTTTTCTATGTTTAGTTTAAAAATTAAGGTACGTATGTTGACAATACTGGCTTATTTGCGAGTGGATTACATGCACATAATTTAACTAAATGCGAAGACATTTATACATTCAATATTAGTCATATTCAACTATTCGTAGGTGCAGATATAATTCAGCCTACATCAAAATTATTAGACAACTATAGCTGACTCGCCCACGTCGGAAAATTCCAAGGAGATATATATATATATATATATATAATACATATATATTATATCCCCTATATAAATATATATGTCAAAGACATGAATTATAGATATACTTGAGAAATAACTGGAGAGCGAAATAACATTCATCCGAGCTAAAATATGCCGTGTGTGTTATTCACATTGAAGGATTAAAAAACCAACTCGGTATTTTGTGATGGCCTGTCCAGAAAACCGGTACTTTGCATTAGTCCAGTTTTGGCAATCTACCAACTCCCTTAATGCAATCCATACATTAGCTTTCCTTCGTTATTGCATGATCAATCCTTGAAGAGATAGTAAATGTCAAGACATATATGGGATTATATATTAAAATTATCTGTCTCTACAGAAGCTTTCAAGTTAGGCACGAAGATTCTGCATTTATTGTGGGGGGATTGGAGGTAGACCTGTCAATTGATGTATTTAATAAAGAAAACTTCCGAGATTTCTCTATACCTGAGGCAGGGAAAGGGTGTCTGAAATGCATCGTCGAGTTACTAAATATCGAGGAGGTTATCTACTAAATGACAAACAGTGAACTGACGCGAGGCCTACACACTCCAATGCCCTGAATAAAAATATTGCAATTACAATTGAATTTATCAGCGGCGGCGTAGGTGTGCAGTTTGAAAAAGGAATTCCGTCGAGGAAAATCTGAATAAAGGCTGAGATCCACATACTTCAATCAGTCTTATGCAAGCGCTTACATCAAGACTATTATTACTACTACAGCGGATATGTTCAAAACTTCGCCATAAAAATCAAACTATTCTCCGCATGACAGTTTGCATTGATGCAGGGATTCAAAAATAATTGAAAACCCTCAATTAATGATGTCAATTAATTGATTTCGCTGGATTACAATTTATCAATTAATTGTATTGTATTCAACTCAATAACAAATTAATTGATAGTTTCACATTTCGGGCAATTATCCTCAATTGATATTCTGCATTCCCCGCAATATCAAATTGCATTGATTGAATTTCATGATACATCCAATTAATTGGTTCTCAACTATTTTTATCAACGTTTACTCACTCCATTGGTAATATATAAGCATTACAATGCACCTAAGATGATTTCGCCTCTCCTTCCCTGCGCATAACCACTATACACAAAATTCATTCTGGCTGAGACGCAATTCCTGAACATGACACCACTCCTCAAACTCTTCTGCATCTACTGCATAATTCTGGCAAACCTTGAATCTGCCCATTCCTTCTGTCAGCGCCTCGAAATCATTATGCCATGGACCTACTAGATAATAATAGGGGCGAGAGTCAAAGCTGAGAAGTTCATCAACACGATGACTACTTTATCTGACAAATCTGAATCCAATAAATACATCAGGTGAACGAGTGCAAAACTATGGGATGCACATGAGATCAATGGGACCACTATTCTAATACCGGCATTTTAACTGATATCGAACATCGCAGGTCCCCAATATGAAATAGCAATACTATTCTAAGGCTACTCCCAAACTCTATTTTTATCGAAAAAATAATATAGGCCTACAATGTGTTTTTCCATTGACTAATTAATATCTATCGACATCAGTTGAATTGATAAATTCTAGTTATCAATTAACTGACAGATGGGTACTACATTTACTCAATATCCATCATTAATTGATTGTCCTGTAATATCCCATTTTCATTACCACATTAATTTGAATTGCCCAGGAGTCCACATGCCATATTAATTGACATTAGTCAAACTCTTCAAATATAAACATTAATTGATTGACGCGGTAAAATATCAATTACAATTAATTGATCTTAGGACTGAGCCAATGTTAATTGCAATCAATTTTTTGATGACGCCCTAGCATTGATGTAGGCCCACTATATGCATGCACAGTTTCACATATCAAAAACACTGACACATCAACAAATGGAAGAAAATTAAATGAAAGCTTGCTTTGAAGGAATCCATAATTATAATCCAAAATTGAACAAGAGATAACCAAACAAATCACGACAATGCTTCTTACTCTACAAAATTCATCAAAAATCATAGATTTTGTTTGATGAAAGTTCGAAAAACACATATTTTTTTCAATTACTTCCGAAAACATTTCATATCAATTTCTTGTATTGATTGTTCAGTACTCCAAACGATCTGAGATTTCACTAAAAACCCAAAAGTTTTAAGTGTATCTGAATCAATGAAATTTGCCCTATTTCAACAACACCATTCAAATTCCTTGGTTGAAACAGTGTATTATATAGAAGCAGTCCTCAGTCGGTCTGCACATTTCGTCTCGGTATAACTGCGTAGATTCATGATTACTAACGCAATGATGGCAAAACAGCTGCTTCCCAATTGCGGTCCGCATTGTCCATATCCCGCCAATGTTTATTCAGGTCACGCCAGGTTGAATAGTAGCACTTATAAGGCATAATGCCTCTGCATTGACAGGCTGGATGAGTATGAAGCCGATCACACCGCGTGTCTTCAAATTAAGAGTCTTGCGATAACCCACTAACCTAAGATAATGTCTTATTGTTGCTAAACTCTTAGAGGAGACGTCCAAGAAACACCAGAAGTGGAATCAAAATTAACGCTGATTGATATCGTTGCTTTTTCACATATGCTACTTTGGAATCAAACCGAATCACTAACCGTAAAACAGTTGGCTAAGCATCATTAAAATCGATGGAATCATTCACAACCTAACAAAGAAAATAAATAGATATTCAGGGAATGCCTGTGAATACTATAGAACCCGCCACCGCCACTCGCGAATTTATTCTTCTATTATAAAAATGTCTAATGGCAATAATCCTGCGTTAGCGAACATTTAATTTGAGCCTATACACCCTCCGGATATTCCACTTGACAATATGGCGACTTTTTTTGAGCCCACTCTGTACATGTTTATGTTCGTGTGCAATTGGTAAATATATTTTTCGGCCATCTCGCAGTTTAACTTCTCCTTCATTATATTTTAGTAAGCGAAATGCGAAAGTTGTTGTTGTCATTCGACCACGTTTTTCCTTCATTCCATACATTCCTAACGTTGTGATCTACTCCATTTGTTTACCTGAGATTACAATCGGCAAACATGCAGAAAACAGAGTAATGCATTATCGGGAAACCTGGTTCAAGCGACGGGCTTATCGGTGTCTGAGCCGCCGATCACGGCGATCATGGTGAGTTAGGACACCGAAGGAGATAAGGAGCTAAGATCGCCTCTGTCGTCACCCCTCTACATACTGCCGCCCAGGACATGAGAAAATTTTCCGAAATATCATCGAGCCGCAACACAGAGAAAACGTATTTCGAGGGCTCGCGTCTGCTCGAGCCATGCCGCCAGTGAAGGGGTTAAATCAATTCCTCATGACTTCCCTATCGGGTAGCACAACAACGTGTCCGCCACTCGAGAGCCTTGGCTTCTCAGCTCAAAATGAAGACTAAATAGACTTGCATCCGTTTTTAATGTAGTACGACAAATAGTCGTCCAATGTGTTGACAGATTGTTAAAAACTCATTTTTTCCCGGAAATGCCATCCATCCGTGTATAATTCAAAATTAAAGTATAAAGTCACAAGCTTTCGCAGGGCATGCTACCATTACTCGTGGCGCTCGTTCACTTTGGTACCAGGTGGGGACATCAAGCATGAGAATTGTTTACATAGATCAACAAATCTAGTCCTAAAAGGATCTTATTTTGAAATGAAAAGTCTAAGAATATTTTAGCAACATGCGTTATACAAGTGTCTAATTCTATGTCACTGCATTGGGTAGTTACAAGGTTGGAAGGCAACAGTTTGTCTATCATGCAGGTCTTGATTCAAGACTGATCGCGGTAGCCAACCTCACATACACCGCACCTCAGTAAAAAGGGAATCACAAGCATTGTCTTTTGCCATGACGGTCAAATCCAATTCAGAACGTTACGGGCTTCTCTCTCGAGTGCCCATGATCCGTGGACGCATTCATACGCGTGTTTAATTCTGTCTTTCGCTCAATCGTGAAAATGAACCACACTCAACGTCAGCTCAAGCTCGATCCGTGGGCCCGGCCATCTGTCTTGCGAAACACGAGATTGAATGCGATTCTATGCCAGCAGTCACAGTCGCGCAAATGAACTAGATGTACATGAGAGGGTATACAGTTTGGAAATTTATGATCAATGAAATGGGTCTACTACTGAGTTGCAGTTATTAGTTTAGACACACATTGTCAATAGCGTTTGGGAGCAGATGCGCCCCACACCTGCCCAACGATGGACAGAGCCGGGAACCGCCAACTAGCTAGCATACTATCACACTTTATCAAGTGAGGAAGATGAGGACACATCATTGACAAATTTCAGCATCACGCAAATAATAGTATTCAGCTAAGAGACCAGCACAGAGACAATCGAAAGATCATCTAAAAATACTATAATAATTGATAATACTGCGATTATGTATACATGAAATAACCAGACTCGAAAAGGAAGAGATATGAAGCAACAGACGACAAATAAAATGTCTGTCTCTTTTCAGGCTTAAGAGGTTGTTCGCGTGAAACTGTGGGAATGACCGACATTCCAATAGCATTCAAGCCTACTACCTCATACTCGTTTAAATAACGCTTTTCGTTCTCTTGCGCTTGCAATGCTAGGAGGGCTTCTTTGATCTCTTCTTGATTTCAAAACTGTGGGTTTATGCAGACATTCTGTGCTTCAAATAGAGGTTAAGGTGGTGAATTTCTTGTCAACATTAGCTCTCAGACGAACAAGCTCAGATCGACAAACTTAATGCCAATTTGATGTTCCGAGTAAAATGCTCCCTTTGCTCGCGACACTCACTTCATGCATGTTTCCAAGCCGAATACAAAATTCGCTCACAAGAAGGGCCAGTCCATTCTTCTATAATCACGTTACTTTTATCCTCAACTTCAGATTTGACTTCGTCAATTGAGAATGTATAGGGAATTGTTGAAGGCATAAAAACAACTTTTTTAAATTCGAAGAACGACATAGACGACTGAGTTTATCACTGATGCCCTTGTAATAAAGTAAGTATTATATCCTTTCGTGGGAGACGCCAGTGTGTCATGCAAGATGAAAGAATTATCAGTGGCGTTTACGGCTTTTTGGTATGCAATTTCTCGAATAACCATTATCAGTAAAAACACATTTTGTAGAAATCGCATTTTCTTTTCCAAATGAATTTCACTACAAATAGCTTTTGCACGGTGAACAAAGCATTGTGACCACACCAGACTTAACATGATTGGGATGATTATGAATCGTATTTTAGCAACGAATTTGTGTTCAGAAGTTTTCTCGTATACTTCTGGTTGAATATTTCTTCTCCAGCCTCGTGAATAAGCACATCCAACATGGCGATTTCATTATCAGATTCACTTTCACATGTGAACTTCACTGAAGGATGTATAGAATTCAAATGTTCGAGGAATTTTGTCTCATCACCACCATTCAGAATCGCAAATGTGTCGTCAACATATCAGAGGTATAAGTGTTTATTTCCCATAAACGATGAGATGGCCTTTTGTTCTAATGTTTTGCATAAATATCTCACATAAAATGGGAGACAAAGGTGTATGTTTTCGAATTCATCCATCACATTTTCTTATGTATGTACAGGCGACGGCTCTTCCGATCGCCGCATTCTTGCGGGATCACAGAATTCTTACGGAGTTTCTTACGGCAATTTAGATGATAATTGTTTCTTGCAATCACAACTTCAAAATGATAGACATTAACGAGTGACGTCCACATCTGTGACCAAGATAATAAAGGCACATCTGGTAGACAAGGACGATGTTAAAGAGATCAGTCAAAAAAGTAGAGCTGATTAGAACCTTTTAATTTGCGACCATGTGTACAATATGAAATAAAAGCAAATGTTATTTTTCATGGCCATGCCGCTTCTCAGTGAATTTACATGTGGAATGAAATTGCATCAGACAGAAGGTGAACATGACCAGAACCAGCCGGGACGGATCAAAAAGTAGAGAAATGAAAATGCATACTTAAATTACAATTAGTAGAAATCAGGAGTAAAAAAGTAACAAGTTAATGAGAAAACCCCACAAGCCAATTGACGTGATTATGTCGTCTACTAGACGTCTGATTTCCGTCTTGCTTAGTTGTCTTAAAGTCGCAAATAATGTGTGTCGAGATGAAGACGACTTGATTAGACGATATAGCGACGATACTTAGACGTCTTAGAAATACCTATATAATTTCTTCTAATCGTCGAAGCTCAAGAACAGAATATATAATCCAGAAACATTTTATTGATCAATTACAATTGTTTTGAAGTTCCACCGGAAATTATGCTCTGCACTATGGTCGACTTCCTCTTGGTGATCTGACCCATTCGCTTGAGCACTTCCCCAAAGTTTGTCGATCACTTGAGACGAACTCGTAGAGGAGGAGGGACACGAAAGTCGGAAGAGGACAATGTGTGGATCGAAGAAAGAATGAAGAAAGGAGGATGCGAGACGAGGTTGACAAAGAAGTTATTCGATAAGGGGCAGGTTATGGGATTCTTAGGAGGGAAAGAAGAGGATAAAAAAGAAGGAGGAGGAAGAAATAGAGAGAATGAGAGTGCGATGAGGGGAAATAAAAGAGTAGAAAGAGAGACCCTGAGTGAAGATTACGGAGTACAAGTAGTGACTACGTAAAAGGAACGGGGATGAGGATTGATAGTATTACGTACTAGGGATCAAGGCTGTTTGCACTGTAGAGTAAAGGGGGGAGGACAATACGAGATGACGAGCTAGACTAATCAGCATCAGGGATAGGTAATGTGTGTCGAGATGAAGACGATTTGATTAGACGATATAGCGACGATACTTAGACGTCTTAGAAATACCTACATAATTTCTTCTAATCGTTCGAAACTCAAGAACAGAAAACATATAATCCAGAAACATTTTATTGATCAATTACAATTGTTTTGAAGTTCCACCGGAAATTATGCTCTGCACTATGGTCGACTTCCTCTTGGCGATCTGACCCATTCGCTTGAGCACTTCCCCGAAAGTTAGTCGATCACTTTTATTTCCTCAGTAGTTTGAATTCGGTGAATCTGCAATAAACAGAAGAAATGCTTCATTATTCAGTTAGAGTAGGAAACTTAAAAACTTGAGAAAAAATTTGACTTTTGATTTATTTTAAAAATTTGCGGAAAATAGAGGGAGCGCTTTATTACAGTCTACTCTAGCATAACACATCAGATAGAATTATTTTTATCAATTCATATTCCTTCTCTATCGCAGGAAACAAACAATATTCGTAACCATCGTTGTTAAAAACATATACGAACCTACCTTTCAATTTGTAACTTATTACATTGCTACATTATCTTCAAAGTCTTCTACATTATATGTATGTGATATCTAAGTCAATCGAAACTTCAATTGATTTTTGAAAACTTCTGATTCTATTGATTATTCAAAACTAAGATGTTCTATATTCGATATTTTCTTATGTAAGTTCTTTGGAAATATCTGTAAGTAATCAGAAATGTATTAACTAATAATACTAGAAGTGCCATTATCCCTTCTATGCATATAGCTACGAGGCAACATATTGTGACAAATCAGTCAGTATGTCTGTGATAACTCTGACAGATCATGTAATAGATTTTTGACCTGAATCTGAGGGAAATATCAACTAATCAACCGAGGGCCGAAGACCCGATTTAATGTGCAAAGTATGAGGGCAGTATATATATATATTTCATGCTATCATGATATCGGTCGCAGGTTAGTAAGTCCTCACTAACTTAAAACCTCTCGTGTCACTTATTAACCTCCGTCATACACCAGCGTCCCGTAATAATTTTATTGCGGAACTCATGCAGATTAATCTACATGTTTATAATTTACATTTCGATGCAAAAAGTCAGGCTACATCACTTAGCACATTTTTGCAAAATCTAGAACAATATCACTGAAGCACTGCCAGTCGTCCCATAATGCCTGAAGATATCTACAGACTCATGCGCTAACACGTGCTTTAGTTATCTAATATTTTACCCTCAAATATATATTTAACCCATTTTTGCCCGGTATATGAATAAAAGCATGCTGGCTCCTAAATTCATATCATGATCTCTCAAAGATTCCAATAATAAGAAAAACGTTTCATATTGAATTTTCAACCAGTATATTAGAAAATATGCAATGTTCCCACAGTGGGAACAGTGGGCACAAAGGGGACTATGCGGTTTACTGACAACGCATTACAAAATGTTGGTTACAGAAATTCACAACGAGTTACAGAATGCCGTGGAAGTCTTTTCCAGCATGCATTAAGTAGATTCACGTCACATTTGGCGCACTTGCTCCTCGAAATATCGCTTGCATACAGCACAGCGAGATTGCTTCACTGCATGAGTTATGTGGTGATTCCTGTTATCATAGCGAATTGTCTCAGGAACACAACTGGCGATCTTCTTCGGATTCCTTCGCGTTTTGTATTGTTGTCTGGTTTTCGCTGCCAAAATATCTGCCTGTACTATCTTTCGTCTAAATCCGAGACCATCCTCTTTATTTCCTGGCTCTTTTCTGTAGAGCTGCCATGAGTTTTGAACTGCAGCATCAATGCCGAAGGCAATCAACTGAAAGTACAACTTTTTTTATCTAATTCCAACCCGATAATATGACACGTTTTGATCGAGCCGGTCAACTCCACCCATATTCTCGTTGTATTTCTTGATCAGTGACGCCTGAGGAACATTGATTTTCTTCTTGGCCGAGTTGTCCCATCGTGTAGCATTTGATATGGGTTCTATCCCGTCAACAGTGCTAACCATTGTGACTGTGGTGTTTTCTTGCCACTCTGCACAAAGTACGTTGGTGCTTCTGTCCTTCATGTAATCAATGGAGCCACGTGGTTCCTTTTTCATAGGTTTCAATGGACATTTCTCAATCCTGTTTGCCATTATTGTGCCGGTGTAGTCAACGCCTTTCTCCAGAAGAATTTCGGCAAGTTGCAGGCCACTGAAGTATCGATCTGCGTAGATCTTGTCAGGGAGCGGCGGAAACTCTGAAGCTCCTGATCAATCACAATACTTGCACCAATTGGTAATCCATTCAGTGGATGTCGCCTCGGGTGATATGGCTCAAACTGCATGAGATATCCCACTTGAGTGCAGAGACACCATATCGTATAGCCGAACTTCACCGGCTTCCCCTTGATGTACTGCTTACATCCGTGTTTTCCGAAGTATGGCACCATACTTTCATCCACAGGCACACTTTCTTGAAGCAAAATCTTGCTATCAGTCATGAAGCGCTCATTCAGCAGTGCGAAGTATGGTCTAAGCATAGCATATTTGTCATCCTGATCCAAGCATGCATTGTCACAGCAATAAAAATACTTCTTTATGGTTTCGAAGGCATTTCTTGACATAGCTTCAGCAACAAATGCATTGTACATTTCACTTGGATTCTGCCAAAACAGCCGCCATCGTGGAATGCTGACACAGCCTGATAACACCAGAATCGCAATGAAAGTGTGGATGTCCTCATAATTTACGAAAAAATCATGATCGCCTTTACTGCGAGCATAATTCATAGTCATGTCAGCTAGGTATCGACATAAGTCCTCATCAAAAAACAATTCAAAGTATTTCACAGGATCATCACCAATAGAAAGTTCGCTTTGATCAAAGCAGAAATCATTCAAGGGGTTGCTTATGTCGGACTTCATCCACTGCCTTTCAATCTTTCTCCTTTTCGGGGGAGGTGCCACCGGTTCTCCGTCGTCATCGTCCTCATCACGCAGATTATCGCTAAGAGAGCGACTAGTACCGGACCTTTCCATGACAATGACATCAGCCTCGGCATGAAGTTGGCGTCCGCTCAGATTTTCCAGGTTATGACATCCGATCACATCTTCATCACCGCTGTCTCCCTCCAACTCCTCGCCATCAGATGTTGGAAGTATGGCTACCGATGCAGCGTGAATGTCATCGGCATGTTCCACTAATGACACAATTTCGTAAACGGTGTAACTGAAAACAAGACGATGACATTATTAGTCTGACATGTAGTCTGCAGACTGCGGTCATAATCCGCATACATTACATATCGCGATTCGGTAAAACTCGCGGCTACGCCGCTCGTTCAACCTCACGCGATTACGTATTTCATCACTGCATGCAATGTTCCAACCATCGTACATCATTCTACTAGCCCTATTATCGAAATTCAGTATCTCAGAGCTACTAAAAATGTCAATAAGTAGCACTGCATCAGAATAAATACTTCATGCAGTGAACGTTAAGTAAAGATTGCATAGAGCAGGGTGCTATTGGTCTGCCGATGAGTCTGAAGCTTCCGGGTTCAAATGCGATTCACGCGTATTTTTTGACTCTACTTGTTGGTTTTTTAAATAATGAAGATGATTGTTGTACATTCTATGAGTACTACCTTGCCTATTAACAGCGCTCCCAATCAGATAAGAAATTTGAGATATGTCAAAAACCATGTGGGTATCCTTGCCCACTGCTCCCGCTGCGGGAACAGAAATATTCAGTTGCATTTTTTGGAAAAAGGTATTTCGAAAATACAATTATTGCAAATTAGAACGAATACCCATTGCATCCTGATGTAGACTTATCATTTAGTTACTTTCTATGTAATATAAAGAATGTCACAATACTCACGTTTTTCGACGAACCATCTTGCAAAAAATACAATGAGTCAAATATTCAAATTTCGCGCCAATCAAATTGATATTTATAATCAACTGTGGAAAAAAATACATGCACATTATGATGAAGGTTCCTTACATCGACAATATACAGCGTCAATATTGTTCCCATGATGATTTATAATTGATCTAGACATTTTTTTATTTGTTCCCACTACGGGAACAGTGGGAAAAAATGGGTTAAAGTTATCTTCTAATCACACAATAACATAAGTAAGTTCCATGTTGCATATTTAATTGCTGAAAATGAAAAGTCTTTTGACAACTATTTTTTACATGTTAATGCTCATTTACAACAGTTGTTATACCCTACATCATAGAAATTGTAGGATTCTGTTTCAATTACTAACCTGACTAAAGTTTCCATGCGTCCATACATTAACGTATACATTCATCATACACGTATGAACCTGTGATGCATCAAATATGATGGTCTACAATATCTTTGTGAATCTTGTATTGCAATCAACTTTAGTGAGCATGTTATTCGTGTAACTGGTTACACTACTGTCAACTGGAATGTTTGGTAAGATTCGGCTAGATTTCTTATTGAAAAGAATGTCCTTCACCCGTTCATAATATCGATGTGCATGCAATGATCTGGTCATTTTCAACACACCTGACACCAGAGAGCGTAAATAACGAGAGGCGACACTCAGATAATTCTGCACCGCAGGCGGGCTCCTTCACTGACTACTGTTTGTTTACACTTCCTTCCTCGATTTGTCAGCGACTAGAGATAATACGTGCATCTGGTCAGCGACCAACTTTGCAACACATGTTGGAATGTTAGATAATCAGTCAAATGAGAGTTGAGAACATATGGTTGAGAATAACTTTGCCTATGTTATTCGCCCATCTCATTCACAGTTTACACTTTCTTCCTCAATTCGTTAGCGACTAAATATTAACATCACATGTTGGTATGTTAATAATCTAAATGAGAACTATGAATCACTTTCTACACGTTATTCGTCATGCCTGGTCGTGGAATACTGTGTCAGGCTTTTAGCTGCAATAATAGAAGTATTTCTGAGACTACATCAGAGGGTCATCGCATCAGGTTTCATTTATTCCCAAAAAACAATGAACTATGCAAAAGTGGGTGATAAATTTGAGGAACTCTTCATTAGATTCGTTACCTTTAAAGGAACTATTAAAACCTCGCCGCCGAGTCTGCTCTTCTCATTTTGAGGATTCCCAGTACATGTGCCCTAAGGATCGTCATACCTTAGGACGGTCCTTAAGACTGCCTTATACTGCTACCAACTGCTGTTCCCACGATCGTCAACGCTCCTCATCCACCAACGAAACCCACTCCTCGAAAACCTCCTCTATCACGTCCTGACATTGACAGCGGTCCTCCGAAAACTCCACGTGTAACTACAGATCCTCCATCTATTTCCAGTGCTCCTACATGCACTGTATCTAGCCCTCGACACGAAATCTTTTCGAAATCTTCAAAGTGCGTTGTCAAAGTCCAGAAGAACAGTAAAGAGACTTAAGATTTGCGAAATCGATCTCTCAAGCAGGAACCTCTAACTTCGACGTTGCAAAACTGCCAGAAAAAGTTCGATGTTTTTTCGCGGCACAACTGAAAGCGGTGGAAGTAAATCGAAGTGGAATGCGTTGGAGTCGGCAAATCATCGAAATGGCATTGGGAATAAAGCTCCGGTCTACAGCGGCCTACAAATTCCTAATAAGTCAAGGTTTCCCAGTGTGCGAACTCTGCAGCGATCGATAGAAGATGTCTGTGTGTATTCTGGACCCTGCTTAACACTAATGGATCTAATGGCTAAGAAGTTGAATGCAATGAAGCCAGACGATCGCATAGCTACTCTATCATTAGATGCGATGAAAATTTCACCGGTCATACGGTACGATGAAAGCAAAGATTTCATCAAAGGCTATGAAGAAGCTGGGTCTTTCGGTCGTTCTCCAAAAGTTGATGATGAAGGGATGGCCGTAATGGTGAGATGAGTTCGATCACGCTGGAAACAATTAATCGGATATTATTTGATACGCCACTCAGTGAAACAGGAAAGTTTTCTCCAAATAATTTTTGACTGTCTTCACAAGTGTTATGAAGTTGGTCTGAAAATCATTTGCATCGTTTGCGATCAAGAAACTACACAATTTGCAAGTATACGTAATCAAGAAGTGACACCAGACTATCCCTATCTAATAAATCCCTGTGATGGAGAACCTGTCTACGTTGTGATCGACGTACCTCATTGTTTGAAGAACGCTCGTGAACAACAAATGAGAAAAACAGATCTGTTCCGGAGATCCTGAGGAAGAAGAGAAAATTGAAAAAAATCATGTCATGATTACTATGATATTGTTTTTTATCTCAAATAAAGAGGGTAATTTTTTGGGCCATTAGAAAATCCAACTCTAATTTCACATATTCATGTCTTGTTTTTAGGTGTTTTAAAATATTATGATAAATGACAGTAGTGGATTCATTTATTGATGCAGTATACATATTTTAACGCACAATATTTAACAAATAATTTTTAATTGATACATTATCTTGTTATATATCATTAACATCATGTAATATTCCATGATCTGATCAGTTAAGCAAGGGATGAGATCAATTTTTATAAGAAATATCATCAACTGTATTTCATCGAACTGATAATGTAGTGTTGCTTCTAAAGCAAAAGTTTACATTTCATTTAAAAAGCTATATCAACTAAACTTGATTTGCTTATCGAAGAACTTCAATGAAAAGTAGACTTGATTATGATGCAGCCACTATGACTTCCGTGAGTCTGTGAAAAGCTCTCTGGTGAAAAGTGGCCTCCCGCTGATAGATTGCACCTGTTTCAGAGTAACAGAAGATTTTAAGAATTCGGTCAGCTTTCTGATGTCAGGTGTAATCATTAGGGAAGAACGGGAGATCAGCGCATGTTGCCCGTTTTTAACATGCGTTGAATGGGAAGTGTCGCCTCTCGTAATTAACGCTCTCTGCCTGACACTGAATCTTGTTGACACACAGACCGCTGCGCATGAGCCGTCTTTTTTCACGTTCTCATTATATTCATGATTTTTTTGTGGACATTAATGTATTTAATGAAAAAATACAAGCATTCAGTCTTCGTCCAGTAATCAAAACCGTCTGAGTCAACGTCACAGTTGCTACTTATTTTGGCGCCGTTGCGCGTAAAGACTGGGCCGCCTATAAGTTGCATTCAGATGTGCATCGCATGTTTCGACATGGAAGTCATGAAGAGCCGCAGAGGAATCCCATGTATTGCGAAGGACGGTCACATTTGGTGCAAGGACAAGAGCAACAAGAACGGCACCATAGCATTCCGTTGTGTAGTCAAGACCTGCTCCTCAAGAGGAGTTGCTGGCAAAGCGCTGGAGTACTTTGAAGAATCCAGTCAAGAACACAATCACCCAGCCGATCAATCCAAGATAGAAGTCATGAAGCGGAGGAACACCTTAAAGTCTGCTGTGCTGGAGCAGTCAACCGTTCCAATAAAGCGGCTATACAATGAAGTCTTCGCTGACGTTGAAGACGGCGACAGTATGGTCAATGTGCCTCCTCTTAAAAGCATTCGCACCAAAGTTGCCGGTGTCTACTGCTGAAATTCAACTGACAGATGAGTGGCGAGAGACGAGAAGTGGTGCTGATTTCATTCTCTGTGACAGTGGTAGCAATGAAGATCGAATCATTGCCTTTGGGACAGTGGCGAACCTACGCCTTCTCGCCGACAGTGAGACGTACTATACGGATGGAACCTTCCACACAAGTCCATTGCAATTCTATCAGTTATTCACCATCCATATTGTGAAAATGGACACAATGATACCTGTTGTCTACGCACTACTACCGAACAAGATGGAAGCCACCTACGGTCAACTGTTTGAATCTCTCAAACTGAAGGCTACTCAGCTTGGTTTGACGCTACGTCCCGAAGTTCTGCAGACAGACTTGGAGAAGGCTCTACAGAATACTGCTGAGGCATCATTTCATCCTAGAAGACTGCGCGCTTGCTACTTCCACTACTGTCAATCCATCTGGAGGAAGGTTCAAACACTGTGTCTGATTACCCGATACAACGAAGATGACGTGTTCGCCATGTGTGTCAGAAGAGAATTTGGTATTCCCTTTCTCCCATTGAACATGGTTGATGACGTTTGGATGGACTTGATAGCCACAATTGATGGCAACGACGATGGGTTGGTTCAATTCATGGACTACATAACAACGTTCCTGGCGACAAGCTTGTGATTCGAACCAACAATCATCTGGAAGGCTTTCACGGCAAACTGAAGAAAGATTTTCGTCTTTATCGAAAATCTGAAGAAAGAAGAGGAGTCACAAGAACTGAATTTGAGATTGATGAGAGCTGGTGCGGAAACAAAAGAAAAGCAAAAGAAGAAATACAAGAATGAAACAGAGAAGTTGAAGAATCTTCGACGGCTGCTTGATGGTAACGAGATCTCACCATCCGAGTTTTGTGGTAAGTGCTCTGTTATCTGCATCTCACAAAAGTAGTGTAGCATTTGATGCTTTTGTTTTTTATTCTTGTTTTTAAGATAAAAATCGACGAATAAATGCTCATCTATGCAAGCATTATTTTCCCTAATTGAGATGTTTCTTGATAACCTTCTAGATAGTTGAGTCAAATTAAAGTAGAACTTATATTATACAGAAACACGCGCACTAACAGGACAACATTTGAGTATCTAAACACTGGCGCGTACTAACAGGACGCGCACTAGGCGGAAGACACCCCTATTTTTCATAGTGTCGGTAAATGAATGGTCTTATTTATTCTAGCATTTCGGACGTAACTCAGCAAATGATTTTCGAAACTACAGAATGTTCGTGACTGACTGCTGGCTATTCCATATCACAAATCTATACGACAAAAGTTCCTGATGAACATTTTTTGAAAGGGGATAATCATCTCTGCTTAGTCTGCTATTGAGTACTTTCATTACACCCATCAACAGTTGTTAAAATAATAAACATAACTGGTACAGAATCAGAAACTTTGGGTATATGACATTTCTCACAAATATATACTGCAATGGAAAATGATTTTTAAGTCGTCTGAGCTAATTGTTGTTCGAAGAAAGACTGCATAGGTATTAGCATCTCCTACTTCTACACAAAATATGGAAATATTTCTTCAATGAGACGTACATGCTGAAACTGAAGTCTGATAAGCTTTTTCTTTTTACAAGAATTTCACTTCGGTCACAGCAATAAAGCCAAACCAAAGTCCCGAGGCTACGCAGAGAAAACATATAAAATAGTTCTAATGAAATACATTATCCTAATGGATGCATGAAAAAAGAAGTTAAGACCGTTGCTCCCAGAAAAATTAGACTTTCCACTATAACAAAGCTAATATCTTTTGTTAAGTTAGCACTTGCAGGGATGAGAATGGGTTAATGGAGGCCAGGGCGGAAAATGGAGTTTCTGAGGGGCAATAAACAGAAAAAATATAAAAATATATATTACGCTAATATGAAGGGGCCGGGTGAAATTCCGCCTATTTGCGGAAAATTCTCACCCCCGTTCTTCAAAGAAATACCTAAACATTATAATTCGTCTCCAGTAAACTTCAAAACATAAAAATAAACCTCTTCTTTCGTAACAACTTGTGTCAAAATGAGATACTGTAGAACTATAACAGATGTACCAAATGAGTGCACCATCTCAATAGGTTTCATTTCATTCAATTGTTATAATAAATGATCGCATATTAAAACATGAATACTTTGACGTACTCACTCTGATCACTATGCGTTCTTGTCCCCACTAACAAGAACTTGTTGGTGTCGTTAGTTTGTATAGCGCGCCACCTCTAGTACGTTTATTGTTATTCCATTTCTATGCATGTAGCTTTATTAACTACATAGACTTCCATGACCCTAGCTAACAGATCGCGAACATCTCAAGTTTTATTATCTCAGAACTTACAGATATCACTGAGATACAATAGCATTGTTAGCTATGTAAGTATGGCCTCTAAAGCATTAACATGTGTATAATTTATGGTATGTACATCTGGACTGACCAGTTTAATATCACACAGGTTATCGACTAGACTTGGCAAGGCATTTGTAGTTTCGGAGACTTGCAAAGCATGTTAACACAAATGTGAGATCGACGATCATTTTCAAATTTATTTTGATTTTAGAACATTTTGAAATATGAACATTGAACATCATAAATCAGTCCAAAAATTAGCTGAAATAAATTTTTCATTCCCATGTTAGGTGAAATGACTGACTAACGGAATGAGATATAGCAATTTTGTTCTATCAAAAGTTCGTAGTTTTAAACACTACAACAGGATATCAAGTTTAAAAATTACGGTGTATTTGTAGGTCTAAAATAATACCCGTCATGAGCAGTACACAAACACGTGTCGGATTTACGTTAATAATAATAATAATGTAGCTGTATTCGTTCTTCACAACCGGTGGTTATTCAGAAGTAGCGTTACACAAATCATTTATAAAATACATCAGAAGTAGAATCAGATGGAAGTCAGGCAAAGCGAATAAAAGAATTTTGGAAGCGCATTGTTCTTGATCTGAGTTTTTTGTTCTGACTACCAAGTCTTTCACTATGTCGTGTTTCTCCGCTATCGTGAACGCGTGCGCACACGGATAGCCAATAGGGTCGAAGGATACGACGCGAGGAGGCAGCAAAAAATGCTCATAAAAGGCTAATGTAGGCCGACGTAGGAGACACCAACGCCAGATTTTAACACGAAATAAGCACTGAAGATGCTGGCAAAGAATGACGTAATCACAGAGAAACCGACGCGCAGGAAGGCTAGATGAAGAAGTGGCAACGATGGTGAACAGCACCACGCTTGCTATCCCACCGCCTGCCTCGAGAGACAGCGATAGAATGTTGTGCTTACATCTGAAATATTCACTCGCGTTTTCATCGGTCAAGCATGCCTTTACAACTTAAAAATAAGTAAGATAGGAGCTTACCTTCCTCAGACAAGAAACCAAGAAACCATTCACACCAATAACAGTGGCCGAACGCTTGCCTCTCTGTCCTAGCTTTGAGTAAGCCTTCCAGGCGTCCGGTGGCGCTAAAGACAGTAAAATTCGTTCGATAGACTTCTTCTTGTTCCTGGAAACTTCTTTCTTCCCTTTCTCAATAAAGATCTTCCTCTTTTCAGCATCATCCTTTAAGGCAGTGAAAACCCTTTCGATTTCATCCTCATTCTTAGCAGCGTATTCGAATAGCTCCTCTGTTTGATCATCACTAATTGAATCATTCGTTCTTGCTTCCATATAAGTCAAGCGTTGTTCGATCCTCAGCATGACACGTAGTAGTTCTTTTGACCAATGTTCTTGATGCTTACAATGGCATTCGCAGACAGTAATTGAATCATTGGTTTTATTTTTATTCAAAATCGACGATTGCTTTTTTGATCTATAACTCCAATCGCTCATTGACCGATCTGACACCACTTCCGATACATTCAGATCTTGAATTAAATTTACATTGGAAGGTCCTGTGGAAAAAAGCAATAAACATCTAAGTGGCTCCATTTCTTGGATACCTAATCACATGCGACATATACGAAAATTGAATGCACTGAACGCAAGCTTTCTTAGCACTTCCAAAATAAGATCTCCCAATAAGAAAATATTGTATCCACTGTAAATAGTCCTTGACTGACATTTGATAATATTTTGAATAGTTGACAAATTTTGTATTAATGAGACTTGAGGTATGTTAGTAATCAGGGCTGCAGAAGCCGAAGCGGTTACCGAGCCATCGTTTCCGCTTCCGAAAGCATAATGCTTGATTGACACAATTCGCGCATTAGGCAAGGCACTCACTTTTGACTTTTAACGACCTTAAGACTTAATACTAAATCTCGTCATTTTGTTAAGAAATGAAGTGAAACTCGTTTTATGCTATTGTATGTTAAGAACTGAAGTAAAATTCCTTTTTGATTTGTTAAGTAATGAAGTGAAACTGAGTGCATGTTTTTTAGGAAATTGTGTGAAACTCAATTCGATATTGGTATAAAGCATAGCATTTATGGATTATGTATTGAGTTTTCAATTTTTTAGTTAATATCTAATCGTTTAGCAATTCAGCAAATGAAGTTATTTATTGACCAAATCAAAAAAACGTATCAATTGGACCTACAAATCAGCTAGGTTGTATGACAGGAAGTTCGTGGAGAATGCGAAATGACAAAGATATTTAGAAGATAACTAAACAACCAGGCCGAAATGAAAAATATGAAAAAGGAACTTAAGGAAGTACGCAGCCTATAGGCGATCGTTCGTTTCCGTAGCCCTGTTAGGAATATTGTGGGTTGGAAGATAGAACGACCAAACTGTTGACACGTAATTTATTGTAATAACGGAGTGTTGTCAAGCAATGTCAAATTCAAGCTGCTTCACAATACAGCCTCATTTCTTATTGAAATTCGTAAGATATCATAGCGTGACGTTCTCTTTTTTCAAACAGATAAGTCTTGACATTAATAAGGTTGGTTTCGCTCTAGGATATTCCCAACACCTACCAGAGAGACCGTTCAACATTTTCACGAATTACTGTCGTTGTATTATTATTGTTTGTATCCAAGTATTTTCAGTAACTTGATTCGAATATGCTCCAATTTTTTAGCTATCCTCGCAAATTATTGCTGTGATTCCCTCCTCCAACTGGAGAAGTGATGGCCTAACTTCCATATCCAAAATTTGATGGACTCTACATTTTAAGGAGAATGTCCAATAAACATCACCATTCCTTTTCATAATTGAAAACAAGATATGCCGTTTGGTGACCGGAGGCTCTGTCCAAATTTTCTTTTAGCAATTGAAAACAAGATATGCTGTTTGGTGGCCGGAGGCACTGTCCAAATTTTCTCTTCGCAATTTAAAACCAGATATGCTGTTTGGTGGCATATAAGCAATCATAATATCAACAAATCAAAATATTTGAAATAAGGCGCAAGCGACGAGGAAGATGAGTGTCTGGAATGAGACAATTACGAGTTGGGTTAATGAAACTGCCGGGGACAGGAACTGGAACTCTGGTCTGTCATTTGCCTAACCCAGTCACTTTCGGTGGCAGACACATTTTGGGCAACGTATCTAACGGAATACTAACGCCAGAGTTGAAATATCGCAAATAACGCATGAGATATCTAACGGAGAATCTAAGATTGAACTAACGCACATCTAACGGGGAAATAACGCGTTAGATTAGCACAACTCGAGCGTTAGATAATAACGTCAAAATTTTTTGTATGCAAGAATGTTAGACAACAGGTCATTATGCCAACATATCCTACGCTACTTTTTAAGACCCATTGTACATCAAGCGTGTAGTTTGGTACAAAAATTTTATCAATTTGCACATGTGGGACTCTGGATTATGTATCTCACCTGCATCTCGTTCATGAAGTTGAGGTGATGACGCAGCAGTCAGACTTGTTGGTGATGATGGAGGAACGGGGAAATTGACTCTGAATCCTTTCTGTCGTTTCAACCGTGGCTTCGAGGCTACGACATGGCTGTCACTATCACTGCTGCTTTCGGCAGTTTCTGTTTCGCTAATAGAATTCTTTTCAACTCGATTCGTTTTTCTGCGCAGATTTTCACTATCGAATAGTATTCTCTTGCGAGGCTTGTCCGCTTCAGTGACGGATCTTGTACCTTTCTCTTTGTAACGTTTTGCTACATGATAAAAATCATCTGGAAGAAATATGATAAATCCAAGTACAGTATATTGTTGTTACATATTACTCACTCAGGCATATGAAAGGGCATCAATTCAACCAAAGATAACAAAAACATAAGGTATCAATCAACGTAGTTAGAACTTTCTAAGAAACTGATAGCAGCCGTGAAAAAGTTAAAGTTCGAAATTGATATTTTGACGATTTCTGTTTTTTTGTATTTCATTGAGACTGTTTGCTGGATGGTGCACTTCCAATGAGACACAGGTCGTTTAGCCACGGAGACCACATTTTACCGCATGTTATCATTAGTCGCATAAAAATTCAGTTGTCATATTTCCTGATACAATTCATTATGACTGAGACTTTCGATAGTAGGCCAATTATTATAAGTCCTATTAAGCTAGGTATGTATTCTGTTTATACGACTCAAGTCGTAAGATTTCCCATACCTATTAAAAAAGAACTCAAAAGGTTGCCTAAATCGGTGATATCGTCACAGCATGTCTAACAGTGTGTACTAGTAGCAGCTGTAGTAACTTAGATATTCTTTAGTAGCAATGGTCATAAAATTATTATGCTGAGAAATTAAGAGAACTATAGGCCTATAGTTCCAGAAGACATGAAGCTTCATGTACATAAGATAGTTCAAAGTCTTTGCGGCAGTCCCGAAATGATTGCGACCAATAAATATGAGTATAGCGTGTCGAGCAATAAATAGGATCTATGTCG
Organism: Prostheceraeus crozeri; assembly: GCA_907163375.1. Taxonomy (NCBI): domain Eukaryota; kingdom Metazoa; phylum Platyhelminthes; order Polycladida; family Euryleptidae; genus Prostheceraeus; species Prostheceraeus crozeri. The sequence goes on from CAJQUW010000060.1 coordinate 59,566, forward strand.
AAATTTTGATTTACACTGCAGGCCTACATAATCCGTACCTTCAGTTTGATGCTAGCAAGAATTTCTGCGATGTATGCACGTTAGATTCTACATCTATGTATCAAACTCACTTGCTTCTCTTTCGTGGGGTTGAGATGATGACGTAGTAAGCAGACTTCTGGGTGATGAAGGAGGAACAGGAAACTTGCCTTGGAATCCTTTCTGTCGTTTCAACAGCGGCTTCGAAGCTACGACATTGCTGTCACTATCACAAAAGCTTTCAGAAGCAGATATTTCGTCATCCATCCTCTTTTCAACTTGATTCGTACGTCTGCGTAGATTTTCATTCTGGAATAGAGGCCTCTTGCGAGGCTTGTCCACATCAGTTGCCGATGTTGTACCTTTCTCTTCAAAACGTTTCGCTCTGTAGTTTATATAATCCAGATCATCTAGAAGAAATAAAATGAGTTATGTTAACGAACTCAATACAGCTTATTAAAAAATGATTTCAGTAGATCTCATGTTATTAAACATTTCTCATTAAGATCAAAAGTTTTGTATAGGAAGTAAAGGCTAATTTGTATACCTAAATTTTGTGATTTAAAATGTATATGTGCATCTGGATTTATCTAAGTGAAATGCTTAGTGGAATTATCAACATCGCTCAGCTCGTATTCTATCTCCAACCTCGAGATATATAAACCAAACCTAACCCTATTTGCGACAGGGAGGCCATTATGCCCCTCCCCCCGACTTTTTGATCTCGCGCCAGAGCGAATAATTTTGCGAAGTCATCCTTCCGAGACTTTTCCTAACTTTTTATCTTGGGTTTATCTGAGAGGCATATGTTCGTTGCTAGACCCAGTATATAAGTCAAAAGGCTCAAGTGAAAAAAACGACTTCATTTTTCGACATTTCGAATGCTTTTGAGTGGAATAAGGAGCTTTCAATTGATTTGCAACCTTTTTTGCGCCGTTCAAGAAGTGTGGTCAGTTTACTATGTCTATTGATCAAATACATTTCGATTAAATCTAAAAAAATGATGTTCCACATGAGAAACCCATTTACCCATTATCTGAGAGTAATTCTGAAATGAAGGCCGCCGTACTCGAGAAGAAGTTTCAATTCAGTCGCTCACAAGTGTGCCGAATTCTTAAGAACAAGTTGAAAATCCTCGACGATGTAATCTACATGCTGAGCTTTTGATGCTGATCTGAACACTATTGATTTGGGGTTTAGTATGTCTGAGAAATTAATTAAAGTAAACTTACCATGAGACATGATTTCCTTTATGTAATCATAAGTTTCCCATTTTTGGCAAGAGTCTTCTCCCTTGTTTGGAGGAGTTTCGTTTATTAGTTTGCGTCAAATATTGTCCGAAGGCACATAGCAGACTTTATTTTCGAAATCAACCCACGAGTGGCATACGACAAGAATTCCGTCGTTGAATTGGATGATATAGTACTTCATTTATCTGAAAATGTAAGCAATTGAAAGCAGTAAGAAAACTGATGAACAGCAGTAGAAGCCGACTGCATACACGACAATGTCAAGTCGCAAAATGAGATAACTTCGCCTTAGTTATCGACAATTATGTTAATTTACTAAAAGTAGCATATGATGCATTCAATGTTTTATTCATGAAAATAAACATTGTAGATGTATACTTCAGCATATGATATGTCAATGAATGAAATGAAGTGTACAAACACCTTCGGTGACATCAATTTATCACACATTTTGATTGTGGGGTAACTTCACCACCATACCTTATTCATTGAGAAGCAAAGAATAACGCATTAGAAGGTTGCAGCAGATGACTTGTTCATTTCACATTAGTCATCCACCGAAAATGCAAGCGCAGAAGTGGAATGCATCCTCAGCATCATCACTAAATTACTAATCATTCTCATAATTGCCACCAAATTCCACTCATCTCACTCAGCCACTAGATGTCGGCTTGTTTCGTCGAATTGAAAGTGAATAGCGGAGTATCTTGGACAAGTGGAGTGTTGAATCACAGATAAAAAGGCTGCATGCCCAAGGAACAGATCCTACTGCTACTTAATAGACTCTCGGTAAATATGCATGACAAAAAAAAGAAGCTTCTGAAATCCGCTTTTTCAGCTACTGGCCTTTTCCTATCAGACCCACAAGCAGTGTTGAAGCGTCTCCCACAGCCCAGAGAAGTGCTTGGTGAGAACCTCTGTGTTCCTAACGCTGCAGTTGAAGACATGCTGAAGGAAAATCGTGGATGGGGAATGAGGAACGATCCCGGATCAAACATTGCAACATAGAATGTGAATTCAGAAGATGAAGAAGACGAGGATAATGATTCGTGCACTCAATGCAAGATAACTTTCTTAAACTCTCGTGGACCAGACTGGGCATCCTGTATTCAGTGTGCTGCAGAGTTTTGCGGCAAATGCTATCAATATTACATTTACTTTCTGTGTCCTCAATGCAGGTAGACCTGAATTACATGTTGATATTGTGTTAGGCCTGCTCTGTACGGTAGCTGCATGGTTTGCCTATAAAAAATTATCATGCTTCAGATACCATACTCCTGATTACTTACACGTTTTTTGACATTTTCTTTGAATAGGGGCTGACATTATACAAGGTATTTGGGACAATTTGACTGATTGTTGATATCGTTGCTTTGTGGCGAAGTTACCCCACTGTGGCGAAGTTATCTCATTTTACGGTGTCTTATTTCTATTCAAATCCATTCAAATTCTGTATGTACATAAATGATTGTGAGGTTTTGACTTGCAAACTGCTTAATTTTAATGTTACCCTCTATCAATTGGCCTACTCAGTTTCCTTGCCTAATACTACCTGAAACCTTGATGTTGTAAACCTAGTACGCACTACATCTGCCGGATGAACAAGGAGTAAAACATAAGCTGTTTTTGAATTCCTACCCAGTCTAAAACAGCCGTGTCACATTCTCCAATATCTATTCCCGAATGAAACCCGGGTCAGAGTGAGAAAAAGAAATGGAACCCTCAATTGAAGCACAGTATAAAAATGATCACGCTGATAATGATGCGACGCTTGAACTTTCCTACTGAATTTCAGAAAAATATTCATTGTTTTTAATCAAAAACCGGTAGGTCTAGAAAAAATGCTAAATTTTTTTCAATCTCAAGCACATTATTTCAAAAAGGAGACCATGAAGGTGTACGCTTACAGCTAAAATACAATTTAACTCACACTTCATGGAATAATAACTTGGTTTGTAGCATGAGTGATCGTCTTACCTTCTTTTACGTGGCCTCCGCTCTATTCTTACCAGCACGTAAACTTGAGAGAATCGACAGAAATTGAGTCACACAGGTATTCGATTCACACTTCTATATCATATTTCGTTTAATTCGAAGAAGCTTCACGAAATCATAGTTTACCGATGTAAAGAATCAGCATGAAAAGTCGTTGGCACATCCAGTGAAAGCTTTACAATTCACAGCCCTTCTGTTCGACTGAGGAACGCATATCGAAACGAGCGCAGCAGTATGGCCAGACAGTAAGGTCACGCATTGTTAAAAAAACGCAAAGTAAGTCAACGCGCGCCAATGACGGCGAGGACACGCGCACACTATGTGTGAGTAACTCTATAAAGCAATGATCCTACGTGTAAGGCAAGATTGATGTTGTTATAACGTCACTCGATCGTATTATATAGAAGTCCTCGACTGAAGGCATGTAAGGATGAAACAAACGCTCATATAAATGTAGAGCTGCAATTATTAATGAAGTATGGGGAATATGGATGCTGCTATTGTGCTTGTCTGTGAAATCAAGCTGCATGTTCATCGACTTCAATGTGATGTGAAAATTAACACAGACACTGCTCCTTTGCAAGTTACACTGTTTCAAGTTCAATTCCATTGTTCACGTATTTGTCTTGGAGATTCGGTTCCGTTTTGACACCAGCTGCTGGCTAGTGATAACAAGTTGTGATTTTTCAATCATTTGACGTAAACATTGTTATCATGTAGCTAAACAGATGAGTTCAGAACTCCGCTTACTGCACTGTTTAATGGTAACAATATATAAGTATGCAGAAACGTTTTTGTTACATCGACAAATTGATTTATATAAATATTTGTAAAATGTGTCAGATATGAACATTATAATATTGTGATAATATTTGTCAAATAATAGTCAAAAATGTGTCAAAAATTATTAAAAAATATCAAATATGCAGTATTTGATTGTTTTATAAAACAATTATCTAATATTTGCAAAATTTATCACCATCAGTCATATATTAGACAAATTATCTCGGTTTTTTTCAACCCGGGAATACTGTGTAAGAATTGAAAAGAATAATCTTTATTTTATCAATGCGAATTTATCATCAATGTTTAACCGACATTTATGCATGAACCATCAATTCAAGTTTTTAAGATATTATAATTGCGTATTTTTGATTCAGTAATGATGATCGATGTATTTTGACAATGCATATAAGCTTTAAACATGCTTACCAACAATGATTTTCAATTTTCCATGGGTTTACTGGAATCATCGATCATGGATTCTGTGTCCATGGCTGGGGTAATAGGGGCAAGCTTGAATAATTGATTTTTGAATCACTAGTTGATGAACTCTGGAACCAGTGTCACTTAGTGCACCGAGAAAAATAAATGAATCGGCTACTCGGCAATGCCTTCAGTCAAAACAGTTCAAGAAAGCAATCAACCAAGAAATGCAAGGTTTGCACTCTATGCTTTGTATTTTTATTCCTGGCTCAAACCATACTTCAAATGTGCGATTCTAGACAACTTGTAAATATACAGGTTCAAACTTTGTCGATAATTAGACGACTATATGACGACTCAGATCGCGCGAGTTACTTAGTCTAAAAATGGTCTACCTTTCTTCAATTTTAGACCACCTACAAATTCATTTTTGTTGCATCCTGAAGTTCAAAATAGCTAGTATGTGTTCTCTAGACACCGGTGAGCTCAAAAAATTTAGAAATGTGCATCTTGAGATTCGAGAAAAGGATTAGACCAGTAGACGACTTTTCGTCCAGATATGGACGTCTAAAATGTCTATGGGGAAAAGTCACACAGTCTCAAATTGAAAAGAAACTCTTTTTGTAGACAGAAAGTTGGCTTCAACACTTTTATCCCTTTCTCTACAGATGACGGATACTTCCGTCCTATGGACAACAACCTTTATTTTTTTTCTATGGACACAACAAACGTTGTGCTCAGCACTGGTATTTGAAGCTCCCCATTCTCGCGTGTACGGGTTTTTCATAAGCACGAATTTTACGAATACATTCGCCTGTTTTTCTGTTTTCTATGTAAGCCTTTGATTCTATTCAAATATGCAAAAAATATTATGAAAGAAGTCTCATCAGTGGCACGGTGGTCCAGAATGACCTGATTTATGAAAAATAGAACCGACACAAATTCTATACCGTTCGAAAGCTTATTGATAGACAATTCTTTTAGTCCTAATTTTAGAAAAATCTGTCGACGTCTTTATGAGTAGTATGAGGAAACGCATTTTCGTATTTAGTGAGTAATATGTCATGTAGCCTACATATCAGTTTAAATGATATATTTATAGTAAAATTGTATCTCATAAGTGTACAATAATTGATATTTGAATCTTATTGAATCGTAAAAGAATGATAATATTGTCAAATTGACCGGCATTTTTAATGAGTAGTGTGATAAGTATTCGCTTTTACTTTTTGCATTGAGAAATCAAATTGTTCTATACATTTCCGATAATTTTGTCGGAAAGCATAGTAGTGAGAGTAAACATAATGAGTACAGTTATCTATAGATTTCAACATTAAGTTAACAATTTTTGCCTTAATAATTGATGCTCATTAACAGCAAATTAACCAGTTTCACTCTGGTTACTCAGTTTCACACCAAATCCATGTAGTGCGATATAGCTAAACCGCATAAGTTTATAACTTCGCATTTATATGAAATTTAGCAAATTTCATATCGAAAATATTGAACATCATAAATAAAGCATCATATCAAATATTGAAAATGGAATCAGAAATGATTCGAATTATATTCCTGTACAGTTCGAAGAAGCCGATCGGTAAACCTTTCGTGCGATGCGGGAACCTTGTATTTCTCCCAGTTTCTAGAGAAATCCGAATGAACAGACTCGAAAGCCTGCTCAGACCAAGTTCCCAGTCCAGACTGCTTAGTATCGCAAAACTCGCTGACATGGAAAAATATTGCATGGATCTTAGGAGTAATTCTCAATCCAAGCTGCATAAACTTTCCGCGAAAAGATTCGATTTTTGACTTGTAGTTGCGGTGCAGAGATTTACCAAAACAACTCACAATTACATCGTTGAATGACCGAAATGCTTCAACAAATAGCTTGTGTTCTGCTGGAATGATTTTTTCTAGTTCATCAACATTTTTCAGCAATTTTCTGCATGCATTTCCGGCAAAGCTTCCTCCATGTATTGCTTCTCCTTCGATAAAGAGACATGAAGGCCATTGAATGGCATCTGCCCACACCTTTTCTAAGTTCGAGTACAGGAAATTTACAGTACCGAGCATCAGATGGAGTTCAGGTGGGGGCATTATAATATCCAAAACAAGCGTGTCGTCGGCAAATTTGAACAAGGGTGCATGGATGCAATTGCCAAATTCCTTGGCTCTGATTGTACGCTTTTCCGATTCTGTAAATCTCCAATATTGCCTTCGGATGCTGCCTAAAGTACGTAGCATCGCCTCACAATGTAATTTGTCTGTCTCCGAATTGCACCATGAACATGGATGTAAAGATGCATGCGACATCAATCCAATAGTTATATTTGGTAATTTGAGGTCCATGCAAAACGTATACGGAGAAAGAGAGCGCAGTGAAGTAAATTTGAGAAGATCCCAAAGTATGAGCATATTTCTGTAGGTTTCTTGGGCCGTGGGGACAACTGCTAATATAAACAACTTCTTCACACTTGTATCTTTCAAGTTTTTGGATGCCACACCGTCGGATAATTTGCTTCTCACCACAGCATCAGCATCACCATCGTCACATCTCGTTGGTATGGCCGAAGGTGAGCGGACAGTCAAGCAAACTTTGAGAAATCCTCCTGCGGAATCGATGCCAATGATGGACTGAAAGTCTATGGAATGCAACACGATGTTTCAATTCATCTACATCACTACAGAAGATGAATGGAAGATTGGATGTGAATGGCATTGACGATTTGGCATTTGAGGCATTAGAGGAATAATCAAAATCCCGAAACTCACAACTAAAGAGGTCATCCAGTCGATGCGCTTTCAGTTGCAGCTTTTCTCTGATGTATGGCTCCGTCACATTGCGAGTACCAAAGAATGAGCGGATATGCTTACCAAGAGTCTTGGTTTGATTAATCGACAGATTTAGATCAATCTTGATTTGATGGAAGTCCTCAGCTGATACTTTTTTCGCCGATGTTTTCGGAGAAATTTCTATAGATCAAGGTCTTCCCCTTTTCGCAGACAGAACACATCAGTTGTAGCCACTTCCACTTGAATCTTTAGTTTTCGAGCTGTTACGGGTTATTATTTTCTTAATATTCCCAAAACATATGATTGAAAAATGTAAATGAAAAATGTGGATAAATTATATTGTGAAAATAAATAAATGGTGCAAACAGTCCTTATAAGGACAGATGGTACGTTCACAGTTATAAGACAGTCACAGCACCAACAGAGTCTCCAGATTCTTCCAGGACCACAAGCCGTGGTGATCACGTCCGCATCAGTTCGATGATAGTTCGCACATAGAAGATAGGCTGAAACACCAACAACGGCTCTCGCCGACAACTTCGCTTGGAGAGACCAGACTGCGAGAGCGGGCGTTGTTCATGCCGCGTTAAATACGTCTGTGAAGATTCGCTCACGGTCAGCTACCAATTGTTTGGTCATCCATTGTCTGATGACATGACATGTCTGTTGTCAGTCATGTACCGTAGATAGCTGACAAGCTGGACTTTTGTATGACATTGGAACTTGAAATGCATGCCGCGGAAAAGTTATTATCTTTGTTACATAGATACATCTTGATAAAAGTCAAAATAGTCTTCTGCAGGTAATTCCATTTATTTATTACGAGCCAGAATTTTCGCCTTACGGCTTTGTCAATGGCAGATATAATGAAAATCAGGAGGTCATTCCATGTGTTGAGCATTATGAACATGATTCAGTTAAACTGAAGGTGAATGAATAAAAAGGAATCTAAAAACCAAAAAGACTAGCAATTGCATGCTACTGGTATACATCTAAACGGTAGTACTAATAAAAGTAATAAAGGAAAAGATCACAAAATTGTAAGTAATGGGCAAAAGACCGTTCCAGGACACCATAAAATTCAAAAAAATAGTATCTTTAAAAACGACATAAATTCATGAATTTAGACCCTTTTTCAGGTTTTTAAGACCTAAATACATGAATTTAGTCCATTCAAAAAGTACTATTTTTTCAAAAAATGGCATTTTTAAAAACGACATAAATTCATGAATTTGAACCCTTTTTCAGGTTATGAAGACCTAAATTCATAAATTTGGGCGTTTTTAAAATTACCCAATTTTCAAATTTTTCAAAATCTCAAATTTGAGAATTACAATTTTTACCCCTGTTAAAATCATGACCGTTCCAGGACACCAAAAATCATAAAAGTTAAGAATCTCAAATTTGTGATTAAGATCATTTTTTACTTTGAAAATCATGACCGTTCAAGGTCATCTAAAACCGGACACCGAAAAAATCAGAAAAGTTAAGAATCTCAAATTTGAGAATTACAATTTTCACCACTTAACACTAGAAAGACCGTTGGGTCAATTGACCCAGAAATGATAATATTTGAATCCGTACACCTCTAAAAATTTGCAGTAGTTGACTTATCTCCCTCGACTTTTCCTAAAACTGTAATGTGTTGAATATAAGCATAAAATAAATTTCACGGATTTGTTAGTTTCGATTTCTATTACCAATTATGCATGAAAGACCGTTGGGTCAATTGACCCACTTCATTCCTACACTCTAACGAAGCCATGCCTGGGAGTTCATTCACTGGTCGTGCATGCGCTTTTTGTTACAGTCAATGAACAATGCGCCTACACTCTAACGAAGCCACGCCTGGGCGTTCATTCACTGGTCGTGCACGCGCTTTTTGTTACAGTCAATGAACAATGCGCCTACACTCTAACGAAGCCACGCCTGGGCGTTCATTCACTGGTCGTGCACGCGCTTTTTGTTACAGTCAATGAACAATGCGCCTACACTCTAACGAAGCCACGCCTGGGCGTTCATTCACTGGTCGTGCACGCGCTTTTTGTTACAGTCAATGAACAATGGGTCAGCACTCCATACTTTCTTGCTCTATGATATTGAAGGTGACATTATTGATTGGCTATTTTCGTGAACGGAGTGTGGAGTATCGTTCACTGCTATCGGAGGAAGTGTCAATGTTCATTTTCTGTCAGGATGGCTGCACGATCACGGCGCACGGCAGCTGAAATCGCGCAACTGCTTATAGCTAATGTGGGTTCCGACGAGAGTGGAAGTGACGATGAAACTGAAAATGGACTTGCCTACGATCCATCTCCCGCAGTGAGCGATGAAGAGGAAAGTACTGACGAAAGTGAAGACCCTATTGAAAGAGAAAGCGTCAGAAGAAGTGCTGAAGCGAGAGAAATGCAGTTTACATCCTCTGATGGAACTCATTGGACTCGGGTGGATATTGGAAGCGTCACTGACAGAGGAAGAGCACCGGCACGAAACATTTTACGACAAAGACCTGGTGCAACTCGTTTCATTTTGAACAGAGTTGATAACGAAGAAGATATTTTTATCGAACTTCTTGGTCATGACAGCATTCTTCGAATCCTTGACTTCACTAGAGCTGAAGCAAACCGACAAGGAAATCATGAGTTTGAAATTTCTGAAAACGATTTGTTCGCCTTCTTCGGACTGTGCATAATTAGAGGCGTTCTTCAAGGGAAGAACGAGCCGCTATCATCATTCTGGAGTCAAGAATTTGGAATAAATGTGTTCAAGGAGACAATGAGCAGAAATCGATTCAAGGACATAAAACGCTATATACGCTTTGATGATAAAACAACCAGGTCAGAAAGAAGAGAAGCCAACAAGTTTGTAGCAATTCAAGAGATATGGGAATCAGCAATGAAAAGGTGCGGTGATGCTTTTTTTCCTGGACAACACACAACTGTCGATGAACAGATATTCCCCTGCAAGTGTCGGTGCCCTTTCTTGCAATATATTAGCGCAAAACCCGATAAGTTTGGAATCAAATTTTGGTTCATTTGCGATGTTGATAGCAAGTATGTTTTGAACGCGGTTCCTTACACAGGGAAGGATGAACAACGTGATCCACGCGTTTCTGTTCCTGAATCAGTTGTCATGAACTTGACCAAGGCTTACACCAACAGTGGCATTTCAGTGACGACTGATAACTTTTTCACCTCCAGCTCCTTGGCCAAAAATCTTTCTCAGAGGAACATAACTCTGTTGGGAACGATTCGACAAAATAGACGTGAAATTCCAAGGGAAGTTGCACAGTGCCTTGCTTCAAAGGATATTCCGGTTCACTCATCTGCATTCTTCAAGTCTGAAAACCAAATGCTTGCGGCTTACAAAGTCAAAACAACCAAAACTGTGCTGGTTTTATCAACTGAGCACAGATCCGCGAAAGTCGATGAGAACCATCCAAAGAAAAAACCGGAAATTATCACGAAATACAACAACACGAAATACGGCGTTGACATTTCCGACCAAATGTTGAGGTTGTATTCTACAAAGTGCGCATCAAGGCGATGGCCGCTTGCGGTTTTCTTCAACCTTTTGGACATCTTATGCCTCAATTCGTGGATCTTGGCGAAGGAAATGAACATGAGAAGTGCAAGAACACGCAGAGAATTTTTGTTACACATCGGAAAGTTGTTCTGCAGCAAGGCATCGTCCCGAAAGCGTCCACCTCATTTCAATATTTCTACACTTCGTTCTCAAGCCCTGCAGAGCGGATCATCTGAAGAACGGACGAGATGTCAAACGTGCAAGTCCAATAAGACAAAGGTAACATGCTGCTCCTGTCACAAGTTTGTTTGTGGCAAGTGTTCCTCTCCCCTGTGCAATTCGTGCAGTTCCTCTTAGACAGTCAGATGAGAGAGAATTCTTATCTCAACACTTTCAGCTTTTGTTATTACATATTTCAATAAAAATTGTTCACCGACATTATGTATTTTTTTTTGTTGTGGGTCAATTGACCCAACGGTCCTTAATGGTTAAAAAATTTTTGGTCTTTCTAGTGTTAAATCATGACCGTTCCAGGACACTGAAAATTAGTATTTTTAAAAACGTCTTTTAAATCCATTTTTCAGGTTTTTAAAATATATCATGTGACTAAAAATATTTGAAGGAATTGACATATTCTTAACAATAAGTTTAGGCACTTTTACAATTGTCATTCAATTGTAGAGAACATCTGCTTCTCGCATTTATGAATAAAATGCATTTCAGTGTAAGGAGCTGTGTCCTCCAACTCAAACATTTGAAAGGAAACAATGTATGAAAGAACAAACAGCTGCTACTACTCTGTGAAACAATGACATTTTAATTGTACGTTAGGCGAGTTGTTTTAATTCTTGTTAGTGCGTCAGCACATCCGTATGACGTTAAGATATCTGCCAGCTGTACTGTTTTCATTTATCTCTCTCGTCTGTCATTGTATCGTGTGCTCAGATTGTTGTGTTATTATTTCAATCAACACTTATCATCTGCTTGCTCTCATCGTTCCGCTATCTTTAATTACGTTATTCTTATATTTTGAACATAGTGATTTGTACTAATTTATCGGTCAATCATGAGTCAAGCAGTCGTTGAACAACAAGCCAACATAGCAACGGTACTTCCAGAGTTCTTCAAAAATATTGCGGATTTGTTCATTCCATCGGAGAAACATTCTGAATACTTTTCGTATATAGACCAGCAAGTGAAGAAAGCGCCTCTACTCTTCAATCCTGACGCTATACGTTCTGCTCGAAAAGCATACAAAGAGCAACATAAAATCGCAGCCAGAGCAAAGAAGGAAGCAGCACTTCCCTTCAGAATCGAAACATTTACAAAACAGTTGAAGGAAAGTGTTGTTGAACGTCATACATTCATCGAATCAGTGGAATATTTTACAGAACCGGCGGGGGACATTTCAACGACAGTGAATTCTTTGAAACAACACTTGAAATACGAAAAACAAAGCCATCTTTTGAGTGTCACATGTAAAATTTTTATTGGAAAACACGCAAAAATCATATATTATCCTTGTGTGAGAATAATAAAGCAGATTTCACATATCTCTTAAAACATCACAATATTAACTTTTCACGAACTGAATTGAGTTTCGCAATGAAGTTGGCAAAACTGGCAGATAAATATCAGACTCTTTGTAGAGTCTCGCTTCCTATACGACTGTTAAAAACTAATCTTTCAATCTTGGAGCAGTGTCTTTCACAAGATGAGGGTTTTTGGAATAATTGATTATTCAACCCTTCTGTTTTAAATGCAATGTTATTTCCTCTTGCACTAAGTCAACTTGTAAAACATGAAACATCTGGAACAGCGATAGCAGTCACAGCTAGCTACAGAGCGTTACTGGGGAATCAAGGAAAGGATTTATAAACAAAGATAATTTCAGCAAGCTTACGGCTGTCAAGGTTTGGTAATCATTATGTCACCACAGTGTGATTTTCTTTGAGCCGACATTGCGGCAAATTACATTTTACCTGTTTTCAAATTGCTCTGAATTCAGAATAGAAATGCGTAATCTATCTAAATGCAAGGATCGGCCTAACAACATAGGGGGTAGTAGCTATGACATGACAACCATCTTTCACTATTGCCCATCAACTAATTCTATGAAATAAACATACAGTGGTTGAGTTTGTAGGCGTGAGATCGCATACAGATTCATTCAAGAGTTGAATCTCCTGTAGAAAGGTGATCTGAACTATAGTTTCCATACATGGCGAGGAAATATACCAAAGAACAAGTTGCCGATATGATGGTCCTGAGTGATGATGAAAGTGACATCGACAACATCAACGATCAAACTATTTTTGATTTTGATTACGAAGGTGACACTGACACCGACGAAGAACAGCCTCAACTGACACCACATTGTCCTTTGCCTCGATTCTCCTTTCTTTCTCCGAAACCTGCGCCCTTGACTCAGGCCTCTCTGCTGTTGCCGAATCCTGTGCCTTCGGCTGAAATTTCTCCGTTGCCGAATCCTGCGCCCTTAACTCAAACTTCTCCGCTGTTTCCGAATCATGTGCCCTTCAGCTCAGCCTCTCCACTACCTATGAATGATTTGCCATTGACTCCAGCCGCTCCTCTTGACTGGGAACTCATCGATACTGACTCTGACTTGACCTTGCCGAAATTTACTTTCCTTGGTGTTCCTGGACTTGCATCTGATGGTGAGGAGGAGATGCTGTCTGTCAATGACGACAGAGACCTGATTCAGAAATCGTTGAAATTGTTCTTAACTCAACAGTTGTTCAATGATTTAGTTGAATTTACAAACATTCGTGCAGATCAATATTTGAGAGAAGAAAGTAGTAACCCCATTGCAATTTCAAGTTCAAAATGTGAAATGCTGACTCATCTCCCCCTCTGGCGAGAGGAAGTGGTCAAGGATGTGCTGGGAGGAATGGGTCCGAGAGGAAACGGGTCCCTACCCACCCTCCTCTGGAAGGCAGGAAGGAAGGACCTGTGAGGCAAGGGCTGGGAAGGAATGTGTGAGGGATAGAGTTGGAAAGGGTGGGTGTTGATGGTGTTTAACAGTTCTTCGCGATGACATAACTGAGATCAAAATTGAATGTAAAAGATCGAAGGAATCACAAGGTATTACAGATTTGAAAAAAGAAATTAACGGAATGAATGGAGAACTAAGGAGCCTATCAAAAGAAATCAAGAAGGCAAGTGTACCTACTCTAGATTGGAGTAAAAGATTGCAACAACGCAAATTCGCCTTCTATGAGGTGCATAGGAACATTTCTCTTGCAAATATTTACCAAAAAGCTCTAAAAGAAGAAACTCCGAAGATACCAAGAAAACTGTTCAAAGAGCCTGTCAAACAGCATACCGAGGGTATAAATATCTTAAGAAAAGATTTTTGTATTACTAAATGCGAACATGAAATTAAAAGACTGAAATTAACCGCTAATGTGAAAGAACAAATAGTAAAGAAAATTGATAAAGAAATGATAGAATTTATAAATCAACATTACGATGAACAAGAATCAAAAGTACAAATCAATCTATGGAAAGAAATTACTGAAAAGGAAGAAACAAACAGTATAATGATTTGGGCAGATAAAGAACCATTCTTCTACTCGGACCAACATTTAATACAAATCAACAGCTCAAGTAAATGGATACAAACAAATAAAAGGAACGAGAATAAGAGATATAAGCAAAATACAAATAACTCAATGAGAACAGATTGGAGAAAAAGGGATACAGACAATTATGATTACTTTCGTTACTGCAGACCAAATGATTGGCGTAGTAACTCAAAGAATTGGAGACATAGATCTGTAAAAACCAGACCAAATTACCAATGCCCCATGATAAACGATTATAATTCATGTCTATGTAATAATTGCTATGTCCATAATCATGTTTAGATTTTGAAATTTCCTGTGCTATTAAATTTATGTAATAGAAATTCATTTACCACCTTGACAAGTCCGTAAACGGACGCAACCGGTTGGTGGACATTTTAGTTTTTTTGATTTTCTTTTTCGTATCTATATTGCCATTTTTGGATTTCAACTTTTCACTTTATATATATATATATATATATATATATATATATATATTCTATTTGAACAACAAAAAATTTACTTAACAATTTCGGTCGGATTTAGTGGAATAGTAAAAGAGAAAGTCCAGGCTTCAATAGAAAGGAATTTATTCGCAAATATGTTTCACCAGCTGTGCTGGTTTCTCAATGCGATTAAATGAATGGATACATACCAGCAAATCAATTCAAAATAATCAGATATCACCTTAACAAAAACATCATCATGATGTTAAACCTAAACCATTCAATGCAGGCTTGAACTTCTCGACAAACATAGACTCTTTATGTTCACGCTTTAGCTTGGATACATTGGGTTGTAGCTTGTAGAATGGCGCAAATGCAAATTTCATGGGAAGGTCCCTGGCACACATAGCAATATGCCTACTTACAGGTAATATAGCGTAATTAGGATTATTAATATGTTGCCTATGGACAGTCATGCGATGGCGCAAAGTATCGCCAGTTTGGCCAATATAGTAGTTCTTGCAACCTTAACACTGCAACTTATAGATCACATTCTTAGACATGCAATTGAAGTTATGTTTTAAAACAAATTCCATCTTGTCATTATCAACGATGAACTCAACTGACATCACCTCAATGATGTTATCACAGCATTTACATAACTTCTCATTGCATTTCGTAATCCCATTCAGGCTCATACGGTATATATCCAAAAATGATCCCCAAAGAAAACACAGTATCAAATATAATCCCCGACCGGTTTCATTTAATTCACAGAAGCTTGTCAAGGGAATGATTTATTAATTAAATTTATGTATATACAAACCTGTGAGATTTCCACCTGCAATATAGGGCGCTAAATCAACAGGAGACATTCCAGAAATAAGGAGGTTGATCAAATGCCTTAAGGATGCCGTTAAATTTATTGGCAAAACAGCTTCACATGCGTTGATCAAGTGTTGAGCCCGAAGACCGGATGGCCCACAAGCTGTAGCCTGGGGAAACGAGTGTAAAATCTCCATAACGGCAAAAGATGCAGACAACTGCAACAATTCAGTCTCATTGGAATATTCTGAAACGGATGGAGGAGGAACGGTGGGATGCTTGTCATTCAATTTTGTCCATGTAATATTATTATTTGGGCATAACCCGCTCGAGGACAATATGCGGCACGCTTTTCCATATAGTCCATCTTCAGCCTGATCAATAGCCGCTGCAATTCTACGAGTAGCAGCATTTTCTTCTTGAGAACTTCTTGAGCTTGGTTTTGAAAGAGATGGTGATTTCGAATTAGCTTTTGCTGCTTCTCACAATTCTTCTAAATGACCGTTGCTCCATTTGTCAAATAAAATGTTGATTGAAGTTTTGTGTTGATGTTTCTTTCCTGCACGTATGGAGGACGGCAACAAGTATTTTGGAAGCATCAGCAGCTTTGTCCAAGAATCAACAGAGTTTTCATTGATAACTTGTTTGATGGATTCCGAGAGAACATAGCCAAATTTTTCACGTGCTTTCGCTGGCACAAATTTTAGTGTTGGTCTTTGAAGTCGCATGACCTCGTCCAGGGAAGGTAGCTTGAAAACGTGATTTGAATCATCAACAGGCTCAACTGCGGTAGATGATTGACTTGCTTGTTGAGACGCAAACTTTGAGTTATGTCTAGAACGAAATGACTCTGCGAAAATTCGATTGCATTTGCAAATATAACGACGATGCTGAAAAAGTCAAGAATCAGGAGCTTGTCCGGGAAGTAATCCATAAACAGTGCTTTTCCAAATGTCGAGTTACCATCGAGGAAGCAATCATTTCAGGGCAATTGTCCACCAGGCATGGACATCTGCAATCTATTCGACTGCAATCTATGATACCAGGGTTTGCATGTTGAGATTGTGATGTGTACACACCTGTGATATCCATTACAGCCCGAGAAAATTTCAAAATAACAACTCAATGAGGATATCTGACAAATATCGGCCAGATTGGCATCGAAAATGGCAATTTATGTATGGCAATAGAAATTTCCAAAAAATAATGCTGTAAAAATTGAAATTGCAATACTAAATGACAGGCGAGAATATTTGATTTCAAACCGAGCGAAAGGTGCAATGAAGCAAGTATAGGTAAGAAATATTCAAATATTCCATATTGAATGATACAAAAAAGGTTGATACATGTCTAGAAAGATGCAGTGTAATTTTTTAAGTAATTAGTTGCTTGTATTTGATTACATCTTAAACGCAATGTAATAGTTTGGCAATTCCACATTTACAAAATTATTCACTGATCTCTCCAATCCTTCCAAGTACTGCACAACAGAACTTTAACAAAGAGCTTACTGCAATAGCTAGTAGACAGAATATCATTATTAAAAATGAACTTTTACATCTCAAAGCTTGTGATCCTCTACCAAGTCGTCTCACTTTGCTCCCGAATAAAATAGAATAGAAGGCGTTCATTCTTTCATCAAAGTCTCAATAATGGCAATCGTGGGGCCAAAACTTTCATGAAACTTTTTCACACAATTATACCAGTAGTAGTTCAAAAGTAAGTGGGATGAAGAACATATTTTCTTTGGTTCTTTAGATGTTGTTAACTGGTATGGCTCAATTCCACTGACTGGTCCAAGTAATGTCTTTTCAGCAGTTTCTAATTTCTTTGAACAACACAAATCTGAAACACGTTTGTATTCGATGAATTCCATTGATTTTCAACAACTTCTTCAATTAGCTATTACTTCAGACTTAACTTACTTCGATTACTCCTTTTATCCACAAGCTTCTGGCTTAGCTATGGGTAATAATCTTTCACCTTTACTAGCCATTATATACATGTTTGACATTGAGTACAAAAATTTTGCCAAAATGTCCTAGCAAGTTCAGATACTGGAAAAGATATATTGATGATATCTTCTTTGTTTGTTCATCACCACTTGATAATATTATTCCTGATGTCAATGCTATAAATGACAGTATCTCTTTTACTCTTGAAGAACCGAATGATTACAAGCTATCCTTTTTGGATACTACTGTTTCATACCACCAAGATTCGTCTTCTTTTTTTACAAAATTTTATTCTAAAATTCTACACAGTGGCCATTTACTACCATGGGAAAGTCATGTTCCATTATCGCGCAAAATCAATCTCTTGAAGTCCGAAAATCTAAGAGCCCATCGTCTCTGCTCGTCTCATGATCATCTTATAGATGCCATTAATTTTCTGAAAAACAGATTTCGCAACAACGGTTATCCAGATTATTATGTTCAAAAATACGTCAATTTAGATAAACCAGCTACTAGACCAAAAATTCAAAATAACGCGAAAAACAACATTTATCGTCGTATTCCATTCATAAACGAAATACAAGCTCGCAAAGTCCGCAATGAATTAAAAAGGTTAACGATTGTCAAAATCATTCCAGCATTTGTCGGCCCAAAACCGTTATCACAGCAATTCAAATTTAAAAGTAATTTACCATGTCACAAAAATTGCTACTGCAACGACCAGAAAATCTGTTTTGTGAAAAATGTTGTATATTTATAACTTTAGTTGAATGCAATGAATGTCACGATTCTTATATGGGCGAATCACGGTGCACTCTTCGAGGAAGAATACATCAAGATTTGAATAAAGATGACAGTAATGTTTACAGACACTTTGCACAAAAACATCAAATTATAAGACCTACTACTACTAACATCAAGATATCGATCCTACAAAGCAACTTTAAAAACAGTGATGAACGAATGACGGCAGACAAAATATACATCAGTATGAAGATGTCACCGGCTATGAACATCATGTTGACCTAATATGTATGCATTGCAGTTTGTCTGTAAAAATAATAAATTTCAAATTTTCCATCTGATGTATTCATCGAATTGTAATTTCTTTTCCATCCGATTTGATAAAGAAGCATTCGAAATATTATCAGTAATAAGATCCTTTTTATTGGCCTTATCTATTTTGATAAAAATGTATTGTATATATTGTATATATATACAATCAACCAAAAAATGAATGTCGCACTTTGAATTGCATTTTTGCTGATTACATGTGACATCACATCTTAATATCATTTCCATGCAGCCATATTCAATGCCAAAACAAAACGCAATCAAAGATAGCTAGCTATCTATGAATCCTCAGCTTTGTTAGTATGAGATTTGAATTTTTCATACAATTTGATATTACTTGCTGTTGATCAAAGTAGACGACTACTGAAGCTGGCATTATTAAATGAAGCTAGATTTTAATAAACATCAGAAGCAGAAAATCGCATGCATTAGAGGCCTGGCGGTCGGGTTGTCAGCAGATATTGTCTTGCAGATATGGGTTCATCCTGACTGTGATGATGTTGAGTCTTCGCTATGGTAGGGCGGGTTTTCAAAGGGAAAGCTATGCATTACTGACATTGCCAAGTTGCTCAAAGTAAGTCGAAGGTCCTTACAGTGAGGGAGAAGAAGACATTTCCACAACGACATAATCAACAGAGCATCAACAGGAAGAAAACTCAAAACCAGCATAAGATGCAACCGCTTGCTTTTACGACCGACAGAGAAGAATACAGTGTAGGTTTTATTCAGTCGCAGATTTGCTGAAGTTGTGGCAAGAAGGTGTCACTGCAGTGTACAATACACAATCAATTGAGTCAATTTGAGAAAAAGGTGTCCTTTTACTGCTCCTCTTCATTCAACTACTCACACGAAGTTAAGGTAGAGCTGGGCCATGACAAAAAAAGTTTCTAGAAGATATTCCAATGAATATCTTGCTGAACTGAATAAAATTGTCTCAGAGGAGTGGGATGCTATTCTACAAGAGACGATTGACTATTTAATATTAAGTTGGCTTCGAAGAATGAGGAGTGTCATTTCTGTGAGAGGCGGTTCTACCCGTTATTGACTTTTCTGAGCATCTGTAATTTTGAAAACGATATTTCATATGTTTTACTTCCACCCCAACTGTTTTGAAGCAAATAGAATACAAATTAGCACTCGCACTGATGTGAATATAGACACTCTTGCTTTATCTTATTTGAATCGATGGAAATCAGGTGCGACATTCATTTTTGGGTTAGTGTATATACATATTACTATATATTATTAGTGTGTATATACATATTAATAAAAAGTAACGAAAATCTCGCTAATGAAAGAACGGCTCATACACTTTGTGTTTGAATCTGTAAGTAGTTTTACCTTTTGCAGATAGTATCTTCTAACTTTGTAAGTAGTTTGTAAATAAGTCATTATCTGTTTACTGTCTTCTGTGCTGCGTGCCTTGCAAACTGAACTGATTTCAATGTGTGTGAATACTCTTATGAGAAAGATCTGTCTCTTTTATGTTAGTTTCTGCTGATGATGGTCATTATATGATTGAAGCATGTCCGGTCAAAGCAATTGTTCTTTCTTGTGATATATATATTCTATTTGAACAACAAAAAATTTACTGAACAATTTCGGTCGGATTTAGTGGAATAGTAAAAGAGAAAGTCCAGGCTTCAATAGAAAGGAATTTATTCGCAAACATGTTTCACCAGCTGTGCTGGTTTCTCAATGCGATTAAATGAATGGATACATACCTCCATTTCTTGTGATATATATATTCTATTTGAACAACAAAAAATTTACTGAACAATTTCGGTCGGATTTAGTGGAATACGAAATTCAAAGACAAAAGAAGGAATTAGTATTAATTCAGAAAATGTCTCGAATATATATATATATATATATATATATACAGTGTTGTTCGATGAAACTGAATCACTCCATTAAAATTGAGGTACATTCCTGATAACTTCTTTTCTTTGCTACATAGCATATTAATTGCTGAATTAGGCTTCACCAATCATTCAGTTAGTTCATATTGGTTATGTTCTGAAACTTTATGATGACAAAAGTTAACCTGCAACAAGTTTTCCGTCCAAGACAGACCTTACTAGGACAACTAAGCTTCGGCAGATTTTACTGATATTTGGAGTAAAAGTAAAGTGGTTGAAAAATTCGCGCAAGTACTTTTTGCAGTCTGTACTTTTCTCAGAAATATGCGTGACAAGTCAGCTTTCAATAAATTTATTCAGTAGCTCCAGAGAATTCCGATAAATAGGACACTGGGTCAACACTCAATTGCTTACTAGGCCTATCGTCTATACCAGGTCCAGCACACTATCATCAATGTTTATCGGCTTTGTCACAACGCTAATCAAATTATCCACGCTACAACTGTTGTTATGGCTCATACTCGATCAGAAGAACATTTTGGAATCAAACTATTGAATTCTATTCATGACTGGAGCCATTGGATGGCGATACCAAGTATCTCATCAAACAAAACATCGAATTATTACCAGGAGAATTTGCTTTTTCCAAGTAAAGTGGCTGAAAAATTCGCGCAAGTACTTTTTACAGTCTGTATTTTTCACAGAATTTTATGTGATATGTCAGCTTTCAATAAAATCATTCCGTAACTCTAGGAAGTTCCGATAAACTGAACAACTGGTGATCACTTGATTTTTTCGGAAAATTTAGAGGTGATTCAGTTTCATCGAACTTATATATATATATATTTATGTATAAAAATAAAAAAATCTATTCACAACATGTTTCTGCATTTATTCTAATCCCTTCATCAGGTGCTAACAGAATTAACACAAAATCAAGCTTTTATATGACAAGATGATAATGAGTAAAATTTACAAGCGATGGCATGGAATGATATGACAACAGGACAATTAACAATAAAATCAGATGAAATGACAAATTTACAAAGACTGCTATGTACATGATGACGTGACCAAACGAGCTATTTACAAATTCAATGCCAGTGGATTAGAACCTCCTCGATCATTCATGAGTGCATCAGTACTGGTACTTTTAATAAGAATTGATTCCAAAAGACGATGGTTATTATTAACCGTAGAGATAATCGTTACGACGTTGCAATTTGTAAATGACATTAGACGATGTACAGGTAAGGTTCTAATATATATATATATATATTAGATATATACAGGTCGTCCAAGAAGTGGGGTGCGATTCGAAAATGTACGTAAAGTGATTCGTAAAAATTTGTATTTATGAACAATTAGGAAATGTTGTAAAATATAGTAACAAGTATACAAGTACAAGCAGGTTATGTAGGAAAAAGTGTTAATTGAAAACAATTTCAAGTGTTCATTTGTCATAGGGATCCACCTGATCACCGTTTACACGAATCACAAGTTCTATTCGTCTCCATGTTCTATCGGACATTCTTTGTAGAAGTTCTTTGTCTTAATTCATTTCAGTTAAAAAATCTTCCGCGATTTCTGTCAATTCAGCTACACTCGCAATTTCCAGACCAATAATATTCTTCTTCAAGATTCCCCAAACGGCATTATCCGGGGTTGTCAAGTCCGGACTTCGTGGCGGCCAGGGTACTGGACCGAACTTACCAATCCAATGATCCGGAAAAGTTCTGTTAAGGAATTCACGCGTAACTAAGGCCGTGTGTCCTGAAGCTCCGTCTTGCTGAAAAAATGGCTTGCGAATTGGAATTTTTCTTAAAGCTGGTATAAATTTGGTTTCCAACATCTCACAGTAACTTGTTGCAGTAAAACCGAATCAAAATTCGCTCTCAAAACCAATGATTTGAAAAACAAAATTCGCTCTCTGAATGAGTTGCTTCCTCCGAATTTAGAAGTTAGGCCAGTTTACAAAGTCTGTAAACTGTTAAATCAATTTCCGAATAAAGATAAAATTCCGAGTGATCTAAAATCATCTGTCGTATATCAATACGCTTGTGACCGTTGCGAAATGCGGTACGTCGGCGCCACGAAACGCCACCTCGACACTCGGATGAAGGAACACATGAAGGGTTATCCTTCACCTACTGAAATCTCTACTCACCCTCATCGTCCTAAAAAAGAAAATTTTTCCATTATTGGTAAATGCAAGCAACCATTTATCCTGGAGTCGATATTCATAAAAAGTAATGAAAATCTCGCTAATGAAAGGAACGGATCATACACTCTTTCTTTTAAATCTGTAACTTATTTTACGAATTGTACACACTATCTTCTAAATTATTTGAGTAGGCTGTAACTTCGTGTTATTATTTTATTTTATCTGTCTGACTTAAGATTTCTATGCTATTACGTGCCTTCCAGAATGAACAGTTTTCAATGTGACTACGTATTTAAGAAAGATTTGTCTGTAATTGTAACTTTGATGATCTTGAAAGAAGATTGAAACATGTCCGTCAAGGCTTTTGTTCTTTCTTTTAAATATATATATATATATATATATATACATATATATATATATATATATATATTTATCAAATCTCAACAGATGTAACCACCACGAGACATGTTTCGGCCTGTTGGGCCTCATCAGTCGTGGGTGGGTTTGAACCAGCGACGTTGGAGCTAGAGGACGTGCAAGCATACCCTCTAACCACAAGGCCACCGGACCATCTGTTGAGAGCGTGAATTAGCCAGGAAGGCACTGCTTTAACGCAGGCACGTGGAGGGCGGACTGCTTTCTGCAATCACTTAATACCGCATCCGAGATTGAGGCGCTTCACGCAGGCGCCTGCATATATTATTATAAAAATATAAATAAATGACAAAATCAAAATGGCAAATAATAAGTAACCCAAAAAGCACTCAAGGAAAAAAGTCAAAGTACCAAAAACCAAAAATTCCCGACCGGTTTCGACCTGATCTACGTAGGCTAGTCATGGGAATGAAATAATTTATTCAAACTAGGTGTGCTAGGAATCTCACTTCGAAGTTTGAAGCGGCTCCCATCTATCTTTTTAATGCCAACGCCAGCCGCATAGAACGCGAAAAGAAGGAGGCAGATTTCATTTCTTTGTTAAAGCCTCAGTTAAATATAGAATAATTTCTATGTTTTATTTCCTGTTTTGTATATTTGAGTTTGAATAAATTATTTCATTCCCATGACTAGCCTGCGTAGATCAGGTCGAAACCGGTCGGGAATTTTTGGTTTTTGATACTTTGACTTTTTTCCTTGAGTGCTTTTTGGGTTACATATATATATATATATATATATATATATATATATATATATATATAAATAATAGATAATATGGACTAAAAGTCAAATTCCTGTAGCTACCGGTTTCGATGTATTAATTATTACATCTAATCATGCATCAGGAGCTAGGCAATACAATATTACAACTGAATGGAAAGAAAAAAATTACACAGAATTCAAAGAAGGTTTAAATTGGGAAATGAAGCAGCTTTCTTTGATCCCTCTCATATGTTTAGTCGTGTTCCATGAAAGCTGAAAGAAAGGCATCACTTCAAACTGTTTGTCTTTATTCGTGGCGCATCGAGAAATATGTCTACTGACAGGTAATGGAGCTGCAGCTGGGTGCTTAATATGATGTCTATGCACTGTCATTCTGTTTTTTAATAGATCTCCAGAAATAATAGATAATAGAGAAATAATTGATCTCTTTAATATATATATATATATATATAATTCAAAGAAGGAAATTGGATAAAGCAAATTGATATAAAAGAAATGAAAACCAGGAGATGTCGGTGTTACCGGTTTCGGTGTATTTTTATAACTTATGACACCTCGTCAGACACCCTCACATGAAATAAATGAACCACAACTATCTTTGATCCCTATTGATTGAGAGGAGGTTTGAATTTAGAAATAAAATATCTTTCTTTGATTTCCCTCTCGGATCTGGTTGCGTTACTTGGAAACTGATAGAAAGGCGCAGCTTCAAATCTAATATCATGGTCCTTAGCACAAGTAGCTATGTGTTTGCTGACATAGAGGATAGCTAAGCTAGGATTATTGATATGTTGGCGATGGACAGTAAATCTATTACGGATGATATCTCCTGTTTGACCAATGTAGAAGTCTGAGCAGCCCTTACATTTCAAAACATATAGCACATTACTGGAATAACAGTTAAAATTCCTTTTCAGTTCGAAATCCATATGTTTAATTGCAATCTTCGTGCCTATAATCAAATGGTCGCAACATTTGCACCTCGCATCTCCACAACGAGTTATACCAATTACAGCAAAATTGTCATTTTTTCTGAGGATAGTTAGTAATGATTTATTCTGTCTATAAGAGAGAATAACCCTATAGTTTTGGAAAGGTTCGATTAAGGACAAACTGCTGGTCACCGGGCGAATTACAGTTCTAAAAATATTTGGGTTATTTGGATGAAAGGTTGTTATGAAAGGTAATAATTTATCATCTTTCGAGTCAGATTTTGATTTATTTAAGTTACATGTTTTAGCCACTTTTATTGCGTCATCAATTAATTTTAAAGGTAGCTTAATTTCAACCAATTTTGTTCGAGTTCATCTAATCTTTTATTTTTCCTATGTTCTTCTGATACAATTCTTGAAATTCTCCTTGAAAGATTTTATGGTATATTTTGTAATACATGATAAGGGTGTCCTGAGTTGAATGGAACAAAACGAAAACTATCGGTTGGTTTGTAATAAACGTCAGTTTCAATCTTATTATTCCTTTTATATAGTGTAACATCCAAAAAGTTCATGATTTTGGAGTTAAAATCGGCTGTAAATTAAATTTTTGGATGCAAATCATTTAGCATTTCGTGAAAATCTTCAATGTCACCGAAATCATGTCTCCATAGCAAAAAGCAGTCATCTAAATAACGTATCCACTATTGCTTAATCAATTCTGAATCAATATGACTCCAGTGTGACATGACCTTATCATATAATTTTATTTCAAGGAAACCCATAGTGAGTGATGCATAGTTAGGTGCAACTTTGGTTCCCATGGCGGTTCCGGAAATTTGAAGATAAAATTTATTGTTAAAAGTGAAATAATTATTTTTCAGTATGATTTCAAGTCATTTAATAATAAATTCATTCGAAAAACGATTCGATGATAGACCAGTCCTGTTTGCTTGTAGCCAGTAATCTATTGCCTGTAATCCTAAACTGTGAGGGATATTTGTGTACAAGGCGACAGCATCAAAAGTAGCGAATGTTGTGTTATTATCGATATCTCGAGGAATTTTTTCTAGAAAATCAAAGGTGTCTTTACAATAACCTGGTAACTTTTGAACTAGTGGTTTCAATATTTCATCAAGTAATTCACTAAGTCTTGAAGTTGGAGCGTTAATGTTATTAATAATCGGTCCAAATTTAGGATTCTCTGGAGCTCGACAATGTAGAAATCCTTCCCTGTAGATCCCTGTAGATTTCGAACTGAAAAGGAATTTTAACTGTTATTCCAGTAATGTGCTATATGTTTTGAAATGTAAGGGCTGCTCAGACTTCTACATTGGTCAAACAGGAGATATCATCCGTAATAGATTTACTGTCCATCGCCAACATATCAATAATCCTAGCTTAGCTATCCTCTATGTCAGCAAACACATAGCTACTTGTGCTAAGGACCATGATATTAGATTTGAAGCTGCGCCTTTCTATCAGTTTCCAAATAACGCAACCAGATCCGAGAGGGAAATCAAAGAAAGATATTTTATTTCTAAATTCAAACCTCCTCTCAATCAGTAGGGATCAAAGATAGTTGCGGTTCATTTATTTCATGTAAGGGTGTCTGACGAGGTGTCATAAGTTATAAAAATACACCGAAACCGGTAACACCGACATCTCCTGTTTTTCATTTCTTTTATATCAATTTGCTTTATCCAATTTCCTTTTTTGAATTATATATATATATATATATATATATATATATATATATATATATATATATATATATATATATATATATATATATATATATATATATATATATATATATATATATATATATATTATATGTATATGCATTATATGTCCAAAAATGATCCCCAAAGAAAACACAGTATCAAATATAATCCCCGACCGGTTTCACTTCATTCTCAGAAGCTTGTCAAGGGAATGATTTATTAATTAAATCTATGTATATACATATATTCAAACTGAAATAGCATTCAGCGCAGGTTTCAGCAACTCAATGATACGGCGTTCCATAGCTTCCCTATCAACTTTGGTTTTCGAAGGTGACATCTGATAGAGAGGAGCAGCCTCAAATTTCTTTGATAATGAACACCCGCAAGAAGCTATGTGCTTGCTCATGCCTAAGATCCTATACTCTGGACGAAACATTTGCTGCCTATGTACTGTGAGCATGTTCCTGAAAATATCTCCGGTCTGACCTGTATAGAATTCTTGGCAACCTAGGCACCTAATAAAATAAATAACATTCTTCGAAGTACAACTGAGATTACGCTATACCTCAAAGTTTCTTTCGCAATTACCAACCTTAAATTGGATGGCTTTTCCCGTTGCTAAGATATCACAGCAACTGCACATAGGTTCTTCACACTTAGTAATCCAAGTTATAGTCCTTCTATTGTTATTACTCAAGATATTCAGGAGGGACCTAGGTTGCCTGAAAGACCGATGTGAACTCAAGATGCTATTTACATCATCACTTGTGTTGGTTACAATGAATTTTATATTGGTGAAACAGGAAATACCTTAAGAGAATGCTGTCGAATTCACAAAGAACAGATCAACATCCCGGCATATCGAAAAATAAGTGTGAGCAAACATTTAGATGAATACAGTCGTGGCAGCTTTACCATCTTCCCTTTTTATAAAATGTATAATACCACTGATATTTTTCGTAAAACTAAAGAGAGATATTTCATCGACTTATTCCATCCAAAATTGAATGCCAAATAGCAGACTTCTAAATTTCTATGAAAACTTTGTACATCAAGATTTTTTGAATATTTTATGTCAATTGATTTGTAAAGCACCTGAAGATTGAATACATGAAAGCGCTAGTGCTACAAGTTCTGCAAGTCTTTCAATATTTTCTATCGTTGGTTTTTTGATTCAACAAGTTTTTATATATTTCCAAATACCGAGTTTATTATTGTTCTACATATATATATATATATATATATATAAATACGAAATGTGCTCTCCTGCCCCACCGAGAATTGTACTCTCCTGCCCCACTTGTACATGAAGGGACCAGGGCCTACAACAATCGTCGGACCAGGCATTTGGAGGTGCTCTGACTGTCATATATCTTCATTCATATCAGTACATATCACAGCACAATCATATTCCGCAAAAGCTAACTCTAAATATGAAAATTGAGGGCCTACAGCAATCGATCGTCGGACCAGGCATTTGGAGGTTCTCTGACAGCCATAGCACTTCTTTCACATCAGTACATATCAATGCACAATCATATTCCGCAAAAGCTAACTCTAAATACGAAAATTGAGGGCCTACAGCAATGGACGGACCATGCATTTGGAGGTGCTCTGACTGTCATATATCTCAGTACATATCACAGCACGATCATATTCCGCAAAAGCTAACTCTAAATACGAAAATTGAAGGGACCAGGGCCTACAGCAATCGTCGGACCAGGCATTTGGAGGCGCTGACAGCCATAGAACTTCTTTCACAACAGTACATATCAATGCACAATCATATTCCGCAAAAGCTCATACGTGGGGCAGGAGAGTCAGTGGGGCAGGAGTGCACATGGGGGCAGGAGCGTACAGTTGTGGAGCAGGGGCGTACATTTCATATTCGTCCGTGGGGCAGGAGAGTACAAGTGGGGCAGGAGAGTACAATTCGGTGGGGCAGGAGCGCACATTTCGTATCTATATATATATATATATATATATATATATATATATATATATATACTGGTTAACTATGAATAGTAATCCCAAGTATACCTTTGTAGTTCAATTATTCCTTATTTCCCAGTTTTTGCCATTTTTATCCGGTATTTACCAGTTTTTCCCACTAGGTGAAAACTAGTTTTTCCCACAAAATTGCCAACCCTACTTTCAACCATTGTTGTCTTCGCTGACGACAATTAAAAAGAAAATGAAATCTATCTTAAAAATTATGACAAAAGAAATAACAAAGCCTTTTAACGAATGGACATCACTCAGCTCTCGGAATGCGACAGACTACAAGTTGCATCGTACAGCATGCCCACATGCTTGCAAAGTTTCTGACAGGTTTCCGTATCAGTAGTGGCATACATAGATTCCTGACATAGGCCTATTAATCCTACTGTAGTATAAGCATGTACATGGAAATCCTATCCAAATCCAAATTCACCTTATTGACGAAGCATCCGACTTTTGAGATAAAACAAGAGAAAAGCAGTGACGTTGATCTGATGATAACGCGCAGGTTACCACCATGTGATAGGATGGCTGCCATATATATTGTGACATTCGTCTTTTTTGATTGCTTCCTATGAAACCTGCTCTTTGGGACCACTTTATTTTCCAGAATGAAGTCACGAAATGTGAATTATGCTCATTCACATGAAGGGAAACTACAGTACTTTCTCAAGAGCCTCATTCTTGCTGGGGGAAGAATCAAAATACTTGCGAGACAGCAGCTCGAAAGGGAGGTCCTATTCCGGTGCAACAAAACCTTGTTGTAACAGTCACTGCAGTCACTTCTTTGCAATAGGCTTTGCCGGTTTCAATAAATTTTGCTGAAATAATTCTTCTTGCATCCCTCTCTTTTGATCGAGTGGAACTGGTTTCTGTGAAACTGATGAATGTCGCATACCGGTACAATAATCATGCTTACCTCATAATTTATGCATGTTGCAGTCTGGGAACTATCATGCAATTGAAAGGCATTATTTGCATGATTTCTACAGACCATTGATTAAATAAATGAATGCAATTTTGATAATTTATTATTGTATTAATTAATTATAATTACAATTTTTTTATAACACTTTAGCTCTTTTCAATATATCAATAAATAATAAGACCAGTGGTGCAGCGAACGTGCTACCAGACCATAAGCCTTCGTTACACAATGAATTCCTATCTACACACTAGAGAACATAATTATTGTGGCACTCTAATTATTTATTATATCCTGACCTTCATTTCAGTGAACTTTTGAACGTAAAGTATACACTTAGATATTCGACCCTGTGCATAACTCATAATGAAATGAAAGTACATGTGATAAATAAAAACTGAAATTTCTAACTGAAAATACATTGAAGTTCATAGACTATCCCATCCGTATTGACTTGCAATTACATGTGCATGAATTCACTTTAAATGCCCGAACATGAG
Organism: Prostheceraeus crozeri; assembly: GCA_907163375.1. Taxonomy (NCBI): domain Eukaryota; kingdom Metazoa; phylum Platyhelminthes; order Polycladida; family Euryleptidae; genus Prostheceraeus; species Prostheceraeus crozeri. The sequence goes on from CAJQUW010000060.1 coordinate 89,512, forward strand.
ACCTTTCTCTCAACAGCCTCATTGTGAGATTGCGACCCTAAGTTGACTATTTGTCAGTTCAGTCCTATTTTCCGAACATTTAAACTTCAAATGACAACAAAGTTGCAATGTCTATTGCTCATGATGCTCAATTTTGTCTTAGTCAATGAGCTGAGATCACTGTATAGAGCATCTCTACCGAAAAAACACAACACAATAGCTTGTTGCGGTTATTACACCCAGTCAATCACTCACATGTTTGATATTTAAAGATGTAAAAATGCATTCTCTACTTAACTGTTTTTCTTTTCTTTGTGATCGAGTATAGTTTTCACTTCGTGTTAATCTATCGTGTATGATGTTTTCAATTTTCCTTTTGTCTAGTCTGCGAACACTAGCGTCTACGGGTGACAGGTGTTGTTAGTTGGCAGTTAACACTGGTTATGAGATTGTTGACACTAAAATGTTCACACAGGTCAAATTGTAGGATCTTCATTAATGTATATCTCTAATGTTCGATCATATAGTAAGAACCGAAATTCATCTATCTGAGCATTTCTGATCTGATATTGAGACTTGAAAACTGGCTAAGGTGGGTAAATTAATCAATAAAAGATGAATGCAAATTCATGACGATACTTTTCTGCATTATAAATATTGGTAACTAGATTATTGATGGCTCTGTACCGATGGCCCCGCAGACATGGAGATTGCTCCACTAAAAGCATTAGAAATACGAGAACAAAAAGTCGTGATATGATAAGAGCAAAACTCGAAAAACGAAAATGAATATCAAAAGTTTAGACGAAAACAATAATACTTCAACTGATCCTTTTTTCATCACGCTCTTGTTTTAGATTAGCTTATTTTGTCTCATGCTTGCCATTGACAATTCCGTTCTGACATCAGGTACTCAAAGGTTTGAATTTATCTAACAAAGACTAATTCATGAACCATCCCAAATGCTTTGCAATTTAGAAGTGGACGTGCGTATGACGCACATTTTCTCTCCATCATTTCGATTCCTTAACAAAATGTCTTCAATTGTTTCTTGCAGTATGTCGCTGAGAACATTTAGCCTTGTGCTGATTGCAGTCAGCGGTTTGCCTACCAGCAATGTTTCATTGCCAACAGAAAGGATACAAGGTGGCATGTTTGTAACTATTCCGACGAATAAAAATGTTCAATCGAATACGTCGAACGCAAACAATCAATTGGTACAAGACGTAAAGGATATGCAAATTCAAATGGAGAAAATGACGAAAAAGTTGAAAGATTTGGAATATTCATTGGATAGCAAAAAAAATGAGCTGAAATCTATGTTAAATGAATCGAATACTCAGTTACTGAACAAGCTCATCGGTAAGTGACTCGTCAAAATATCATTTGCAGATTTCCGTCAAGTGCGGAGAGTTCCTCAAAGCCTTCAATCAACATTAAGTGAATTGTTTACACTGTAAGATATGGACAATGCTCCTTCGATCCTGTTTTTCATTTCAATTGTTCACATTATTCCGAATGATAACCAACTATGGAGGAATTGATTATATGAATCCGAGGGCATCTTTGCTCAAAGTTATCGTAATTTTAGGCTCGATTCAGATGCATATTATCTTAATTGTTATAAACCGAATTCGCATTATATTATAAACGTTGTTTATTATAAACCTTTGCACTGGAAACAGCATAATTACAGTATTATAATTAATACGACTAGTAGGACTGTGGACCACAGACAATACATGGAAATCTGCATGTGTGGCGGGCGTGATTTAGAGCACAGGAGCAACTTTGGTACGGATTGGAGTGTTTTAAATCGAAATTATAAGCACATACAAATCAACACATTACGTTGTACAATTTTCATTACACACACAATCCGTTGGACAATCTACCGTGCAATTTTGCTTCCAGAAAGAGTGCTGATTTCAAATATTTTAAACAACTAAAGCAACTTTGTTTTCTTAAAGTATGAGAATCAAGTTCTCCATCTGACTTAACGCATGTTTGCCATTTGAAAGCTGTGGGGGAGGCGAGACTAATGTGATGGCCGCTCTAAGTGTTTTTCAGACATCTTTCACAAAAGCAATTCTTTTCGTTCCGGAACAACTCACAGGGCAAGAAGAGCGTATTAGACAACTTTCCAAAAACGATGGAGGTTCCAGGATCCATTAGAAAAGAATAAGAAGCAATTTTTAAAGTATCAAAATACCCATTTAGCCCCATACCACGGGGTAATATAGGCACTGACTTAAGGCTACATCGGTTTTGTATATTTTGACTTATTAGATGATGGTTTTGCTGTCTTTTTGGTTCATGCCGCATCAGTCATGTGCCCAGTTCTTATACGGTATTTGATATAGAGGTAAATCATCGTGATTTATTGTCAAACGCCACCGATGGCATGCATGTACAAGATTACAAACAACACATGGTAGATTCATTCTTGAAGATGAATAATAATCAGCTGCTAGCAGATTGGAAATGATATTTATTATATTATTATTATGTCTTCCTATAAATCTCTCACAGATTCTGGGCATTTCTCTTGAAAACCAGCATGCCAGAAATAATAATAGTGATGATAAAAATGCACTGCACATTTTACCCCAATGATATTTTAGGAGTGCGGCTATATGGGCACTTTTCTTGGACTCACATTTTACGGAAACTATCAATGGTGTGACTAAATGGAAGTTAGATCGTCAATCTGCATGCAATTACGATGACGGGACAGCTTTCGTTTGCCTCGAGTAATCAAATCACTCCACACGGAATGAGAGGCTTAGCCAAATGAGCGTCTGATTTCATTGTCGTTACTTCAGCGGTGAAATTTATGCATTATCCATATTTTCTTAGTGCGTGCGCACGTGTGAGCGCGTGTTTTCCTCGAATGAGCTGCGCTGCCACATGCGGATAAACGATGACTATGACTAGTTCTCTGTCGAATTTGAATTCATACGAGCAATGGGTCCTGAGCTAAGCGTAGATGCCGAAGAACTGAAATTACCCACATTAGTTCGCTGCCCATATTAGTCCCGCATCCTCTGCTATATTTTCTGCTGGACAATCAAGCATTTGATGAAGAAAGTGCAGAACTTATCGCGATGTATCTACAATCTGTCGGAAGATATGCGAGATGCATAAGAAGAGTTTTATAATGAGAATGAAACATGCTTTAAGAATAAAAAAGATGTTTCACCTGCACTGCCAAAAAGTATATATCATTAAAAAAAGTCCGCCCACTGACACTGCAACGATTGAAGGTCATCATAATACTCAACATCATAGAAGTTCCATCTACACCATATCTATGCCTTCTAGAATGATCTATGCAGTTTGCAATAAAAAGTTCTTATCGCAATGATTTATATTGCTTGTTCATTTATTGTGCTCCAATACTATCAATGCTACTAATGACACTACAGGTGACATGCCACGCTCAATTACCCGTAATTCACAGGTAAACTACGCGTAATTATACAGTGCTGGGACGAAAATTAGCAACTTTCTGAAGAAATAAGAAAAAACTAATTCACGTGATCTCTGGAATTTATTTATCAAGTTTCCTAGTTTTAATAACTACAACAATAACTTGCAACAATAGTAAACTCAACAGAGTCAGTATTTGGTGGGTCCACCGCCCACCTTCAGCACTTCTTCAATCCTTTTCGGCATACTGATTGCAAGCTTTGTTAGTGTCTCTCGGGGTATTTCGCGAGTCCAAACACGAATAATGGATGTAAGCAACTCACTTTTGGTGCGTGGTCGGTGCAAGTTGACTTTTCTCTTCAAAATCTGCCACAAATTTTCCACGGGATTTAAATATGGGCTGTTTGAAGGCGGTTGTTACCTTTGATCGATGAGCAGGTGCCGAGTCATCTTGAAATATCATATCCCCATCGAAGAAGCGATTTTGATATGGCAAAACACTAGTTCTGATGATCTTCACGTACTCTTGTGTTGACAGAATTTTCGCAGAGATGGAGGTAGCCAATTGCACGTGCACTGAAGCCTGACCATATCATCAGGCCGGTTGGATGCTTCACTGTCGGTAATTGACACCAAGGTTGCTGCGCTTCCCATCAGTGTTGCGATACGCGCGTGTTTACACGCGCGCGCGTTTTTTTGACAATTTGCGCGTGTAAGCGTGTGTTTTTCCATTTTTATCCATTTTGCGCGTTTTTTAAGTTTTCGACTTCTATTTTTAATTTTTGATATTAGAAAACTTTGGTTCTAAAATATCAAAATCAAGATATCAAAATTTCAAATTACATGCAGTTTCTGGATAAGCCACATGTATAGCCTATCAAAGATCATTTAGGTTCATTAACATCTCACTCAATGGATAGCCTATAGGCCCACTGCTCGTATGCATCTACCACTTAAGGCACGTGTGTATTTGACTTGTCCCCTGAAAAATACCAAAGCTCTTACTATCTGATCTGCAAATTTAAGCTTTGTAAAAATTCGTTTCATCAAATATTAGCGATCATAGTTGCCATTTTGCCATTTTGGCTTATTTGTAAGGAAATACATGTGCGCGTGTTTTTCGACCTTGCGCGTTTTTTTTATCCTACGCCAAGAATCGCAACACTGCTTCCCATGAATATCTTCGGACTCGCGTGTTGTCGGAATGGTAAGTCATCTCGATTTCCGATTCGTCAGAGTAGAAGACATTCTTCCACTGATCTTCGGTCCAGTTTCTGTGTTCTCGACACCATGCCACTCTAGCCATGCGCTGCTTCTGAGTGAGAAGGGGCTTCTTCACCATGCGTCGGGAAATGAGTCCAAAAGAACGGAGCCGTTTGCGGATGGTGCTGGGATCTGCATGTACGCCAGCTGATTCCTCCCACTCGCGAGCAAGTTCAACGGACGAAAACGTACGATTAGCGAGGCACAGGCGCTTGAAAACTCTATCTTGTCTGATGCTTGTCATTTTCTTCCTCCCGGAATTCTTCTTCGAAGATCTATTGCCTTTGACAAATCGGCTGATCGTTGATTTGCTGACTTTCAATTTAACAGCAACGTACAGACCTGGCTGAATCCTTCATTAATGAGAGCATCGATGATGCCTTTTTGATACTCGCTGAGATCACGTTTTCTACCCATGATTTCGCTGAGAAAGTGGTTTGAAAGCTATATGTCATACACTGTTAAGGAAATTCAAATTCAAGTTGAAATGCTCTTGCAGTCAAGTTACCAATGATATCTCATCCGCAGTACGCATGGAGAAACACAGTATAGCAATTGTTAAATAAAACTGACAACTTGAATTAAAAAGTTGCTAATTTTCGTCCCGGCACTGTACATGACCCTAAACATCCGTGGCTATGCAACATCTGTCGGCATTCCTATTACATATACCTAGCGTCTCATGTGTCTGCATGCATCAGAGGCTAAACATAGGACATCAATTTCATGCTCAGGGATGACAGAACATACTTAGCGGTTCATCCGTGGTTCAAGCAGCAACGCATGCAACTGTAGACGACGCACAAACTATAGACTCTCGCCCGCACGTATTCATAAACATTCCCCATGTTTTAACAGCATCAGATCAAGTGATTTCTGACTCTTAGTGCAGCGCGTATGTAGGCGCATAGAAGAATAGAATGTCTTTAACCACGGATGCTTGGGGTGCTCCGTAATTACGCGTGAATTACGCGTGGCATGTCACCTAGTGTACTGATGAATCTGTCGCAAAACTCACTAAAAATCTCAATTATGCAATGCTAGTTGTGAACTATATTGATAAATGACTGTGTCTGGCGAGTTATGGCTTCACAGCGCTGCGAATTAAAAGTGGTAGAGAATATGAACGACACACATTATCAGAGTGGGAGACATAAACAACAACAGCATTTGACTTTCCAGTTTGTCTAAATCACAATAGATCCACGACAGAAAAGCGCCTTGACCACACTCACTCATAGCCATGAACGGGAAAGGAAATATTTGTCTGTACTCGCTTGTGCCCGTGATCAGAGTTAATACCCAAAGGTCACCAAGAAATGATGAAACTAAGGAATGAGTTTATAACTTTCTTGCATGGCTGGCACTTTCTCAGCTGTAAACAGCTTCACGATGATCTATTTTTCAGGATTAAACACCCGACGGATGCACATTACTTCACTTTGTGTGTACACATGTTTGTTGTCGGTTTATTGCATAAAATCAGTTTTGCAATTACTACATTAAATCAGTTCTTCATGTCTGAAGATTCTCCGCTTTTTGTCTCAGGAACTTGGACCTCGTGGTCTGCATGGTCCAATTGCAGCGCTACTTGCGGACATGGTCAGAAAAGCCGAAGTAGACAATGCAAGGAATCCGTGTATGGATTAAAGTGCTCAGGGAATGCCACACAAGAACGAAGCTGCAAGAGCTGTCCCGGTAAGATCGATGTAGAGTTATTGTTTATGCTAGGACTGTGCACTAGCACCTGCTCGTACCATTCGGTGCATCAAAAATTTCAAAAAGTTGTCCTGAAGTACTTCTTGAACTACAACCGAAATATTATTTTGTTTCGCTGTCAGGATTGTCTTGTAATTGTCAATAAAAACTTCAAAATCTTCAAAGTAGGCTCTCTATCTTTCATATAATGAATGTTTATATCTTCCAGAGCTCAATGCACATTTTTAGAGCACTAAGAAAATCCAAATATTGGCAGCAAAGACTTTGAAACAGACTTAAACAGGTCACCTTAATTTTAATTTGCCAATACTTGCAAGTGACTCTCATCAGAAATGTACTTAACCCGCATTTCAGCCTGATAGTTCTGATTCGAAGTTGGAGTGCAGCTTCGAGTCGGCTTCCTTGCTTCTCATACAGCGTCGTATTCTGCTGACTTCAATTTGTTCCAGCTCCAGCCTTCGAGGATTCTGCTTTTTAATTAGACCTACCAAAGTATCAACTGTAGCCGTTGAGAAGCCAATTGGATCCTCAGACGCATTTCCATCTGAATGAATAAGATTCCAAAACTGTCTTTCAATTCGTGAAGGTGATAGAAATAATCACCCTTCACGGTGGGTCTGAATTCGAATATCACCTAAAAAAGTCTCCAATAAAACTTTTTGCCTATTGTCGACATACTTAGTGCATGTAGTCGACAAATGTCAAATTCAAAAATTCATCGAGCTACATACAGTATTTTCGACAATATTCAAATTTTAGATTATTTGATTAGCATGAAAAAGAGCATTTTTAAATTTCTTCATAAAAAGTTCTCCAAAGAAGCTCCTTGTATTTTTTGAGCACCATGTAAGCACATTTGAGAAATATCAATCTTGCACATTTTCATCGAACAATTCCAAAGAAAATTCAAATTCTGAATCCTTTACATGAGAAATTCTATAAATTTTTGAATTTCTTACCAAGAATGTTTTCTAAGCATCTTATTTCTCTGGTTGCAACTGATGGTAATTGTCATAACTTGACTTGTTTGATATTTTGAGCTACTGGTTTGATCATTTTATGATTTTTTAAAGCTAGTTAAAAATGCATTGTGCATGTATATGGCGAGGCACGGACTCTCATATTATTGGATTGATTTCTCAGCGGGATAGGTTTCTTTCATGCCTTGTATTGTTGCATACAACAATTCAATACCGAAACATTTCCTTTTTTGCGCGTAAAGATCTAAGAAAGTTACAACATCTGGTACATTTCTTAGTTCCTTTTTCGCACTAGTTAAGTCTCTTTTGCTATACCAATAAACAACCAAAATAGCAGTCATTTTCCGACTTGATAATTAGTGAACGTTATTCATCATCATTTCCACGTGCCGCCTTTTGCGAACTGAAAAGAACCGGGCTGGGGCCGTGGAGTCAACAATCCGTCTAGTCACGTACTTTTCTGAAACATGGAACAACTATAAAATCACAGTCACCACCCACCTCAATTACGGGAAGAAACTACTTTCGGCAATTATTGCCTACATCAGTCGACATGCGTAGCATTTTAATCAATAAAATTCATCATTAAAATGAAGTTTCGCTCTTCAACTGTAAAAACGGGATTTACCATTCATTTCTGCTTGAAAAGTTACTATTTGATATGGGATAATTCAAATTCTATCACAATAAGAACAATCCATCTAATATACTAGACTCCGTGCGCAGACAATAGAACTAATTAGAAATTTAAAGTTTGAATTTTCTCGAGGAGAGTTTGATAAAAAAATATCTATGAAATTTCGACCTTTTTCAACTGCACTTGCATGTAGCAGAGTACATTCAAAGATGTGAACAGGTTTTACAAAGATATTTTTATCAAAGTAAAAATAATGAATATTTATACTACTCAACAACTCAAAATTTGAATTTTCTTGGGCTCGATGAAAATGTGTAAGATTGATATTTCTCAAATGTGCTTACATGGTGTGTTCAAAAAATGCAAACAGCTTCTTTGGAGAATTTTTATGAAAAAAATTTAAAAATGCTCTTTTTCATACTAATCAAAAAAATCTAAAATTTGAATTTTCTCGAAAATAGCTCGATGAATTTTTTAAATTTGACATTTCTCCACTCCATGGACTAAGTATGTCCAGAAACTGCAAACAGTTGTACTGGAGAATTTTCTGGGTGATATTTGAATTCAAGCCCACCGTGCCTTGGCAGCTACACTGCAAAATGTTCAACTTCAACACAATCGATTGTATTTTTTGAAACACTGCGTCATGCAAGCAAAGCGCTAATAACGGAAAATCAGTAACCATGGACTAGCAAAAAAGTCAAGTGATATGAGAACGCTCTTTTCTGCAGAATGTTAGCTTTACCGCGGTGATCAAAACAAATAGCATTGGGGTCTTGAGGGTGAAATCTCAAAATTCTTATCAATAGAGGTGAAAATCTAAAATTTCGAAAAATGTGGTTGTAAATTTTTTTCATGTCACTCCTGTGACTAAAATATTAGGTTTAACCGTTAAGCTACGCCAACGGGTCACTTATGTAAAAATGTTTACATTTCATACTTCTTGAGGTTGTACTTTTAATCTCACACTTAAGCCCTTTCTAGACTTTAATTACATTGATTTTTCTGACCTAAATATGATAGAATAATTTTTTTCGTCCACTTATGTAAGTGGTGATCGCTTGCAACTACTCAAAGTACGCTGATGGGTCAGAATCGACCCATGTAGTATTTCTGATTCATTCGTTAATTAATGCAAGAAAAGAGGAAGCTCCGGTGACTCGAAACGTCCATGCGCATTACAGAATCCCGATGGCTAAGTTATTCGTTCCTACAAGGAGCAGCTCATTTTTTACAGCAACGATGACACGAGAGAGATTTGAGGAAATTCGACGATTTTTCAGAACAGACGACAAGCTACGAAGGGAACGGCGGGATAGACTTTCACCGGTTCGCTACTTTTTTTGAGAGGAAAATGAAACAATTTCAAGACATTTATCGCCCTGGGCCACATTTGACAATTGTCGAACAACTGCTTGGCTTCCATGGCCGCGTCGTATTTCGTCAGTGCATTCCGAATAAACCTGAAAAGTACGGTATAAAAATCGTGTGGCTGGTAGACAATGAAACGACGTATGCAATAAACGGATTGGTGTATCTCGGTGAATACATATCACGAGAAACCATTCGAAGATATTCAGAGCAAACGCGACAGAACAACAATGGTTACTTGCGAACCAATATTCAATCAAGTGGTGAATGTTACCATGGACAATTGGTTCACTTCGGTTCCTCTGATCGATCTCTTCCATGAGAGAAAAACAACTCTAGTTGGAACTGTTCGCCATAATTCATAAGGAATTCCTTCTCAAGCCAAAGTTTCACGTGGACGTACAAGAGGCGAATGCACAGTACTTTTACTCTTACAATGCAACTCTTTTATCTTATAAAGACAAAAAATCAAAACCTATTTTGTTGCTGTCAACTCAACATCGACAAGCAAATGAAGAGAACAGTAAGCCGGAGATTGTAGAGTACTGCAATAAAACAAAATCTGCAGTTGACAATATGGACCATCAGCTGTCCTTGACTTCATCGGTAAGGAAGTCTCTTCGGTGGACCTACGAATTTATTTTCAACTTGATTGACATCACCGTCTTGAATTCATACATTTTATTTCGTCACACTTCTGATGGGGCTCATGTTGAAAGCATAAAGTCAAGAGCTGATTTCATTGATTCACTTACAGAATCACTATGTTTACCGTTGATGCAGAAACGAGTTCATCTCAGGATAACGAGAGAAACCATGTTGGCACTGGAATTGTTCAACATACGTCGTTCTCCAAATGTGGAAGACAATCCTCCAAAACGAGGACGATGTCGATTCTGTCAAAATGATAACAAGCATACACTTCGTTGTGCAATCTGCAGCGGTGCTTCATGCAAATTACATGGATCGTTGTAACACCACACATGCTAAAACTTGATTGGGTCAATGCATGTACCTTTTTTGTAGTCAATTGAATGAATCCTACAAAACTGTTGTATTTTTTTCTTTCTAAATATGTATCGGTATATAAATGTACAGTATGTAGGTACGTACACTGTACAGTAATCTGGTAAGCGTTTATACGTATTTACAAAATACTATGATAACTACATGCAACATGTTTCTATGTCATTTAGGCTACTGAAATTACAGGCATCTTGATTATTTTATTGTTATTGTAGGCCTCGATAAGCTTGTTATATAGGCTTAATTGATCAGTATATTCTGATGAAATTATTTTGACATTTACTTTATTTTCAAACGCTCAATCATTTATCACATCAGTACTGGCCGTTATGTTCATCTAATTATGATCAGATAACATTTTTCATGATGTATAATATATTACTATAATGTACTTAAATTCGAGAATTTTTCTTTTTTTTGTACTGTTGTATTTATAATCATACCCGTGTAGCCTTCGCCTATAGGCCTAACTGATTCTATGTTCCATATTTTTCAACGATAAAGTCGGAAAGAGACATTATCACATTTGGAATACAAAAAGGCATCGAGTTTCATCTCATTTTCATGTATCTATCTACTTGGGTCATAAATGACAGACTTTCTTTTTGGCGTAGTTTAACGGTTAAAAAAGCAGCTACCACTCAGAGAAAGCCAACACAATGTTCCTGAAGGAGACCTTCAAGCAATTATTCATTATTTATACACAAATATTTATTTATTTTAAATTCAAATATTGAATTTTTATTATTTTCAAGAGATTTGACTTTCATGATCAAATATTCAGTCTAGAGCATGATCTGTTCGTTATTTCTCAGAAATAGTGCGCGTATCCAATACAAATGCAATATTCTGTGATATTTTGAGCTATTTCGTCATGGGACATGTACGTTCCGTTATCCTGTCATTTGTGTAGAATTTCAATTTCAAATTAGGCACTTGCTAGCAATTAAGAAAACAAGTAGGAATTGCAATCAATTTCAGCAATGTAATTTGTATTGCAAAACATGTACGAGTAACATATGCAAGGAGAGTACGCATGAAATGTTAATATCCAACGATTACGTAGTAGCAGACGACCGCACAGCATAAGCGACTTGCATGTTCTGAGACCACGGCAATGTGACATAGAACGCTAACGATACAAATGAACACACATCAGCGCGCATACACACAACACAAACACTATTATTCAACAGTCAATAACGCATGCATTCAATCCAACTCGCAAGTACTCATTGGTAATTATGCTGTTGACTTGTGTAGAAGGAATAACTTTTGATATAATGCGGTGTGGGGATGTACAGTTCTGTACAATTAGAGCAGAATTGGATCAAATTCACTGCAAGTCCCTCAATACCAAGCAAGTACGAAGTATCGATGCCAAAATATTCTTCGGTACATATTCGCAAATCAGTTGTTCAGTTTCTCAGTAGACTTCTGTGATGGTCAAACAGACGATAAAGTCAATTAATTTACTTTAGCTATGTACCGGAAGACAAAGTTCTATTAATTGTTTAAGAAATCCTGGCAGCGATAAAGTCTATGTCAATAACTGCCGCATGGGATAATGAGACACATATGTTCCACAAACAATCGCGGTCGTAGAATGCACAAAATAGTTTATTTTGACAAATATTTACTGACTACATCTGAGTACTTATCTACTTATATCTGACTATTTATCTGACTATATTTCATGTTTATTTGCATCATAATAGTCGATCCAATCGAAGATTTGAAGGAAAACTCAGATTTTGTAAATCTTGTCCCTTTAAGGGTTAAGCGTCATCCAATGCGCAGTCACTGGAACTTGAATACCTCAATTGCTTTGTCCACAATGCCTTCTTGGAAATACATGCACGTTTCTTATAGAAGGTCTGCCGTATCTCAATTCAGATGTAAAAATATGTACTTATGCTCATGATGCAATAGTCAATGAGATCGTGAACAAAATATCTCAAAAGTCTTTTTAGTCTGTCATTGATCAGTTTTGGAACAGGAGTTCCTCTAGGCATTTCAGAATCAATATTTTCAAAACCAAATGCATTTCAGCATATAGATAATCTTAGAATAAATAACTTTTAGATGTGATTATAGATGACTCTTGTATCAAAATTATTTATGTAAGTTGAACACATTTTATTTAACAGTCCGGCAGCCAGAAAGAGCTTCTGCAGGAAACGAGGCCGAAAATGAGACTTTCAGAAAATGATGTACACCCCATGGATGCTGCAAATCTACGCGTCTGGCGAGTTCTATCCGGTTCCTCTACTTGTAAGACAGGATCAAAGGAAATCACATGCCTATCCAATGGGAAGCACATTACAGCATTCGTTAAAATGAGATTTTCTATCACTTCTTATCAGCTGGTATAGCTGGGAAAGACTATGTCAAAAATTTGAACAATTTATGCACATTGTGACAGCTTTTTTGAACTTTGCGTGGTGCTAGACATGGACACAACATTTTGAAAAACCACCGCACACAACTTGGAGGAGGCCCGTGGGGGCCGGTACGCGAAAATCCAAGATGGCCGCCACTTGAAACTAAAAATGCAATATCTTGACTTATAAAAAGAATAGAACACACCGTGATAACACGTTTCTGATGTCAATTTTAGGGTTTCGCTACATTTTCATGACTCAGTGCTATGTCCGTTGACCATTTATAGACCTAAATGTCCATGTAGGCCTTAGGTCCAAGGCCTACTGACCACATACCAAATGAAAACGAGTTCGCGTACTTGTGTCATTCATATGTTAATGCAATTTCATTGAATTTGTTATCTTACATCTTTGCAAGACAGTACAGCCGCATGAATTTCACAAAACTGGTGATTTGTTTGTGATAGCATAATATGGCCTTTTTTGTGAGTAGTCAGTAACCTTCAAAACGTCTGCAACTCTGTTTTCTGTTTCGATAACTATAATCAGTAAATAGCAATCGGTCTTGTGTCCCCGGAGCTTCATAAACTTTAATGTAGGCTTATCATATTGGTAGGCTACCATATACTACCATGAAAGCTTATCACTCAAGAAAGCACAGGGATATCTCCATCAGCTCTCAAAATGCACGTTTTTATGTTACTCTTTCTGAGAACTTCCCCATTGTGGCGTATGTTGACGAATATGCTAAAGAAATCCGACTTTCCACGATACCAGATGGGTCGGCTCTACCAGTATTCATGACTTATCCACAGGCAAGGACACCTGATGAAGCATGGCTTAACCATTTCCACAAAATTGCAACGAAAAGGAATTGGATGCTTGAAGAAGTACCAGTGACACACTCTGGAGTTTTTCCTATGACCAGAAAGTAGAAAACATCCGAACACGAGCTACGATCGGCGTCTTTCCTACTTTTGAGGAGAAAGCTTCTACGATGGCAATGCAGACACGTAGTGGTTGTTGTCAAGAGAGCAATAAACTTCATCGACCCAGCCAAAATTCCAGTGATTGTGGGCGAATGTCCACTTTATGTTCAACAGAAGAAATGTGAAAGGGTATACCCTGACTAGATCGGCCGAATCGAAAATGGTGTCCTTCATGGGCCTCTTGCACATTGAAGTGACTTCGCAAGAATGTGGGGGTAGACTACTTGCTGGCTCTGGATGGGACAGGATGCTCTCCATAGCCAACGTTTTCACTCCTGGTGTAGCAACATCTTTAGTTGGGGGTAGGCATGTCAAGCGAACGTTATGTGCATCAACTCACTCTCGCCTGACTTCATGAGCTCAGAATGGAGGCATACGACGAGTACTTTCAAGATGGATGCGGACTTCATGAACCAATCGTAATATGGGAAAAGCGATTCATAAGCAATGCTCCAACCATCTGTTACTGGACGACTGTTCGAGACTATATACTTGTCCTGTGTCGCTTCGTGCGGGGTCAACGGACTGATGATTGGCCATTAACACTCAAATTCATTGAAGAAATGTGTCAGTGGTTTTTGCCTTTGGTAAAACAAACTATGCGCGATGAATACCAGTGTTCTTGAAAGATGGAGCGTCTTCCACAGATCCATCCGACTGTTCCTGAGGCCTTCATGGATGGAAAGTTAATGATAAAGTTAATGGCACTTGATCAGAATCATGAGCATAGTATTAAGTATCTGAAAGAGGACAGTGGAGCAAAAGGCTTTTACGGTAAGGAGGAGAAAGAGATAATCGAACTTTCCAAACCGGAGGTGCTGAGGATAATTAATGAATTTGAGAGTGTTTTCTTTCCTGTATCAAATACAAAGAATAATCGTGAACATCCGAAATCATTAGCCGCACTGAGTTTCTCGCATCAAAGCTATGTGGGATCTTACCTATGAAGGTGAAGTTATCAATCTATTCAAGGAGACCGGTCTGGAGCTTATTACCTTAGATACGGGAACAATCTTTGAGATTGCAGCTAGCCTGAAAGAAGCAGCAAGCATAGGTAAATCCAAGTTTTCTGAGTTTGTTGTGAGCAGATTGGAAAAAGTCACGAAACTTCTGTCTGATGTCATCCAAAGAGCCAACTCATTCACTTTTACCAACAGGCTGTCTAAAAATCTTCTTCACTCGAAGCGGTTGGTCGTCTGCTGCGGCTCTCGTGTCAATCTTGGTCTTTTCCATCGCTTGTCCAACTCGGCGTCCACCATTTTGGATAATTCTTGTATCTACGGTTGTCTCATCTCGTCGTCGATCTTGTTCTGTGAACGTTGTCATCATTGAGCTGTGGATTTTTTCACTATTCGTCGATTTGTGATCCTCATCGTCAGTGATAGTGATTTGTGCTTACCGGTTATCCATCTGTGTCTGGTGTTGTGACTGTTTGGAATCTTGCGTCACGGTTAGTACATTGCATGCCAGCGAAATTCTGATTTCCGGAATCAGAGAGGATTAGAAACAGTCTTCGATCAGCTGAGTGTTTGGTCTTCTGGCTAACGCATCGACGCGGTATCTGTCAGGCCGTGTGATCGAATCCCGTCAAGTCACTGACATATATTTTGTCAAACAATGACGTGAAACCTTAGATCGAACCCAAATAATATGGACCCTTCAAAAGCTGCCACAATTGGAGACATTGATGAAATTTTTGGAGCTATGAAGAATGACATAATAACCACATTAAGGAATGAATTCGCGTGCTTGGACTCTAAAATTGACTCCATATGTCACCGATTGTCTGATCTTGAAAATTCCTTTCATGCATGCAAAGCCGTGCAAGCACGTCATGAAGCTGATTTGAATGATCTGAAGAGTGACGTCGCACGTCTTGCCAACGCAGAAGAAGATATTATAGAGGAGATGGAAGACAGAGTGTCCAAAAGAAGCAACGTCATCATATTTGGCTTGGAAGAAAAGAAGAACGGCTCCCTTGCAGAACGGAAAGAGCATGATCAGAGTATGTTTGATGAGGTACTTTCGGCCATTGGTGTTGACAGTGTTCCCAACTCAGATATTCATCGAATTGGAAAGCCTGCACAAAACAAAAAGGGACCCATGCGAGTTATTCTGAAAGATTTCAGCTCAAGGACGAATATCCTAAAGAAGGCTCGTATGCTGAAGGGCGATGACAAATTCAAGAAAGTATATATCAGCCATGATCGAACTAAATCTCAGCAGACGGCATGGAAAGACCTACGTAAAGAAATGCAAAGAAGAAGAGATAGTGGTGAAGATGTCGTTGTATTCAATGGAAAGATATGTGCCCGAGATTCCATGAACGGTTTTCGAAATTGATTTTATGCGAGAAGCGATATCCCTCATTTTTTCTGATGAATGCCAGATCCTTACTCGGTAAATTCGATGAGCTCCGTGGCATGGTATCAAATTTTAAGCCTTGTTGTGTCGCTGTAACAGAGTCCTGGCTATCTCTTGACCATCCTGACAATTTATTTACAATTGATGGTTATGCGCTATTCCGGGCTGATCGGGAGGATCGTAAAGGTGGGGGTGTCTGTGTTTGGATGCATCAATCATTCAATCCTGTGCAGCTTACCGCATCATGTCACGAAATGATCGAGTATTTGTTCATCAGAGTTTCAACATTGAATTCGCTGATTTTTTGTCTTTACATCCCACCTGATCTTTCAAGGGCTACTCATCAAGATTTTATGAATCATCTGACTTTAACTGTTGACAATCTTCATGATGATAATACGAATTTAATATTCTGTGGTGATTTTAATGACTTTCCGATTGTATTCTTCAATGAAGCGTTTGTATGCCAAAGTAAGGTTACATATCCGACTCGTGGTAACGCAATTCTCGATCATATATTTGTGAGTGAAAGTATTGATGAGTTTTATCCAATCGAAGCTACAATTGGCCCTCCTCTGAGTACATCGGACCACAATTGCGTCTTGCTTTCATCCTCTGGCGTAGCAAAAAGAAATGGAAACCACAAGAAAGTCATTTATGATTTTCGGCCGCATCACATATCTGAGTTTCTGAGAAGTATAAGCTCAGCTGACTTCAGTTCTGTTTTCAACGCTATGTCTGTGAATGATAAATGTGAGGCCTTCTACAATGTGTTCGTTGCAGCTCTGGCACATATTCCCCGAAGAGAAGTAGTAATGCGATCCACCGACAAGCCATGGATAATAGTCCGGGAGCTGGCGTTAAGTTGTGCAGGGAACGAGGTAGTACATAAAACTTTCACATAGCATACTACACCTCTAACCTACTGCAAAACTTCGCGTCTGCCGGATCAGATCATTTGCTTTTCAGAAATAGAGAGGATAACACAATCCTATGTATTTCCAGTGGTAAAATTGTGACATTTAAGGTGTTGACTCCATTTTTTCGAAATTTTGCTCATAAAAGTTACACAAATTGGTATTTTGTTGAACTGGTTATAATAGAAATCATCTATAGATCATGATCTTTCAAATGAGTTATCATTCAGTGACAGAGGATGAAGTAAAGTGTACAAACAGACACTTTTCGTTAAAGTATATCAACAATTTTCCTGAAATTCCTATGTTAAAATTTGCAGCTACACCAACGAAAAGTGTACAAAAGAAAAACTTCTAACAGTTTTTGATAGCATGATTGTTTCGATTTTATTGTATGCTACACCTTTGTTTGGTTGTATCTCAAACCCACTCATGATGAAACTGCAACGAGTGGTAAAGCGCGCTCACCGCATTATTTGTGATGACGATTGCGATTGTTCGATAATGCCTCAGTTGGAATCCCGTCGTGAGAATCTTATGATCAAGCATTTTATTAAATGTGATAGCACGGATCACCCCCTGCATCGATTTTTACCAGACAAACTTTCTTTATGTGGACATTTTCGTCAGCCTTTGTGCAAAACTGTGAAGCGTACAAAATCTTATTTTCCGTATGTTTGTAAATTATACAACTCGACATTATGATACTGATCGTGCATGTTGTAACTTCAGACTTTCATTTCTGCAATAAAGTGACTATTATTATTATTATTAAATCTGAAGAAACGTACTGACAAATTGGGGTCTTCAAAGTCAAACTCAGTCCTCATCACAAAAATCATCGAGAGCCTCCATCAGCAGAAGCTAGAAAAGCTTCTGTTGTAGTTCTCGACATGGAAGCCGACACACGAATGATGCTCCACTCCGTCATGCTGCTGACCAGGGTCATATGAAGACGCATCTTAGGACTGTAGATAGTGATGTTGCTGCGCTGGCCATTCATTGCTTCCACGATCTAGGACTCCTAGAACTCTGGATTGGATTTGGATCAGGTAAAACATACAAAGACATTCCAATCCATCATTTATCAGAAATGTTGGGGCTACAACATTGTCAAGATCTGCCCTCCTTCCATTCTTTCACAGGTTGTGACGTTGTGTCTCCATGATGGGAATCGGAAAAAAGACAGCATGGAATGCACGAGCAAACTTCGATGAGGTCACCACCAACCTCTTTGCCATTAAAGTGACTACAATTAGTTAGGACCCAACCAGTCTGACTCTTGATTCTCATCACATGAGACGTCTAGAGCGATTGACAGTAAGAACGGTAAGTACAGTAAGTACAGTAAGAACTGTGAAGGTATGACACTACTTATGTACAATAAGAACTGTGCTGCCCAATCAGTCAATGATGCAAGGAAGCTGATGTTCACTCATGGTCTCAAGTCTCTCGACTCCATCCCACCGACCCAGAATGCGCTCTTCCAGCACGTCAAACGTGCTCTCCATACAACAGCATTCGTCTGGAAGCAGTCCCTCTCGAGAATCCCTGAAATTCCAAATCCGAGTGAATGGGGCTGGGAATGGAATGCTAGGACCAACCGGTGGGTGCCATATTGGAATGATTTGCTAGATGTCTGCAAGGCCTGCTCGCTGCTTCTTCAATATGGGAGTGTGGTTGCCTGCAAGGGTAGCTGCAAGTGTCATCAAGCTGGACTTCATTGCAGTCAATTGTACGAGTGAGAACGAGGCTGCAGAAACAATACAATTTAGTTTATCATTTTCTTGTACATGTACACTGTTACTGAATGGACACGTTTTCTGTGCACATATTGAACCTGGGGCATGTTTTACGAGTCAACAATTAACAGGTCAGCAGGAACACCATGATCCCATGAGGACATAAACTTACATGGTAGTATATGGTAGCCTACCAATATGATGAGCCTACATTAAAGTTTATGAAGCTCCGGGGACACAAGACCGATTGCTATTTACTGGTTATAGTCATCGAAACAGAAAACAGAGTTGCAGACGTTTTGAAGGTTACTGACTACTCACAAAAAAGGCCATATTATGCTATCACAAATAAATCACCAGTTTTGTGAAATTCATGCGGCTGTACTGTCTTGCAAAGATGTAAGATAACAAGTTCAATGAAATTGTATTAACATATGAATGACACAAGTACGCGAACTCGTTTTCATTTGGAATGTCGTCAATAGGCCTTGGACCTAAGGCCTACATGGACATTAGGTATATAAATGGGCAACGGACATAGCACTGAGTCATGAAAATGTAGCGGAAACCTAAAAATGACATCAGAAACGTGTTTCTCGACCTAGAAAACTCTAGAAAAGTGATATCACAGTGTGTTCTACTCTTTTTATAAGTCAAGGTATTGCATTTTCAGTTTCAAGTGTCGGCCATCTTGGATTTTCGCGTACCTGCCCCCACAGGCGTCCCTCAAGTTGTGTGCGGTGGGTTTTCAAAACGTTGTATCCATGTCTAGCACCACGCAAAGTTTAAAAAAGCTGTCACAATGTGTATAATTTTTTCAAAATTCCTCCCAGGTAGTATGTGTGTTATTATCAAGCTGACAACCATTTCTGATTAGTGTTTGCTAGATGACATATTTGCTTGATCCGAACGTGTTTATTTTTGTAGACAATAGTGCATCAGACCATAACCTGAAGACATTCAATTTCAAAATTGTGGCTCAATCCTTCATTCTTCTCACTTAATTAGAGGAAATACAGCAAATGTCATTTTCTTGAAATCTGCTTCCTGTTGGATTTGTTTGTGTTTCTCTTTGGTACCTCTGCCAGAAAAGGAGCCAGATAGAGTAACAGAAGACGCGCAGAGTCGCAGTAGTCGAAAGTTGTGCACAGAGCTGGAAACCGACTCGGGCCGGAAAAGATGGTCTGGTTCCATCTCTGGTGTATACAGCATCCAATGAAAGTCTTATTTTCGGCCTCTTTCCTGCAGAAACTCGTGCTGGTAACCGGATTAAATTGTCGTCATTGCACACAAAGTACTGCGAGTTTTTGTCATTAATCGCAAGACTATTGAAAGTATTCTTCATTTTTTGTTGGTTGCAACCCGCGACAATGTTGTAAACAGCACATCAATATATTTTCTCTTCTTTGCGTTTCTGCAACGTTTCTGCAATCAGCTAGCCTGAAAACCGGCCTCGATTGCAACCCGTCCTAAAATAGAACCCGTCCTCGAATAGAACGGATGAGATGGAATGACAGAATTGTAGCAGCAATCTGAAAAGGCTGATGAAATAGTCGAATAAACATAGAGTAAGTATACATAGGTAGCGTGTCGACTCAAAAAAGTGTCTCTATACAGTGACAATTTTTATATGAAAAGATTCAGTTTTTTGCGGAGATTACGTTCCCGGGGTCAAAAAATTATTCGAGCAGTTCCAAAAAAGTCAACATTTTGCCAATTTATATACTACCGAGATGACTCCTCTATATAAGTAGTATGCAACAAGTTGGATATCAAGAGGAATGAATATTTGCTAATAAGCATCCTAACTAAGCGGAAATTAAGCTGATTTTCAAGGGAATTTCATGATCCGTTTTATGATGATGGAAGTCTTCATGAAAAAGTCGACATCTTATTGTGCTTTCTTGGCTGAAATTTCATATTTCTAATTCATGAAAGCAATGGAAGATCATCGAGTTGCCCATTTAACAAATATTACCTCTCCATGGCTGTTATGAAACTCAAAATCTGTGAAATAATATCATTTCCTTCTGATTTGCTATCATGATCAGTCAATTCCGTTGTAATTTCTTCAAAACTGCATAAATGTGTATATGTCACATTGAGTTAATGTGTATATGTACACTGTAAATCGCTCAATACCAATCACATACAAAAGATGCACACCAAAATATTTTTTGGTATATTTCTGTATTCTCTTGGTATATATTTGTATGCTTTTCCTATGTGATTTCATATGTGGTATGCTTTACATATTAAAGCCACACCAGCAGATTGTTAAAGGAAAGCATCGATGATGTCTAATATATCATGATTTAAGGCCTTTTGTCAATAAAGATCACACTAATGTTACTACTGTTTTGTAAGTAGTAAGATAATGACATTTAATAGTCAAACTTACAATACTAAATTCGATTTATGACAATTATGCACTATGTGATTTTGGAACTAAGCATATTATCAATCCGAAATAAAAACACATTATAAGTCATGAACGTAAAAATAGTTATGTTTGAGATATGTAAGTCAACATGATTGCTCGGAAGTTGTCGTTTTATTGAAATGATGTTTAACAACTTAGTTCAAGGAAATGAGCTAATTATGAGTCTTGTGATAGCCATAAGACAAGTAGCAACTATGACATGCAGCTTTGATTTCACAATAAATGAAATCTAGTTGAATTTCACACTTTCACAAAGAAGTATTCACGACTGGTATTACTGAAAGAAGTTATTTGTAAGTAGTATGTAATGTGAGTAGTATGTGTTTTGCCATGTGACTTAAGGCCATTCATACGAAACACATACGACTGAGGACCAATTTGCATAGGGTCTAGTATATAAAACATACCAACAACTCGTATTTCATTGTAAAACAGCCAATCACAGATAGAATAGCTGGTATCGCTACATACCAATCACATACGAAAGTAAGTGAAATTTCATATGAAAAACATACCAGATCTCTGTAAACATCCGAGAATCTCGGATCAGATGTTAGTTTCAAATTGTATGTGATTTTGGTGTATGTTTGTATGTAGTTTTCGTATCCAACGATTTACAGTGTATCTCCCTTGAGTTCATTCAATAAAATCGAAAGTGCATACACCTTGGGGATTCAATAAGTGTGGAGTTTCCACTCTACCTAACATACTTACTCTATGCGAATAAAGAAATTAGAGAAATCAAATTTTGGCATCAACCTTTCTCAGAATGCGGCCTGAGGAATCTCCTGAACGATCTCTGATTAACAAACACTTGTTACAATGACTGAGTGTGCCTCGTGTGCTGACCTTCTGTGTCAGCACATTGATAATTTTCATCTAATGTTAATAATATGTTCGTCACATGAATCAATCACTGTGGGTTGAGGACAGACCCATCCTCCTACAATCAGCGAACGAACCGGCTGCAGATGAACAATAATTCTTGAATTTTAAGGTCATCTCCAATGTTTTGCTTTCATTGATTTCCGCTGATTGTCTTGCAGATGGTGTGGAGCTGTTTCTTCTTTATTCGAGCGAGGAAATGGCCGTCACATCAACGGACAACCGCATACAAGCAATCGGGAAGTTCGTTTTCATGTTTTCATACGTAAAAGTGAGGAGGATTCCTGTGGTTCCTGGAATGGTTCCTGTCAGCAAGCTGATTGGAATCCTGGAAGAGGTTTTGAATTGGTCGAATATCAGATGGATATGGCAACAAAGAGGGAAGGTCGGAGAAGAAGCTGTGGGACAGGCAACGACCAAACCCGGCGATGAAGTGGTGTACGAGTTTCAGCGGAGACCGTTTGTTGACGAGGCTGGAAATGAGTTCCCATACGCCGCTGCAGGGAGTCCGTCATACAAGATCTACAATCCGCAGGACAACGTTTTCATTGTCGGTGGAGGCAGGAGGACTGTTCTCTACATTGAGAAATGAACATTGATTCATACTTAATCCGTCAATACAGAAGGCTGATCTTCTCCATTTTCTTGTATTCCATTATATTTTGTCAGCAATCTATTTTTATTCGAAGTTGTTGACACAGTAGCTAGCGTGATTGTTTCACCTTACAAATTGTGATGTCAGTCTCTTCACCACTTTCACGTCTCTTCTACACGTCTCTTCACGTCTAAAATGTGGAAATGATATCATTTTTAAGTAATTCACTTTCAATATAGTAAATAGTTCGATTTTTTGATTTCCGGGCAACCGAATTACTTGTAGTTGTCTAAACCATTTGTTTTACTGATTGGGAAAATACATGCAGCCAAATATTCATAAATCAGCTATCTATTTTTATTCAAAGTTGTTGACACAGTAGCTATAGCCTGATTGATTGACTTTGCAAATTTTGATGTCAGTCTCTTCACCACTTAACGTTCCATACAATTTCGTTCTTTGGCGGTGTCTAAATATGGAAAAGGGGCCATTTTAGCAACCTTCGTCGCAATTCATGTCACTTTCAACGATGCATGCAAAATCACAAAATGCAAAACTAGACTTGTAGCCTATAAGTTAGTAGACAAATTTCGGACACGAAATCTAATTTTGAAGCGGTGAAGGAGTTTCAGTGGAGACCGCTTGCTGACAGGGCTGGAAATGAGTTCTCACACGCCGCAGCAGGGAGTCCGCCATACAAGACCTACCTTCCGCAGGACGACGTTTTCATTGTCGGTGGAGGCAGGGGGACTGTTCTCTTTATTGGGTAATGAAAATTAAGTCATACATAATCCGTCAATACAAAAGGCTGATCTTCTCCATATCATTGTTTTTCTTGTAATAATTCGTTGCACTTCAGCACGATAGGACTGCGGAATTCCGACTGGAAATTTCATTTAATATGCTAATCGCGTTTCTCAAGTTTCCCCAGGAATGACTCCAAGCTTAAATAATAAGTTGTATTTAAGACGTTAACTAAGCCTGCTTTATATGGAAACGAAACAGAATCATCACCTGCTTTATGTCACAGGTATTTTCAGAGGAAAATCTCAAAGTTAATTTTAGATTATATTTAAATGCCGTTCTATGGTACTATTCCATCTATTTCACTCATCCCTTTAATAATAATATAATGCGTTTTTATTCAAACAAATGAAAATCACATATTTCGTTCAGCACTAGTCAGCTTCAGGAGTTGCATGAGAGGCTTCTTCCGCACTCTTAAGTGGGCCATTGGTTTTATCATCAAATTCGGTTGCGAAGACCATTACAAAATAGGATAAACGCAGAGTGTCACCGCAAAGTCCTGATTCGAGGAAAAATTATTTAAATTATTTCCGGTAGTAGAGGCGGATTACTTGAGAAAACAGCAGTCAAAAGTAAAAGGAGGCATACAGTGCAAATTCGTGAATTGTCGCCGGCGGACCTCGCAAGCGAATATGCTGCAATTATGACTGAACTGCAGCATGATAGTGGACATCCGCCAGCTTCTCACAAGATTGATTCCCACAGGGTTGTTCCCAGCTTTGATGATGTATAAATCATTTGACAGTAGTTTAGATGTTCATAATCTCAATCAATCTTATCAACAAGTCTTTTGTTCCATGAAATTTCTGCTTCTTTGTCCCTCATATCGAAGAAATCAATTTATTCGCTAAAATTGTTTAAACAGGAGAAAATTATCTCAACAGAGACATGGGATGTTGAATCGAACATTGATGAAAAATATTAATTGGGAACTATATCGTTGTCCTGATCGAATACAGTAGAGTTTATTGAGTCTGGAGTTGGAGTATGAAATAAAATGAAAGCAATTTTTATAAATCAAGAACATTTATTGAAATATGAAGATCTAAAAATCTAAAAAATGAAGTCGCTTTTACGGCAGCAATCCATGCATGTGAGAGAACATCCACACCATTTGGAGTATTTGTCTCTTGTTATGGTGTCAACATTTTGCTCAACCAAATCTTTAAGATGTTGATTCTCATCTGTTGAAGACAATATCATTCTATGCGATGCCTTCCGATATGACCCTCGATCAGAAACAGATATTTGAGTTTTAGACATGTTAAATGTCGTTTAAGTGCACTTTTCAAGCAAGTCATAGCCATCGATGTGATGTTGAGGAGAAGGAAATATCGAGGTAATAGACGAAGAGTAAAGGGTACTCAAAAGAGGAAGTTCACAATGGCAAGGAGCATTGTCGTGTAGGAAGACAAATTCGTGCAAATTGTTTATAACATGATAAATACACCGATTCTACGTCATGCTTTCTTCTCTTCGACATCAAGTGTGCAGATTGTGACAACAGCTATGAAAAAAGGTGGACTAATGCTTAGAAAATGACTTTCAGTGGTCCTGCAAAGGACTTATTGTTGCGTTCTCTCGGGCACAAACGACAGGTTACTACCGAAGCTCACTTGACAATGAAATGATACTTGATGGAGGAAACGCATGCAAAAAGACTCTGGGCTCATCAGCAAGCTGACCGACTGCCTACGTCTCGTTTCAGGTCCTTCAACATCTTGGACGATCAGCAGGCGTGCTCCACCGTAAAGTACAAACCACGGTGCTCCACGGTAAACCACGGTGAAAAAGTACAGACCAATTCTCCAATATGAACACAGGCTAATAAAGCTCATATCTGAATAATAATTGTCTGCTGCAGAACAACCAGAACTTCAGCAAAAGGCTAAAATGTTAATGAAGAAGTTTTTCCATGCAGACTCGCAGATCATGCATGTTGTAGCTTCTTTGGTAAAAATTTCACAAATACTTTTATTTTTAATAACTACTTGTTGTAGATGTGAGCAAATACGTAAATAACGCAACACTTGCTCCACAGGCAGCAGTTGAAGAGCGTTTGATACTAATCACGTCCTATTTACGCTATAGTACCAAGCACCCTAATTATTTTGATAATTGTAGTAATAAATCAAATACTAATGACCCAATGCTAAATATCATTTGCTAAAGGATTTTTCATTTAAATCTGGAAGACAATTTCGTTCAGAATTTTTCAGGTTAAATCCTATAGGATATTTTGAGTAATACTCGAACGAAATCCTTAACCTCTTGAGCCCCGATGACGTGCGGTGCACGTCATGCCGGCACTTGCGTAAGTGTTCGACTAGCAGCTGACAAGGCAGCCCCAACTACCCATGACGTGCAGTGCACGTCATCGCTGTGTTATGCATTGTTCCTTCAACATTGGGGGAGTTGTAGTTATGAGCAAATGACATTCACTGTACGCCATGGACAGTTGGAGCAGTGTAGAAGATTTGGCCGTGGGGCTCAAAAGGATAATGAAAATGCATTTATCTTGACGGATTAATCAAGTATTCCTTAAATAATTAGCTACATTTACAAAGGAGCCCACATTATCTCTTATCCCATTATATTTTTGAATGAAAATGATATCATTTTTAAGGATTTCACTTTCATTATATTAAATAGTTTGATTTTTGGATTTCCGGGCAAACGAATCACTTGTAGTTGTGTAAGCCATTTGTTTTAATGATCGGGAAAAATACAAACAGCCAAATATTCATAAATCATTGATCTATTTTTGTTCAAAGTTGTTGACACAGTATACTGTGTACTAGTAGCTAGCATGATTGATTGACTTTGCAAATTTTGATGTCAGTCTCTTCACCACTTTCACGTCTCGTCTCCACTTCTCTTCACGTCTGAAAATTGGAAATGGGGCCATTTTAGCAACCTTCTTCGCAGTTCATGTCATTTTCAAGGATGCATGCAAAACTAGGCATGTAGCCTATTGTGAGGGATGAAGAGTACGTATAGGATTGATATTAATTAGGGCTTGATAATTTCATACTAAATTAGAGTACGAATTAGATAACTTTCATTTCATAATAACGTCCTAGTTTGAGGCATCAGATGAGCCAATTATTAATCTATTGTGCGCTGCGGGGATGAGTGGGCAGCCAGGCTATTGTGTTGAGTTTTGAGTGGTCAGTCACTGTGGTCGCTGTGGCCTTTGTTCCGTTGAGTCTTGGCTTGTTTGGAGTGGTTTGTAAATATTTCGGTGCGCTATCCACTGAGTTTGTTGTTATGCCTGAGGTGTTGACGTCCGCTTGAGTCTGCATGTTGATTTGTAATCTTGGTGGACGAATAGCAATCTGCGATACCTGGCAGTGATAAAACTAGTGCCTGAAGTGAGACAGGGTCCCTCTCGTATGTTCGCGCTGAGACTGTAGATATTATCCTGTGCCTGTAATCCTGCGGCAATAAAGTTGCGTCCACAACCCCTATTGCTTTTCTCTTACTATCGACTGGAAAAATATAATGGTTTGCGGAAAACACCAACTATCCTTTTAAAATATCTCTGATTATTTGATCAAAATAATCAGAGATATTTTAAAAGAACAGTTGGTGTTTTCCGCAAACCATAATATTTTTCCAATGAATATCCCAACTGCAAGTATATTTACTATCATACTATCGACTGAAGCGAAAAGGCTGCAGACCTATTTGAACGCTACCGCAATTTCGTGACACCTATAAGTTAGTAGACAAATTTCGGACACGAAATCTAATTTTTTGCATGATACCTTGCACTTCATGAAACCCAACAGAAGTTGTTATTTTTTATTTAAAATGTCATCTCAGCAATGTTGTCATAGAAGTTGATTGCAATCAATTGCAATACATGTGAGATTACAAAGGTATATCCATCAAAACATGAGTTTTATAAACGAAATTAGAAATATCAAGGATAAAAGTGCGGTATCATAGCAGAAAAGGAATCTATGAAAATATAAAATTTAATGCTATAAAACAAAAGGATCACTTAAAGAACAATTCTAACAACGTAATTTGATTTAATGGATTATTATCAGTTCCTATGATGTATAGATGGAAGTTGTTAATTAATGATGCCATCTTTGCCACTTTTTAATTTCTAAAACATGTAATTTTATCAGTGTATTGAATCATTGCTTCCGCTATTCGATTGCCACTGAGCACAGTTTAATAGCATTTTCACATTTCATAGGCCTCATGCTTGCAGGTAAATCAATATTTGAACTTGTGCCGTACGACAAAATGCTAGTACATATCAACGAAGTATTACAGGTTTAAAGGACATTTATAAGAAAAAGACAAGCAACTAGACAAGTTGTTTAAAATATTTCATAAAGCAAATGCAAAAAGTAGGGATAAGGGTGTAGTTTGTGTATCATATTTCACATCGCAATAGGTTTTCAGGTAAATATAATTTTATAACACTAAATGCAACGTCGACATTCATGATTGCAAAAATCGTTGCATTCAGCCCACTGAAAGGTAAGTAATATTTATAATCTACACTGTAGACTGTAGGGCACAAAGCCGAAATTTCGTGCCAATTAGCGCCCAGTTAGTGCCTTTCTTGTGCCTCGAGGCACCAGTACACGCCACTAGGCACTAGTAGGCAGCAAACCAAATATTTGTTTATCCAATGAAATCGGAGGAAAAATGAATGTGCACGAACTCGTCACTATGAACTTAGTGCCTGCTCGTGTCTTGTGTTGGTTAGAATTGATGCCTAAATTTGCTGCCTAATTCAAGCGAAATTTCGTGCCCTACACTGTAAATCGCTCAATACCAATCACATACGAAGGATGCATACCAAAATATTTTTTTGGTATATTTCTGTATGATCTTGGTATACATTTGTATGCTTTTCGCATGCTATTTCAAGTGTGGTATGTTTTACATACTAAAGCCATACCAGCACAATGTTAAAAGAAAGCATCAATCATGTCCAAAGTATGTTGATTTAAGACTTGTCAATAAAGTGACATAATAGTAGTGAGATAATGACATTTAATAGTCAAACTTACAATACTGAATTCGATTTTAATTCATGTATTCTAAGGCATTTCATAAATAATCAATAAGTATTTGACCATCAACAATTATGCATTATGTAATTTTGGAACTAAGCATATTATCAATCCAAAATAAAGACACATTATAATTCATGAACGCAAAAATAGTTATGTTTGAGATATGGAAGTCAACATGGTTGCTGAAAAGGTATCGTTTTATTGAAATGATGTTTATCAATTTAGTTCAAGGAAATGAGTTAATTATGAGTCTTGTGAATGCTATAAGACAAGTTGCAAAGATGACATGCGGCTTTAATTCCACAACAAATCTAATCTAGTGAGATACCATACTTTCATAAAGAAATATTCACGGCTGGTATTATTGGAAAAAAGTTATTTGTAAGTAGTATGTAGTATAACATATTTTTTGCCACATGACATAAAGCTATTCATACGAAAGACATACGAAACACATACCAATTTGCATCGGGTCTCGTATATAAAACATACCAAGAGTTCGTATTTCAACATAAAACAGCCAATCACAGTTAGCATGGTTCGTATCGTTTACATACCAATCACATACGAAAGTAAATGGCCATTCGTATGAAAAACATACCAGATTTCTTTATATATACCAGAATCTCGTATCAAATGTTGGTTTCAAATTGTATGTAAACTTGGTATGTGTTTGTATGTAATTTTCGTATCCAGCGTACGTCTCGTTTCGGGTCCTTCAACATCTTGGACGATCAGCAGGCGTGCTCCACCGTAAAGTACAAACCACGGTGCTCCACGGTAAACCACGGTGAAAAAGTACAGACCAATTCTCCAATATGAACACAGGCTAATAAAGCTCATATCTGAATAATAATTGTGTGCTGCAGAACAACCAGAACTTCAGCAAAAGGCTAAAATGTTAATGAAGAAGTTTTTCCATGCAGACTCGCAGATCATGCATGTCGTAGCTTCTTTGGTAAAAATCTCACAAATACTTTTATTTTTAATAACTACTTGGTGTAGATGTGAGCAAATACGCAAATAACGAAACACTTGCTCCACAGGCAACAGTTGGAGAGCGTTCGATACTAATCACGTCCTATTTACGCTATACAGTAGTACCAAGCACCCTAATTATTATGGGAATTGTAATAATAAATCAAATACTAATGACTCAATGCTAAATATCATGGAACCATTTGCTAAAGGATTTTTCATTTAAATCTGGAAGACAATTTCGTTCAGAATTTTTCAGGTTAAATCCTATAGGATATTTTCAGTAATACTCAAACGAAAGCCTTAACCTCTTGAGTCCCGATGACGTGCGGTGCACGTCATGCCGGCACCTGCGAAGTGTTCGACTAGCAGCTGACAAGACAGCCCCAACTATCCATGACGTGCAGTGCACGTCATCGCTGTGTTATGCATTGTTCCTTCAACATTGGGGGAGTTGCAGTTATGAGCAAATGATATTCATTGTATGTCATGGACAGTTGGAGCAGTGTAGCAGATTTGGCCTTGGGGCTCAAAAGGATAATGAAAATGCATTTATCTTGACGGATTAATCAAGTATTCCTTAAATAATTAGCTACATTTACAAAGGAGCCCACATTATCTCTTATCCCATTATATTTTTGAATGAAAATGATATCATTTTTAAGGATTTCACTTTCATTATATTAAATAGTTTGATTTTTGGATTTCCGGGCAAACGAATCACTTGTAGTTGTGTAAGCCATTTGTTTTAATGATCGGGAAAAATACAAACAGCCAAATATTCATAAATCATTGATCTATTTTTGTTCAAAGTTGTTGACACAGTATACTGTGTACTAGTAGCTAGCATGGTTGATTGACTTTGCAAATTTTGATGTCAGTCTCTTCACCACTTTCACGTCTCGTCTCCACTTCTCTTCACGTCTGAAAATTGGAAATGGGGCCATTTTAGCAACCTTCTTCGCAGTTCATGTCATTTTCAAGGATGCATGCAAAACTAGGCATGTAGCCTATTGTGAGGGATGAAGAGTACGTATAGGATTGATATTAATTAGGGCTTGATAATTTCATACTAAATTAGAGTAGGAATTAGATAACTTTCATTTCATAATAACGTCCTAGTTTGAGGCATCAGATGAGCCAATTATTAATCTATTGTGCGCTGCGGGGATGAGTGGGCAGCCAGGCTATTGTGTTGAGTTTTGAGTGGTCAGTCACTGTGGTCGCTGTGGCCTTTGTTCCGTTGAGTCTTGGCTTGTTTGGAGTGGTTTGTAGATATTTCGGTGCGCTATCCACTGAGTTTGCTGTTATGCCTGAGGTGTTGACGTCCGCTTGAGTCTGCATGTTGATTTGTAATCTTGGTGGACGAATAGCAATCTGCGATACCTGGCAGTGATAAAACTAGTGCCTGAAGTGAGACAGGGTCCCTCTCGTATGTTCGCGCTGAGACTGTAGATATTATCTTGTGCCTGTAATCCTGCGGCAATAAAGTTGCGTCCACAACCCCTATCGCTTTTCTCTTACTATCGACTGGAAAAATATAATGGTTTGCGGAAAACACCAACTGTTCTTTTAAAATATCTCTGATTATTTGATCAAAATAATCAGAGATATTTTAAAAGAACAGTTGGTGTTTTCCGCAAACCATAATATTTTTCCAATGAATATCCCAACTGCAAGTATATTCACTATCATACTATCGACTGAAGCGAAGAGGCCATTGGCCTATTTGAACGCTACCGCAATTTCGTGACACCTATAAGTTAGTAGACAAATTTCGGACACGAAATCTAATTTTTTGCATGATACCTTGCACTTCATGAAACCCAACATTATTTTTTATTTACAATGTCATGTCAGCAATGTTGTCATAGAAGTTGATTGCAATCAATTGCAATACGTGTGAAATTACAAAGGTATATCCATCAAAACATGAATTTTATAAACGAAATCAGAAATATCAAGGATAAAAGTGCGGCATCATAACAAAAAAGGGAATCTATGAGAATTTATAATTCAATCCTGTAAAACAAAAGGATCACTTAAAGAACAATTCTAACAACGTAATTTGATTTAATGGATTATTATCAGTTCCTTTGATGTATAGATGGAAGTCGTTAATTGATGATGCCATCTTTGCCACTTTTTAATTTCTCAAACGTGTCATGTTTTAGTGTATTAAGGATGAATCATTGCATCCGCTATTCGCTTGCCACTGAGCACTATTTAATAAGATTTTCGCATTTCATAGGCCTCATGCTTGTAGGTAAATCAATATTTAAACTTGTGCCGTACGACAAAATACTAGTATATATCAACGAAGTATAACAGGTTTAAAGGACATTTTTAAGAAAAAGACAAGCAACTAGACAAGTTGTTTAAAGTATTTCATAAAGCAAATGGAAAAAGTAGGGATAAGGGTGTAGTTTGTGTATTTATATTTCACATCGCAATAGGTTTTCAGGTAAATATAATTTTATAACACTAAATGCAACATCGACATTCATGATTGCAAAAATCGTTGCATTCAGCCCACTAAAAGGTAAGTAATATTTATAATCTGCACTGTAGACTGTAGGGCACAAAGCCGAAATTTCGTGCCAATTAGCGCCCAGTTAGTGCCTTTCTTGTGCCTCGAGGCATCAGTAGACGCCACTAGGCACTAGTAGGCACCAAACCAAATATTTGTTTATCCAATGAAATCGAAGGAAAAATTAATGTGCACGAACTCGGCACTATGAGCTTAGTGCCTGCTCGTGTCTTGTGTTGGTTAGAATTGATGCCTAAATTTGGTGCCTAATTCAAGCGAAATTTCGTGCCCTAGAGTTTACAGTGTACTGCTTTTTCGACGCTTTGCAAATATTTTTTCCTTGATGACTCTCAATAAAATGCATCCATTTTCAGTTTCAGTACATTATGATGGCACTTAATCAACTTTGATCATTTATCGGAACCTACTTATAATTAAAATTCTTATTCAGATGTCAATGCGATATATACATTTATCGAATGTCATATCGAATCCACCAAGACGCGCAGCTATTTTCCGTCTGTTAAAAAATCAATAGGATAAAAACAAACTAGTGACAAGATAAAGTTGATTTAGAGAAATATTGAGCACAAACTGTAAAGAAAAACTTGACTATCTCTCGCTTCACTGTGGGGTCGTTTTTCTCCCCTTGTCGAATATTTACCAAGCAACCTTTGGAAAAAAGATTCAGAAGCTTACTTTCTACGCAGGCCCATTATGCAGCTTTTGACAGAAGGAAAATATATATGGCACTGCAGTTCTGCTATAGTTCTACTTTTTAGTTCTGTATCTAATCAGCAATTATATGTTGCTATTGGCCTCACACTGTAAACTCAACTGGTCGGTATGTAAGGTCCGAAGGGGTCTAAATGTAAAGGGTCCGAATGCATGATTTTAAATTTACATGTTAGCGTTTCTATCATGCATAACATTTATATAACTTTTGTAAAATGTCAACATAGATATGTAGAATCAGCTTTATCGCATTGAAAACGATATATTTCATCCTTTTATTGTAAGGGTCCGCACGTCGAAGGTCCAAAATAGCAGAGGGCCCGAATGATAAAAAATTAATGGTCCGAATAAAAAGTAGAATTATGATGAATTATTATGAATATCATTTGATGCAGTATACTCTTATGTATAATTCTACACACGACATCTTGCATATTCTAATGGTTTGAATGCATCTAAAGGCCATTGAAAATGTAACGATGGCTTGACGTGTACTTTATATTTCATGGAGATAGAGCATCGAGTTTCTAGTTTTAATGATTTCAAGGCTAATGAATCGCTTTTGAAAATACTGATATGAATTCTGGATGCTGTACTTCTACAAACACTATTCTGGATATATGAATGCAATAAACAAAAGAATGTGGGATTACGTGCAACATACAGTTTCATATTGAGCAAACCGGTCAAGCAATACCTACCCAGTTCCCAAATAATATGTGATTCTAAATGTACGATACAATAGCATCATTGAGTACTTAGGATCTATTTGTACAGTACAAATGATGAACAGTGAATATTGTTGATCATTCAGCGATTAGCCTGGTTTTCATACATAGGCCTGGCATCTTACCAACAGTTGTAATTGTTCGAATGATAATTAATGAGTCAAAGGGTTATCCATTTAGAGATAAACATATACCTCTGAAAGGATATAGCACATACCCACAATGTTCACCTTCTTAATAATTGTTACAAACAATAGTATATAGATTTGTCAGATTAAAATCAGCTGTTCGGTACAATTAATCATTACAGCTGTTCAATTTGATTAGATGACAGAGTTCATTTGATATTAACTTAATGGATACTGACTGAGTTAGAATCAAGATGTGAAAATTTCAGTCTCGCTCAACATGCAGTTACACTTTCTTTCTAATTATCGACATACCGATAGTCCCTCTACGATTAACTCAGAACTTTTTTTACAGAATGAGGTGTGAGCATTTCATTTCCTATCTGGTTCTGTTGGCTGTGTATATATACGTACATTGTACATGTAATGCATAATTTGAAAATATGAAGCTTTGATGTGACTCAGCCTAATGACTCAATATGTGAAGAATAGAGTCGTCGTATTTTTCTTCAAAAGCCATTAAAGAAATATTCTGGCGATAAAAATGCAGATTTGATACAAATTTGTCTTAATATGATTCTTGGCATACTTGAGTACAATTCACCTGTCTTTGTATCGTTTAACGATAAAGAAACGAAAAATTGAGAAAATTCGTCGTCGCTGCCGCGACATTATCTGTGACCTTAATTGTGACTCTGGAATATTTCCATATGTTAAAGAAGGACGAGTTTCACAACCCAGTCAAAAGAATATGGCCGAGCCGACCACGATTCGTCGGCGCGAAGTCGTAAAGATCATGTCCCGGTGAATCGGAGGCGGTCCATCAACAACTAGTCGTGACGACGGTCACGTAAATGCCGCCAATTAATCCTTTCCCCCAGCTTCTACAGAATAGCACAATAGAAATGATTTTTACATTGATTTCACAAATAGCCGTTATCAGTTAATTCAGAGTCGTCAGAATCCACATTTAGAATTCGAATCTTCCTTTTCAGTTGCCTGCTGCGATCAAGCCGCCGCTTGCGTCCGCCTTCCCTGTCGGTATAGCTCTCTTTAGGAAATCTTTAACATGTTTTTCGATATCAGCGTCAGTGGCACTTTTGAAGTGCTTTTGGGTTGATTCTGAAAATACAATAATGCTTCTTGAGGAAATGCGTAGATCATTTCATACAATATAATTTTCCATTGTCTAAAAGAAATTCTGAGAAGTAGTTCGGAATAGATAATTTTTTTTCATTTTTGATGTTATTATATGTACACGTATTTAACATGGAATGGTGGACATGGTGGTCTCCGTGGCACAGTGATTAAGTGCTTGGCTTATCAATCTTATGCTCCAGAGGTCGAACACCGAAAGCAGGAAAATCAGCAGGATTGGCATCCGAGCTCCAGTAAAAGCATGACTATGTCAGCACCGTCCAAGCCTCCAGTAGCCTATCGGGGAGTGGTGACGCTAAAACTTTGATATTTAATATGAAAAGTATATCTTCATCATTAGTAGAGAAATGCTTCCTACAATAAATTTCATCATACGTACTCAATTGAAGTAGGTTGACTGGCAGATAGTTCGCTGAAATAGATGAGGTCCGAGGTCTGACTATCAACGACGTCAGCTTTGATGGTAGATTAGCAGTACACAGTAGGTGAAGGTAATAGCGAAGTGATGTATTGTGCAGAAGGGTCAGGGTTCAAGTCCGGTCCACAGGAGAAGGTTACTAACTGCAACCTGCCAAGGCAGTTAAGTCTAAAACTTTTCTCTTACGATTTCGTAGAGGCAAGAATTTGTGCATGCGAATGAATAAAGAGGAGGGTACGACGATAAACAACGATAGCAACAACTCGTATTTCATTGTAAAACAGCCAATCACAGATAGAATAGCTGGTATCGCTACATACCAATCGCATACGAAAGTAAGTGAAATTTCATATGAAAAACATACCAGATCTCTGTAAACATCCGAGAATCTCGGATCAGATGTTAGTTTCAAATTGTATGTGATTTTGGTGTATGTTTGTATGTAGTTTTCGTATCCAACGATTTACAGTGTATCTCCCTTGAGTTCATTCAATAAAATCGAAAGTGCATACACCTTGGGGATTCAATAAGTGTGGAGTTTCCACTCTACCTAACATACTTACTCTATGCGAATAAAGAAATTAGAGAAATCAAATTTTGGCATCAACCTTTCTCAGAATGCGGCCTGAGGAATCTCCTGAGCGATCTCTGATTAACAAACACTTGTTACAATGACTGAGTGTGCCTCGTGTGCTGACCTTCTGTGTCAGCACATTGATAATTTTCATCTAATGTTAATAATATGTTCGTCACATGAATCAATCACTGTGGGTTGAGGACAGACCCATCCTCCTACAATCAGCGAACGAACCGGCTGCAGATGAACAATAATTCTTGAATTTTAAGGTCATCTCCAATGTTTTGCTTTCATTGATTTCCGCTGATTGTCTTGCAGGTGGTGTGGAGCTGTTTCTTCTTTATTCGAGCGAGGAAATGGCCGTCACATCAACGGACAACCGCATACAAGCAATCGGGAAGTTCGTTTTCATGTTTTCATACGTAAAAGTGAGGAAGATTCCTGTGGTTCCTGGAATGGTTCCTGTCAGCAAGCTGATTGGAATCCTGGAAGAGGTTTTGAATTTGTCGAATATCGGACGGATAGGTCAAATAAGAGGGAAGGTCGGAGAAGAAGTTGTGGGAATGTCAACGACCAAACCCGGCGATGAAGTGGTGAAGGACTATCAGCGGAGACCGTTTGCTGACAAGGCTGGAAATGAGTTCCCATACGCCGCTGCAGGGAGTCCGTCATACAAGATGTACAATCCGCAGGACAACGTTTTCATTGTCGGTGGAGGCAGGAGGACTGTTCTCGTCATTGATAAATGAACCTCAAGTCATACATAATCCGTCAATACAGAAGGCTGATCTTCTCCATTTTCTTGTATTCCATTATATTTTGTCAGCAATCTATTTTTATTCGAAGTTGTTGACACAGTAGCTAGCGTGATTGTTTCACTTTACAAATTGTGATGTCAGTCTCTTCACCACTTTCACGTCTCTTCTACACTTCTCTTCACGTCTGAAATGTGGAAATGATATCATTTTTAAGTATTTCACTTTCAATATAGTAAATAGTTCGATTTTTTGATTTCCGGGCAACCGAATTACTTGTAGTTGTCTAAACCATTTGTTTTACTGATTGGGAAAATACATGCAGCCAAATATTCATAAATCAGCTATCTATTTTTATTCAAAGTTGTTGACACCGCAGCTATAGCCTGATTGATTGACTTTGCAAATTTTGATGTCAGTCTCTTCACCACTTTGCGTTCCATACAATTTCGTTGGTTGGGCGGTGTCTAAATATGGAAATTGGGCCATTTTAGCAACCTTCGTCGCAATTCACGTCATTTTCAACGATAAATGCAAAATCACAAAATGCAAAACTAGACTTATAGCCTATAAGTTAGTAGACAAATTTCGGACAAGAAATCTAATTTTGAAGCGGTGAAGGAGTTTCAGCGGAGACCGTTTGCTGACAAGGCTGGAAATGAGTTCTCACACGCCGCAGCAGGGAGTCCGCCATACAAGACCTACCTTCCGCAGGACGACGTTTTCATTGTCGGTGGAGGCAGGGGGACTGTTCTCTTTATTGGGTAATGAAAATTAAGTCATACATAATCCGTCAATACAAAAGGCTGATCTTCTCCATATCATTGTTTTTCTTGTAATAATTCGTTGCACTTCAGCACGATAGGACTGCGGAATTCCGACTGGAAATTTCATTTAATATGCTAATCGCGTTTCTCAAGTTTCCCCAGGAATGACTCCAAGCTTAAATAATAAGTTGTATTTAAGACGTTAACTAAGCCTGCTTTATATGGAAACGAAACAGAATCATCACCTGCTTTATGTCACAGGTATTTTCAGAGGAAAATCTCAAAGTTAATTTTAGATTATATTTAAATGCCGTTCTATGGTACTATTCCATCTATTTCACTCATCCCTTTAATAATAATATAATGCGTTTTTATTCAAACAAATGAAAATCACATATTTCGTTCAGCACTAGTCAGCTTCAGGAGTTGCATGAGAGGCTTCTTCCGCACTCTTAAGTGGGCCATTGGTTTTATCATCAAATTCGGTTGCGAAGACCATTACAAAATAGGATAAACGCAGAGTGTCACCGCAAAGTCCTGATTCGAGGAAAAATTATTTAAATTATTTCCGGTAGTAGAGGCGGATTACTTGAGAAAACAGCAGTCAAAAGTAAAAGGAGGCATACAGTGCAAATTCGTGAATTGTCGCCGGCGGACCTCGCAAGCGAATATGCTGCAATTATGACTGAACTGCAGCATGATAGTGGACATCCGCCAGCTTCTCACAAGATTGATTCCCACAGGGTTGTTCCCAGCTTTGATGATGTATAAATCATTTGACAGTAGTTTAGATGTTCATAATCTCAATCAATCTTATCAACAAGTCTTTTGTTCCATGAAATTTCTGCTTCTTTGTCCCTCATATCGAAGAAATCAATTTATTCGCTAAAATTGTTTAAACAGGAGAAAATTATCTCAACAGAGACATGGGATGTTGAATCGAACATTGATGAAAAATATTAATTGGGAACTATATCGTTGTCCTGATCGAATACAGTAGAGTTTATTGAGTCTGGAGTTGGAGTATGAAATAAAATGAAAGCAATTTTTATAAATCAAGAACATTTATTGAAATATGAAGATCTAAAAATCTAAAAAATGAAGTCGCTTTTACGGCAGCAATCCATGCATGTGAGAGAACATCCACACCATTTGGAGTATTTGTCTCTTGTTATGGTGTCAACATTTTGCTCAACCAAATCTTTAAGATGTTGATTCTCATCTGTTGAAGACAATATCATTCTATGCGATGCCTTCCGATATGACCCTCGATCAGAAACAGATATTTGAGTTTTAGACATGTTAAATGTCGTTTAAGTGCACTTTTCAAGAAAGTCATAGCCATCGATGTGATGTTGAGGAGAAGGAAATATCGAGGTAATAGACGAAGAGGAAAGGGTACTCAAAAGAGGAAGTTCACAATGGCAAGGAGCATTGTCGTGTAGGAAGACAAATTCGTGCAAATTGTTTATGACATGATAAATACACCGATTCTACGTCATGCTTTCTTCTCTTCGACATCAAGTGTGCAGATTGTGACACCAGCTATGAAAAAAGGTGGACTAATGCTTAGAAAATGACTTTCAGTGGTCCTGCAAAGGACTTATTGTTGCGTTCTCACGGGCACAAACGACAGGTTACTACCGAAGCTCACTTGACAATGAATTGATACTTGATGGAGGAAACGCATGCAAAAAGACTCTGGGCTCATCAGCAAGCTGACCGACTGCCTACGTCTCGTTTCGGGTCCTTCAACATCTTGGACGATCAGCAGGCGTGTTCCACCGTAAAGTACAAACCACGGTGCTCCACGGTGAACCACGGTGAAAACGTACAGACCAATTCTCCAATATGAACACAGGCTAATAAAGCTCATATCTGAATAATAATTGTGTGCTGCAGAACAACCAGAACTTCAGCAAAAGGCTAAAAGGTTAATGAAGAAGTTTTTCCATGCAGACTCGCAGATCATGCATGTTGTAGCTTCTTTGGTAAAAATTTCACAAATACTTTTATTTTTAATAACTACTTGTTGTAGATGTGAGCAAATACGTAAATAACGCAACACTTGCTCCACAGGCAGCAGTTGAAGAGCGTTTGATACTAATCACGTCCTATTTACGCTATAGTACCAAGCACCCTAATTATTTTGATAATTGTAGAAATAAATCAAATACTAATGACCCAATGCTAAATATCATTTGCTAAAGGATTTTTCATTTAAATCTGGAAGACAATTTCGTTCAGAATTTTTCAGGTTAAATCCTATAGGATATTTTGAGTAATACTCGAACGAAATCCTTAACCTCTTGAGCCCCGATGACGTGCGGTGCACGTCATGCCGGCACTTGCGTAAGTGTTCGACTAGCAGCTGACAAGGCAGCCCCAACTACCCATGACGTGCAGTGCACGTCATCGCTGTGTTATGCATTGTTCCTTCAACATTGGGGGAGTTGTAGTTATGAGCAAATGACATTCACTGTATGTCATGGACAGTTGGAGCAGTGTAGAAGATTTGGCCGTGGGGCTCAAAAGGATAATGAAAATGCATTTATCTTGATGGATTAATCATGTATTCCTTAAATAATTAGCTACATTTACAAAGGAGCCCACATTATCTCTTATCCCATTATATTTTTGAATGAAAATGATATCATTTTTAAGGATTTCACTTTCATTATATTAAATAGTTTGATTTTTGGATTTCCGGGCAAACGAATCACTTGTAGTTGTGTAAGCCATTTGTTTTAATGATCGGGAAAAATACAAACAGCCAAATATTCATAAATCATTGATCTATTTTTGTTCAAAGTTGTTGACACAGTATACTGTGTACTAGTAGCTAGCATGATTGATTGACTTTGCAAATTTTGATGTCAGTCTCTTCACCACTTTCACGTCTCGTCTCCACTTCTCTTCACGTCTGAAAATTGGAAATGGGGCCATTTTAGCAACCTTCTTCGCAGTTCATGTCATTTTCAAGGATGCATGCAAAACTAGGCATGTAGCCTATTGTGAGGGATGAAGAGTACGTATAGGATTGATATTAATTAGGGCTTGATAATTTCATACTAAATTAGAGTACGAATTAGATAACTTTCATTTCATAATAACGTCCTAGTTTGAGGCATCAGATGAGCCAATTATTAATCTATTGTGCGCTGCGGGGATGAGTGGGCAGCCAGGCTATTGTGTTGAGTTTTGAGTGGTCAGTCACTGTGGTCGCTGTGGCCTTTGTTCCGTTGAGTCTTGGCTTGTTTGGAGTGGTTTGTAAATATTTCGGTGCGCTATCCACTGAGTTTGTTGTTATGCCTGAGGTGTTGACGTCCGCTTGAGTCTGCATGTTGATTTGTAATCTTGGTGGACGAATAGCAATCTGCGATACCTGGCAGTGATAAAACTAGTGCCTGAAGTGAGACAGGGTCCCTCTCGTATGTTCGCGCTGAGACTGTAGATATTATCCTGTGCCTGTAATCCTGCGGCAATAAAGTTGCGTCCACAACCCCTATCGCCTTTCTCTTACTATCGACTGGAAAAATATAATGGTTTGCGGAAAACACCAACTGTTCTTTTAAAATATCTCTGATTATTTGATCAAAATAATCAGAGATATTTTAAAAGAACAGTTGGTGTTTTCCGCAAACCATAATATTTTTCTAATGAATATCCCAACTGCAAGTATATTTACTATCATACTATCGACTGAAGCGAAAAGGCTGTAGACCTATTTGAACGCTACCGCAATTTCGTGACACCTATAAGTTAGTAGACAAATTTCGGACACGAAATCTAATTTTTTGCATGATACCTTGCACTTCATGAAACCCAACAGAAGTTGTTATTTTTTATTTAAAATGTCATCTCAGCAATGTTGTCATAGAAGTTGATTGCAATCAATTGCAATACATGTGAGATTACAAAGGTATATCCATCAAAACATGAGTTTTATAAACGAAATTAGAAATATCAAGGATAAAAGTGCGGTATCATAGCAGAAAAGGAATCTATGAAAATATAAAATTTAATGCTATAAAACAAAAGGATCACTTAAAGAACAATTCTAACAACGTAATTTGATTTAATGGATTATTATCAGTTCCTATGATGTATAGATGGAAGTTGTTAATTAATGATGCCATCTTTGCCACTTTTTAATTTCTAAAACATGTAATTTTATCAGTGTATTGAATCATTGCTTCCGCTATTCGATTGCCACTGAGCACAGTTTAATAGCATTTTCACATTTCATAGGCCTCATGCTTGCAGGTAAATCAATATTTGAACTTGTGCCGTACGACAAAATGCTAGTACATATCAACGAAGTATTACAGGTTTAAAGGACATTTATAAGAAAAAGACAAGCAACTAGACAAGTTGTTTAAAATATTTCATAAAGCAAATGCAAAAAGTAGGGATAAGGGTGTAGTTTGTGTATCATATTTCACATCGCAATAGGTTTTCAGGTAAATATAATTTTATAACACTAAATGCAACGTCGACATTCATGATTGCAAAAATCGTTGCATTCAGCCCACTGAAAGGTAAGTAATATTTATAATCTACACTGTAGACTGTAGGGCACAAAGCCGAAATTTCGTGCCAATTAGCGCCCAGTTAGTGCCTTTCTTGTGCCTCGAGGCACCAGTACACGCCACTAGGCACTAGTAGGCAGCAAACCAAATATTTGTTTATCCAATGAAATCGGAGGAAAAATGAATGTGCACGAACTCGTCACTATGAACTTAGTGCCTGCTCGTGTCTTGTGTTGGTTAGAATTGATGCCTAAATTTGCTGCCTAATTCAAGCGAAATTTCGTGCCCTACACTGTAAATCGCTCAATACCAATCACATACGAAGGATGCATACCAAAATATTTTTTTGGTATATTTCTGTATGATCTTGGTATACATTTGTATGCTTTTCGCATGCTATTTCAAGTGTGGTATGTTTTACATACTAAAGCCATACCAGCACAATGTTAAAAGAAAGCATCAATCATGTCCAAAGTATGTTGATTTAAGACTTGTCAATAAAGTGACATAATAGTAGTGAGATAATGACATTTAATAGTCAAACTTACAATACTGAATTCGATTTTAATTCATGTATTCTAAGGCATTTCATAAATAATCAATAAGTATTTGACCATCAACAATTATGCATTATGTAATTTTGGAACTAAGCATATTATCAATCCAAAATAAAGACACATTATAATTCATGAACGCAAAAATAGTTATGTTTGAGATATGGAAGTCAACATGGTTGCTGAAAAGGTATCGTTTTATTGAAATGATGTTTATCAATTTAGTTCAAGGAAATGAGTTAATTATGAGTCTTGTGAATGCTATAAGACAAGTTGCAAAGATGACATGCGGCTTTAATTCCACAACAAATCTAATCTAGTGAGATACCATACTTTCATAAAGAAATATTCACGGCTGGTATTATTGGAAAAAAGTTATTTGTAAGTAGTATGTAGTATAACATATTTTTTGCCACATGACATAAAGCTATTCATACGAAAGACATACGAAACACATACCAATTTGCATCGGGTCTCGTATATAAAACATACCAAGAGTTCGTATTTCAACATAAAACAGCCAATCACAGTTAGCATGGTTCGTATCGTTTACATACCAATCACATACGAAAGTAAATGGCCATTCGTATGAAAAACATACCAGATTTCTTTATATATACCAGAATCTCGTATCAAATGTTGGTTTCAAATTGTATGTAAACTTGGTATGTGTTTGTATGTAATTTTCGTATCCAGCGTACGTCTCGTTTCGGGTCCTTCAACATCTTGGACGATCAGCAGGCGTGCTCCACCGTAAAGTACAAACCACGGTGCTCCACGGTGAACCACGGTGAAAACGTACAGACCAATTCTCCAATATGAACACAGGCTAATAAAGCTCATATCTGAATAATAATTGTGTGCTGCAGAACAACCAGAACTTCAGCAAAAGGCTAAAATGTTAATGAAGAAGTTTTTCCATGCAGACTCGCAGATCATGCATGTCGTAGCTTCTTTGGTAAAAATCTCACAAATACTTTTATTTTTAATAACTACTTGGTGTAGATGTGAGCAAATACGCAAATAACGAAACACTTGCTCCACAGGCAACAGTTGGAGAGCGTTCGATACTAATCACGTCCTATTTACGCTATACAGTAGTACCAAGCACCCTAATTATTATGGGAATTGTAATAATAAATCAAATACTAATGACTCAATGCTAAATATCATGGAACCATTTGCTAAAGGATTTTTCATTTAAATCTGGAAGACAATTTCGTTCAGAATTTTTCAGGTTAAATCCTATAGGATATTTTGAGTAATACTCGAACGAAATCCTTAACCTCTTGAGCCCCGATGACGTGCGGTGCACGTCATGCCGGCACCTGCGTAAGTGTTCGACTAGCAGCTGACAAGACAGCCCCAACTATCCATGACGTGCAGTGCACGTCATCGCTGTGTTATGCATTGTTCCTTCAACATTGGGGGAGTTGCAGTTATGAGCAAATGATATTCACTGTATGTCATGGACAGTTGGAGCAGTGTAGCAGATTTGGCCTTGGGGCTCAAAAGGATAATGAAAATGCATTTATCTTGACGGATTAATCAAGTATTCCTTAAATAATTAGCTACATTTACAAAGGAGCCCACATTATCTCTTATCCCATTATATTTTTGAATGAAAATGATATCATTTTTAAGGATTTCACTTTCATTATATTAAATAGTTTGATTTTTGGATTTCCGGGCAAACGAATCACTTGTAGTTGTGTAAGCCATTTGTTTTAATGATCGGGAAAAATACAAACAGCCAAATATTCATAAATCATTGATCTATTTTTGTTCAAAGTTGTTGACACAGTATACTGTGTACTAGTAGCTAGCATGGTTGATTGACTTTGCAAATTTTGATGTCAGTCTCTTCACCACTTTCACGTCTCGTCTCCACTTCTCTTCACGTCTGAAAATTGGAAATGGGGCCATTTTAGCAACCTTCTTCGCAGTTCATGT
The DNA here is from genome assembly GCA_907163375.1 of Prostheceraeus crozeri. Lineage (NCBI taxonomy): Eukaryota > Metazoa > Platyhelminthes > Polycladida > Euryleptidae > Prostheceraeus > Prostheceraeus crozeri. Next base: position 133,906 of record CAJQUW010000060.1, read on the forward strand.
CATTTTCAAGGATGCATGCAAAACTAGGCATGTAGCCTATTGTGAGGGATGAAGAGTACGTATAGGATTGATATTAATTAGGGCTTGATAATTTCATACTAAATTAGAGTAGGAATTAGATAACTTTCATTTCATAATAACGTCCTAGTTTGAGGCATCAGATGAGCCAATTATTAATCTATTGTGCGCTGCGGGGATGAGTGGGCAGCCAGGCTATTGTGTTGAGTTTTGAGTGGTCAGTCACTGTGGTCGCTGTGGCCTTTGTTCCGTTGAGTCTTGGCTTGTTTGGAGTGGTTTGTAGATATTTCGGTGCGCTATCCACTGAGTTTGCTGTTATGCCTGAGGTGTTGACGTCCGCTTGAGTCTGCATGTTGATTTGTAATCTTGGTGGACGAATAGCAATCTGCGATACCTGGCAGTGATAAAACTAGTGCCTGAAGTGAGACAGGGTCCCTCTCGTATGTTCGCGCTGAGACTGTAGATATTATCTTGTGCCTGTAATCCTGCGGCAATAAAGTTGCGTCCACAACCCCTATCGCTTTTCTCTTACTATCGACTGGAAAAATATAATGGTTTGCGGAAAACACCAACTGTTCTTTTAAAATATCTCTGATCATTTGATCAAAATAATCAGAGATATTTTAAAAGAACAGTTGGTGTTTTCCGCAAACCATAATATTTTTCCAATGAATATCCCAACTGCAAGTATATTCACTATCATACTATCGACTGAAGCGAAAAGGCCATTGGCCTATTTGAACGCTACCGCAATTTCGTGACACCTATAAGTTAGTAGACAAATTTCGGACACGAAATCTAATTTTTTGCATGATACCTTGCACTTCATGAAACCCAACAGAAGTTGTTATTTTTTATTTACAATGTCATGTCAGCAATGTTGTCATAGAAGTTGATTGCAATCAATTGCAATACGTGTGAAATTACAAAGGTATATCCATCAAAACATGAATTTTATAAACGAAATTAGAAATATCAAGGATAAAAGTGCGGCATCATAACAAAAAAGGGAATCTATGAGAATTTATAATTCAATCCTGTAAAACAAAAGGATCACTTAAAGAACAATTCTAACAACGTAATTTGATTTAATGGATTATTATCAGTTCCTTTGATGTATAGATGGAAGTCGTTAATTGATGATGCCATCTTTGCCACTTTTTAATTTCTCAAACGTGTCATGTTTTAGTGTATTAAGGATGAATCATTGCATCCGCTATTCGCTTGCCACTGAGCACTATTTAATAAGATTTTCGCATTTCATAGGCCTCATGCTTGTAGGTAAATCAATATTTAAACTTGTGCCGTACGACAAAATACTAGTATATATCAACGAAGTATAACAGGTTTAAAGGACATTTTTAAGAAAAAGACAAGCAACTAGACAAGTTGTTTAAAGTATTTCATAAAGCAAATGGAAAAAGTAGGGATAAGGGTGTAGTTTGTGTATTTATATTTCACATCGCAATAGGTTTTCAGGTAAATATAATTTTATAACACTAAATGCAACATCGACATTCATGATTGCAAAAATCGTTGCATTCAGCCCACTAAAAGGTAAGTAATATTTATAATCTGCACTGTAGACTGTAGGGCACAAAGCCGAAATTTCGTGCCAATTAGCGCCCAGTTAGTGCCTTTCTTGTGCCTCGAGGCATCAGTAGACGCCACTAGGCACTAGTAGGCACCAAACCAAATATTTGTTTATCCAATGAAATCGAAGGAAAAATTAATGTGCACGAACTCGGCACTATGAGCTTAGTGCCTGCTCGTGTCTTGTGTTGGTTAGAATTGATGCCTAAATTTGGTGCCTAACTCAAGCGAAATTTCGTGCCCTAGAGTTTACAGTGTACTGCTTTTTCGACGCTTTGCAAATATTTTTTCCTTGATGACTCTCAATAAAATGCATCCATTTTCAGTTTCAGTACATTATGATGGCACTTAATCAACTTTGATCATTTATCGGAACCTACTTATAATTAAAATTCTTATTCAGATGTCAATGCGATATATACATTTATCGAATGTCATATCGAATCCACCAAGACGCGCAGCTATTTTCCGTCTGTTAAAAAATCAATAGGATAAAAACAAACTAGTGACAAGATAAAGTTGATTTAGAGAAATATTGAGCACAAACTGTAAAGAAAAACTTGACTATCTCTCGCTTCACTGTGGGGTCGTTTTTCTCCCCTTGTCGAATATTTACCAAGCAACCTTTGGAAAAAAGATTCAGAAGCTTACTTTCTACGCAGGCCCATTATGCAGCTTTTGACAGAAGGAAAATATATATGGCACTGCAGTTCTGCTATAGTTCTACTTTTTAGTTCTGTATCTAATCAGCAATTATATGTTGCTATTGGCCTCACACTGTAAACTCAACTGGTCGGTATGTAAGGTCCGAAGGGGTCTAAATGTAAAGGGTCCGAATGCATGATTTTAAATTTACATGTTAGCGTTTCTATCATGCATAACATTTATATAACTTTTGTAAAATGTCAACATAGATATGTAGAATCAGCTTTATCGCATTGAAAACGATATATTTCATCCTTTTATTGTAAGGGTCCGCACGTCGAAGGTCCAAAATAGCAGAGGGCCCGAATGATAAAAAATTAATGGTCCGAATAAAAAGTAGAATTATGATGAATTATTATGAATATCATTTGATGCAGTATACTCTTATGTATAATTCTACACACGACATCTTGCATATTCTAATGGTTTGAATGCATCTAAAGGCCATTGAAAATGTAACGATGGCTTGACGTGTACTTTATATTTCATGGAGATAGAGCATCGAGTTTCTAGTTTTAATGATTTCAAGGCTAATGAATCGCTTTTGAAAATACTGATATGAATTCTGGATGCTGTACTTCTACAAACACTATTCTGGATATATGAATGCAATAAACAAAAGAATGTGGGATTACGTGCAACATACAGTTTCATATTGAGCAAACCGGTCAAGCAATACCTACCCAGTTCCCAAATAATATGTGATTCTAAATGTACGATACAATAGCATCATTGAGTACTTAGGATCTATTTGTACAGTAACAAATGATGAACAGTGAATATTGTTGATCATTCAGCGATTAGCCTGGTTTTCATACATAGGCCTGGCATCTTACCAACAGTTGTAATTGTTCGAATGATAATTAATGAGTCAAAGGGTTATCCATTTAGAGATAAACATATACCTCTGAAAGGATATAGCACATACCCACAATGTTCACCTTCTTAATAATTGTTACAAACAATAGTATATAGATTTGTCAGATTAAAATCAGCTGTTCGGTACAATTAATCATTACAGCTGTTCAATTTGATTAGATGACAGAGTTCATTTGATATTAACTTAATGGATACTGACTGAGTTAGAATCAAGATGTCAAAATTTCAGTCTCGCTCAACATGCAGTTACACTTTCTTTCTAATTATCGACATACCGATAGTCCCTCTACGATTAACTCAGAACTTTTTTTACAGAATGAGGTGTGAGCATTTCATTTCCTATCTGGTTCTGTTGGCTGTGTATATATACGTACATTGTACATGTAATGCATAATTTGAAAATATGAAGCTTTGATGTGACTCAGCCTAATGACTCAATATGTGAAGAATAGAGTCGTCGTATTTTTCTTCAAAAGCATTAAAGAAATATTCTGGCGATAAAAATGCAGATTTGATACAAATTTGTCTTAATATGATTCTTGGCATACTTGAGTACAATTCACCTGTCTTTGTATCGTTTAAACGATAAAGAAACGAAAAATTGAGAAAATTCGTCGTCGCTTGGCTTTGGGCCGCGACATTATCTGTGACCTTAATTGTGACTCTGGAATATTTCCATATGTTAAAGAAGGACGAGTTTCACAACCCAGTCAAAAGAATATGGCCGAGCCGACCACGATTCGTCGGCGCGAAGTCGTAAAGATCATGTCCCGGTGAATCGGAGGCGGTCCATCAACAACGAGTCGTGACGACGGTCACGTAAATGCCGCCAATTAATCCTTTCCCCTAGCTTCTACAGAATAGCACAATAGAAATGATTTTTACATTGATTTCACAAATAGCCGTTATCAGTTATTCAGAGTCGTCAGAATCCACATTTAGAATTCGAATCTTCTTTTTCAGTTGCCTGCTGCGATCAAGCCGCCGCTTGCGTCCGCCTTCCCTGTCGGTATAGCTCTCTTTAGGAAATCTTTAACATGTTTTTCGATATCAGCGTCAGTGGCACTTTTGAAGTGCTTTTGGGTTGATTCTGAAAATACAATAATGCTTCTTGAGGAAATGCGTAGATCATTTCATACAATATAATTTTCCATTGTCTAAAAGAAATTCTGAGAAGTAGTTCGGAATAGATAATTTTTTTTCATTTTTGATGTTATTATATGTACACGTATTTAACATGGAATGGTGGACATGGTGGTCTCCGTGGCACAGTGATTAAGTGCTTGGCTTATCAATCTTATGCTCCAGAGGTCGAACACCGAAAGCAGGAAAATCAGCAGGATTGGCATCCGAGCTCCAGTAAAAGCATGACTATGTCAGCACCGTCCAAGCCTCCAGTAGCCTATAGGGGAGTGGTGACGCTAAAACTTTGATATTTAATATGAAAAGTATATCTTCATCATTAGTAGAGAAATGCTTCCTACAATAAATTTCATCATACGTACTCAATTGAAGTAGGTTGACTGGCAGATAGTTCGCTGAAATAGATGAGGTCCGAGGTCTGACTATCAACGACGTCAGCTTTGATGGTAGATTAGCAGTACACAGTAGGTGAAGGTAATAGCGAAGTGATGTATTGTGCAGAAGGGTCAGGGTTCAAGTCCGGTCCACAGGAGAAGGTTACTAACTGCAACCTGCCAAGGCAGTTAAGTCTAAAACTTTTCTCTTACGATTTCGTAGAGGCAAGAATTTGTGCATGCGAATGAATAAAGAGGAGGGTACGACGATAAACAACGATAGCAACAACTCGTATTTCATTGTAAAACAGCCAATCACAGATAGAATAGCTGGTATCGCTACATACCAATCACATACGAAAGTAAGTGAAATTTCATATGAAAAACATACCAGATCTCTGTAAACATCCGAGAATCTCGGATCAGATGTTAGTTTCAAATTGTATGTGATTTTGGTGTATGTTTGTATGTAGTTTTCGTATCCAACGATTTACAGTGTATCTCCCTTGAGTTCATTCAATAAAATCGAAAGTGCATACACCTTGGGGATTCAATAAGTGTGGAGTTTCCACTCTACCTAACATACTTACTCTATGCGAATAAAGAAATTAGAGAAATCAAATTTTGGCATCAACCTTTCTCAGAATGCGGCCTGAGGAATCTCCTGAACGATCTCTGATTAACAAACACTTGTTACAATGACTGAGTGTGCCTCGTGTGCTGACCTTCTGTGTCAGCACATTGATAATTTTCATCTAATGTTAATAATATGTTCGTCACATGAATCAATCACTGTGGGTTGAGGACAGACCCATCCTCCTACAATCAGCGAACGAACCGGCTGCAGATGAACAATAATTCTTGAATTTTAAGGTCATCTCCAATGTTTTGCTTTCATTGATTTCCGCTGATTGTCTTGCAGATGGTGTGGAGCTGATTGTTTTTTATTATGAGAGTGAATTCACCGTCACATCAACGGACAGCCGCATACAAAACACTGGGAAGTACAGTTGGGCAAGAACTCCATACGTAAAAGTGAGGAGGATTCCTGTGGTTCCTGGAATGGTTCCTGTCAGCAAGTTGATTGGAATCCTGGAAGAGGTTTTGAATGTGTCGAATATCGGATGGATACAGCAACAAAGAGGGAAGGTCGGAGGAAAAACTGTGGGAACGTCAATGACCAAACCCGGCGATGAAGTGGTGAAGGAGGATCAGCGGACATCGTATGCTGACAAGGATGGAAATGAGTTCTCATACGCCGCTGCAGGGAGACCGTCATGGAAGACTTGCCTTCCGCAGGACGACGTTTTCATTGTCGGTGGAGGCAGGAGGACTGTTCTCATCATTGGGAAATGAACATTAAGTCGTACATAATCCGTCAATACAGAAGGCTGATCTTCTCCATTTTCTTGTATTCCATTATATTTTGTCAGCAATCTATTTTTATTCGAAGTTGTTGAAACAGTAGCTAGCGTGGTTGTTTTACCTTACAAATTGTGATGTCAGTCTCTTCACCACTTTCATGTCTCTTCTACACGTCTCTTCACGTCTGAAATGTGGAAATGATATCATTTTTAAGTATTTCACTTTCATTATATTAAATAGTTTGATTTTTTGATTTCCGGGCAACCGAATTACTTGTAGTTGTCTAAACCATTTGTTTTACTGATTGGGAAAAATACAAACATTCATAAATCAGCGATCTATTTTTATTCAAAGTTGTTGACACAGCAGCTATAGCCTGATCGATTGACTTTGCAAATTTTGATGTCAGTCACTTCACCACTTTGCGTTCCATATAATTTCGTTGGTTGGGCGGTGTCTAAAATATG
>CAJQUW010000062.1:0-10028 GCA_907163375.1 Prostheceraeus crozeri
AAAATCTAAATGGTTAAAAGATTATATTGAGTTCAATATTGAAAAACGCAAAATATCTAAAAGAAATAAAGATGATTTTGGAAACGTTTTCTTCAAATTAATGAATAATGCATTTTATGGTAAGACTTTAGAAAATGTACGTAATAGACAAAATATTGAAATAGTTTATGATAGAGATAGATTTCAAAATTTAACAAGGAAACCTACATATAAAAGAACTACTAGATTCAGTGATGAACTTTGTGCTGTTCATCTAAGAAGAAGCATTGTAAAACATGATAAGTTTAATTTCATTGGTTTCACTATATTAGAATTAGCTAAACTATTTATGTATAGTTTTATATATGATTATTTAGCGCCTGCTTATGGCAAAAACTATAAATTACACTTTACAGATACCGATTCTATTTTCTTAGAATTAACAGTACCATATGGTTCTTCACTAGATAAAGAAATTAATAAAATAAAAGATATTATTCATCCTTCTGATTTATGTAAAGTAAAAGATGAATTAGAAGGAAATGAAGATTTCATAACAGAAGCTATATTTTTAAAATATAAATGTTACTGTTATGATACAACTAAAAATATTAAAACACATAAAACATTAAAAGGAATTTCAAAGGCATCAGTGGCTAATCAAATAACATTTCAAGATTATAAAAATGCATTATTTAATAATGAAATAAAAACAGCATGTAATTATAGACTTAATTCAAAAAACATAAAATGTATTTAAAAGAAGAACATAAATTAGCATTAGATCCATTTGATGATAAAAGAAAAATTTTACCTGATGGAATAACTACTTTACCTTTTTAATTTTCTAATTTCTATTTTCTAAGTATAACAATATAACAATATAAAAATATAAAATATTATAAAATTATCATATAAAAATGGATAAAGTTAGAGCTGATAATTTTAAAAGAATAAAACAATTAGACGAATTAATAAAACAAAGAAATATTATGAAAGAAAATCATCTTCAACATAGAATGATAAAAGCTGGTATTCAATCTGATATGTTTGAAAAAATGCAGCAAACCGAGCAAGTAAAAACTGATTTTGAGAAAACTATGAAACCATTTAAAACTCTTGAAAAAGAAAGTACAAATAATGATAAACAAATTGATATAACAGATCCAGAGCACAAAACTATATTAGATGACTATGGATTACTAGAATCAAACATTAATAAGAAATTACCAAAATCTATGCAATTTGAACATTCTATCTCATTTATAGATGGAAAAACAATACCTAGATTTTATCTCGGACAAAAAGAAATATTTCCACAACCTTTTCGAGGTTTAATTTTTTCACCAGATAAATCTCCTTTTAGTTTAGATAGAAATTTTGTTGATCTTTTAAGAGGAGCAGATTTAAATAATTATGCTGTAGAAGATCTCATAAAATATAAAGCTATGTTAGATAGAGTTGGTGCAGTAAAATCTCTTAGACGTTATAAACAATTAGAAAATTTATTATCAACGGGAGTTAAAGTAGGGAAAGGTTTATCTGAAAACAGAAAACAGAAACAACTGTATTTTTACCAGATGATCCACAAGAATTACTAAATAGATTAACCCTCGGGAGGTTTAAAATTCGCTATTCCATTTCGTGAAAATCTGGGTCCACGTGGACCCAGAAGATTTATTTTCACAATCAAGCACAATTAGTACAGAAAGTACGAGTCACAGAGTTCGAATGTTCATCACAACAGTGATTCCCACACCGAGCACAGGTTTTTCTCGTTTTCCGATCTTTCTTCCACCCGCAGAGTTGACATCTGTCTTTTTTTCGTGTTGCTCTCTCAACATCCACCTTTGCTTCGATGATTGGCCGTGGCACGTCTTTTGACTCCAAAAATGGCTTGACCAGCTCCTCTCCTAAGCATCGCAGAAATTGTCTTCTTTTGTGAGGCTTGTCTCTTCCCCAATGAGGATCAATTTCGCAATTCAACACATATGCATTTATCCCACACAAATCCAAGAGGTTGCAAAACACGATTGTGTGCCATCTTCGGCTGATGTATTTCACCGTATATGTCGCCACCATTTGGTCAGCTTTATCTACACCTCCTTTGGTCGCATTGTAGTCTTTTATCATTTCTGGAACCTTTCGGTCAGTCTGTTGATCAACAACTGGCTCTTGATGGAAGGTGCTCAAAAGAAGGACACAATCATTTTTCTTGCATTTGTAACTGAGGAGGCATGTTTGATCTTCGAGGTTGAATCGGAAATCTGAAGAGTAAACAGCACGGCCCTGTAGATTCTTCATCTGCGGAGGAACTTCTCGTCTGTTTTTCCTCAGAGTTCCTAACAAAGTCATGCCTTTTGAGCGGAGAGAGCGTGCGAGCTTCAAAGAAGTAAAGAAATTGTCAGTTGTTATGTGTCTTCCAGAATTTTCTAGAGAGCTGGTCAAATCCATGACAACACGTTCTCCAAGTCCGTGATGACTGGGATTGTCTTCTTTGCCTGTGTACATTTGTAGATTGTAACAAAAATAATTGTTGGCATCGCACAACAGCCAGAACTTAAGTCCATACCTTGATGGTTTGCTTGGCATATATTGCTTATATGCACAGCGACCTCTGAAAGGATATAGTTCCTCATCAACGGTAAGAAATGCACCAGGCACATACGATTTTTGACAGTTGTTCGTGAAACCATCCAAAAGAAGACGAACCGCTGCTAATTTGTCTCGCAGTTGTCGAGCAGCCCTTGTTTCAGGATTGTCAAAACGAAGCATGATACGTAACTCTTTGAATCTTGAATGGCTCATTGTTATTTTGAAGATGGGCCTTCCGTGTTCTTTCGACCACAGCTCTTCAGTACTCTCCATGTGAGAACGATACACGCCGCGTAGATATAACAGGCCAATGAAGGCTAACATTTCTTCCATCGAAGCGTCCGTCCATGCTGCACCTTTGATAGATCTCCCTCGCCGATTTGTCTCTTTTAGTATTGTCTCCATCATATCGTGATCAAACAAAATTTCCCAGCTATTTATAATAGTATTTGGCGCGCGAATATGCCGCAGAGAGTAACTTGTAAGACCTGGTGCTGGTCTAAGCAGATTCTCTCTTCGCTCCCTGCCACGTCTCTGTTCTTGAGGTAGGAGAGAAGTCCATTGCTCTCCATCAGCGGATGAAATATTCACTTGATTGCCGATTGCTTGGTTAATGGATACGTCGTCATCAGGTGAAATATTGTCACTTTCATCGATATCAGATGAACCAGATGATTCACTGGAGTCCTCCGTGTCATTCGCAGATGAAGAAGCTTCGGGAACGTCTTCCTGCGCGCCCCTCAATAATCTCAAAGCTTCAACTTTTGAGCTCCGTTGTGAGCGTTCCGCCATCTTCGCTCGTAGCATAAAACAGCAGTGCGGTGTAATGACAGAACGGCCTGCCTGCGCGGTCTCATAGCCAAGCGCAGGCAGGGAGCATTGTTCACGCGTCACATCAAAATCGATTTCATTAGTTCGTCACAGTTGCACCTGCGTGCGACAATAGCGACGATAGCAAAAGCTTTGAAGCAAAGCGAAGTTTCAGCTGCGTTATCCCGTGTGTCTTTGTGTGCAGGGAAGGAGTGTGCGTGTGTCTGTGTGCAGCCAATAAGCACTACCGCTATTCCGATGCTTCATTATCTACTGTTTCGCATTGTATCAGGCGAGTTGAGGCGGCCCAATCGGCCTGGGCAGATCGACAAACTAATCGATGGAATCGTTTGCAAGTGCGCCTGTGATTTCAACGTCTCCAAAATCTGACCAGTTGTCAGCCTTTGAAGTGCATGGCGTTAAGGCTAAAAATAGAAAAAATGCTACACATCGTGAGCGCGTGACGATAGCTGCCTTCACGAATATGACGGTCAGGATAAGGCTAAGATATAGCGTCGCTAAGGATACGGGAAATCCTTATCTGGTTTCACGAATTACGGGCCTTTGTTATTTGGAATAGCAGAGTGATGAATTTCTGGCTATGACGACCGATGAAACGAATCAGTATGACTGGGTCCAGCTGGACCCATAGATTTACTAAAAGGTTTGCGATGTATTGCAATTATTTAAACAACAGCTAATACATTTTCACTTGGCAGTTATAATTGACATATCGATACAGATAAAGTCCAGTGATATCAATAATAAATAATGAAAACTTGATAAATAACAGCAAGTGATCTGGAAAAATGGGTCCACGTGGACCCAGAAAACCCCCCGAGGGTTAAATATTTTAATATCTGCAATAAAAGAAGGACATAATTCTAGTTTCAATGAAATTCATGCTATATTGAAAAGACTGTTAGAAAAGAAGATTCTAAATGAAGAGGATTATAAAAGTGTAACCGGACATCTCTGATGTCCTCCAGGGCTTCGCCTGTAGCTGAAATATGTTGTTTCTAATTTTTTATAAAAAATATTTATTTAATTTTTTAGTTTAAAAATGTGTTCAGCAGATTTAGACAAAATAAATAATCATTTACAAAATTTAACAGAGATTTTGGGTTCATCAAAATTTAGTACGACGTTAAAAATTATAACAACTACTTCATCACACACTTGTAATTTAGAACCCATTCTACATTTGGAACAAAATAAAAATTATCAAATTGCATTGACTAGTTTCTCCCGCATTTAACATATTCAAAACGTTATCAAAGATAGTGAATGATCAATTTAGATATTTCTACTGAATAAAGGCAAAACATGGAAAAATATTAATTTTTTTCCTGGTTCTTACGAAGTTGAATCAATTCAAATGAAATTAAGAGACATTTAGGTATACCATTTAAAGATAGAATACAATATACATTTTGCAGTTCTGAAAACGGCAGTTAATAAATTTTCTCTTACTTTAGACGAAAATCATAAGTTGATTTTAATCATGATAGATCATTGTCAAAGCTATTAGGATTTAATAAACAAACCTATAGTCAAGGTTATCATTTAGGTGGGAAGATTCCAAAAATAACTGAAATAAATTCAATTGTTGTACATTGTGAATTATTGAAGGAGGATATATAATGGTAAATTATCAAATTTTAATATTTCAGTTTTCAGCTTTTTCTGTACCATTGGTTATAGATTAATGTAATTCACAAACATTATATATTTTCCTATTACAAGAAAACTATTAACAACATTGGCATTAGAAACTGATGAAAAAAGGACAAGAAATAAATTTGGAGGGTGAAGAGATTATGATAGATCTTTTGGTACGGGAGGTATAAACTCCCGTTCGAGGATGGTATAAAACTTTTACGCTACAATAGAGGAAGTTTAATTTTTTTTCATTTTTTCATTATTAACTTATTATCTTATTATTAGAAACAAAAAAAAATAACTTAAATTAAATTTTTATTTTTTTGTTTTTAAAAACACTAATTCAATAATGGATGAATTTATGACTTTAAAAAATGAATGAAATGTCTTTAAATAAAAAAAAACTTAAATTTAATCATCATCAAATTTATCTAATAAGAGTTTTGTCAGTGTATTTGTGGAAGTTTCAGGATGTGGAAATAAGCCATATCTATTATTTAATATTTTAACGACTCCAAATTTTTTGGATTATAACCAATCTTTATAATTTTATACAACAACGCAGTAACAACCCGTCTATCAATTTTTATAATATGGATTTGAATAATCTTACAAAAACAGCAATTGCTTCTCTTTATTCGAAGAATACGAAAAAAATTGAATATGAAGAAGAAATAAATTTGTAGGTGTGAAGAAGCAGCAAAAAATAAACAGATTAGTTGAATCCAATAAAAAATACGCATATAAAAATACAATTAATAGATGATAGTGGTAATATGCAAGATCCTAGTAAACTAGATAAAACAATGAAACATTGTGTAATTTTTGATGATTGTGTTAATGACAGAAATCAGTCTGTTCAAAGAAATTATTTCACAAGAGGTAGACATAATAACTGTAGTGTATTTATTTAAAAAAACAACGGTATGTATTCATTAGATGGAAGTGTTATTAGAAAAGAATGCAAATATTATTTATATATTTGAAATAAATGCAAGAAAACTTAAGTGAATGTGTTAAGAGATTTATGTAAATAAGAGTAAAGATGAATTCAAACAATGTTGTAATAAATGCTTGGTCAATAAGATTATGGATTTTCACATTAATATTGATAAAAAAAATTCATGATGAAAGAGTTATCGAACAATTGTTTACCGGAGTAATAAAAATATACAAAATATAATGTTTTAATATTTTATTTTTTATTATCAGCTTTAATTTTGTCTATTTTTTTTTAAAAATATAATATTTGAAATTTTGTAATTTCTGGTGGGGTGGGGTAACATTGGTATACAGCAAAACATTTACTGAACAAATTATTTTTTTATTGCTTTGTTGTTTGAATCTTTTCGTTTTAAATTTTCTCGTTTTAAAATTTTCTCGTATTAAGTTTTGTTTAATAATGTTTTGTCTAATAAAGTTTTTAGCTCTTCTAAAAACATTTATCATCACTTAAAAGTTTTACCAACACTAGAAATTTTGGCCATCCTTTTTATTTTTATCATCAACTTTTTCTGTCTGTGATTGAATGATATTTGATTTACTTCATTAGCTATTTGATCAAATTTTTCATCTCATCTAACGTAATAACATTATCATCACATACTCTTTGAAGTAGTAATGTTAGTTTATCATATACTTCTTTAATATGTAAATGCTTAGTTTTTAATGATTTTCTTTCTTAGTTATTAAAGATTTTTCTAACATTGTAGCTATTGAGAGTTTGCAAAAACACCGTACCTGTTAAGCTGTAGCAAACTACTGGAATTACTTAAAACACCTGAAGACTATAACAATTGTTAAAGCACCTAAACTTATTGTTAAGAATATGCCAATTCCTTGTGTTACATTCTTAACTTTAGTCCATCTCTTCTTAATTTTTTATAATGCTCTAATCTTAATAATAATGAGTTGCTTATCTTTCATATACCTAACTTATCTTTGTTGTTTTTTCAATATTTAATTCACCTTATTTTAATTGAGGAAACGAAGGATTTATTCTTGCGGTTTCTTCCATTTCTGAAGTTCCTTCCACTTTTGGTTCTTCCATTTTTAAAGAAATATTTTTAGTCACATGATATATTTTAAAAACCATTGAAAAATGGATTTAAAGGACGTTTTTAAAAATACTTATTTTTCGGTGTCCTTGAACGGTCATGATTTAAGCAATAGAAAAATGTCATAAATCACAAATTTGTGATTCTCACTTTTATAATTTTTAGTGTCCTAGAACGGTCATGATTTAAGCAAATGAAAATGTATTTAATCACAAATTTGAGATTCTTAACTTTTATGATTTTCGGTGTCCTGGAACGGTCATGATTTAAGCAATGAAAAATGTCATAATCACAAATTTGAGATTTTGAAAAATTTGAAAATTGTGTATTTTTAAAAACGCCCAAATCGGAGCGAAGCTCCTCTGGCTTTAGCCGATTTATGAATTTAGGTCTTCATAACCTGAAAAAAAGTGTTCAAATTCATGAATTTATGTTGTTTTTAAAAGTACTATTTTTTTTTATTTTATGGTGTCCTGGAACGGTCTAAATTCATGTATTTAGGTCTTAAAAACCTGAAAAAGGGTACAAATTCATGAATTTATGTCGTTTTTAAAGATACTATTTTTTGAATTTTATGGTGTCCTGGAACGGTCTTTTATCCATTACTGATATTGTTTTTCCTTGTGAATATGTGTCCACATCTGTACATTCCCCATGTGATGACTTTTCCACTGAAAGACATTTTTCCTATCCCTGTATATTTCCACCCTTCAAGAAGTAAAAAGACTTTTTGTATATAGCAATGTTTATTGAAGTGTGCTCATGTATATATTTTCAGTGGATGTTGTATAAAGTCTATTGCTTCACATTCATGCACATATTTCAATAAATGTTGTATAAAGACTTCACTTTGTTTTCCGAAACACTAAAGTTACGAGGGATTTAGTATCTTTCACATGGATGCACTCTTGTAAACCATTGGTAATTTTGATAGCAATAGAGGGATTATAGTTTGTTTGACGACGGATGATAGAAATAGATTCAAATATCTTTCTCGACTATTCCATATGAAGCGTCTTTTTCATGAAAATGAATCACGTTAAATGTAATCTTTTTTCTCACCAACAGAAATGGGTAGAATCAAATCACTTTGAATGTAAGGTTGCTGTTCTATGTTTATTCATTAGTGTCATTGGTGTTTCTATACCAATCGTATGCGCAGCAGCAAACACTGTTTGTAGCATTGGTAAAACAAAGAGTTTTTTCAAATTTTTACTCAGTTGACATTGAATGTCATCACCCAGTCTCAGAACAACGCGTTGATTTTCAATTGAAAACGAAATGTGGTGTGTCTTTACATCATATTTACTTTTAATCACATGCTTCAACTTCTGTTGTATATAAGGATTTACTACATGAATGAAGCTTTCAACTGTATGATATAGACGCGGCATTATATTGATAGCAACTTTAGATTCTTCATAAGACTGGTAAATTTTCTTGATGCGATCGCCTTAGATGGTCCACCCACCATTCATCAATTAACTGACTGAATCAGCTTTAGGTTGATATCATGAGAAGCATACACCACACCGTTCCAATAATAGGTGTATAATGTCTTACAAAATGACGCAAGGTTGGAGAGAAATAAACTGTAAGTTTGTGCATTTATATTTCTGAATAACAAACTTATTTTGTTCGCATAAACTTTTCCTCCATATTCTTTCCACAGTCTCTTCCATCGTTTTACTAAATCAATAAGGGATAAAAGGTTGGAAACGCCACGCTTTTCAAAATGATGGTCTTCACATTCTACAAATATTCATAAATTTATTTTAACTCTATAATGAAATTTGTTGATTCGATTTGAATAAACTTTTTTACATTTGCAAGTAGCAATTGATGTTAGATGTAGTCCATGACCAAAACCAGATTGTGGATAGAATTCATTATCCAACCTCGCGTAAGACCTTTAGTAAAAGAATGAAAGGCGGAGGAACTGTCTCCCACTCCAATGATAGATAGTAAACTCATAAGCTTTCTGATTTTTATTCTCATGGGGAAAGAATTACCATGTGAATGCCTTAATAATTTTTCATTCCCAAATTGGTTCATAAGAATTGATTTTTATCTGAATCATCATAGGTTCCACTTTACATCTGATGTTAAATTGTTATGGGAACTGAAATGCATTATTCATCGTTATTCCATCATGGGTGCGAGGAGTCAATATCATTTCTTCCAAATCATTCACATTCTGAATATTGCTATCATTGCAAATACTAGAAACGCCAACCTCCCATTCACCTTCTAAATGCAGTGGCCGATTTAATTCTACTCGATAGTCTGATGGTTTATTTTTGGGAAATTTATTCATAGAAGCATTACTGGGCAAGTAGATTAGAAACGAGTCCTTATTTTCACTTTCCATATTATTCACATTGGAAAAATATATTAGCATACGTTGGCATTAATCTTCATTCGGAAATGGAGTAGTGTACTTGTTACAGCATCTTTATGAAAAGGAAATCAACGCCCAGCATGTCATAAATGGCCAATTATCAATTTGTGGATTTAGTTTGATTTCAGCTTTGTATAATGACCTTCTTGAAGTATGCTCAGATAAAATACTGCGCTTTTTGGGCTGGTATGGTATCATTGCTACCAATGGAAGTTCATCATCTCACACACGTACAAAAATCTTCACCAATATTGGGAATATATCTGGAAAATGTTAATCGAGCGATGTGAACATGTCTGCGCTAGCTTTGGTTACAGTACCACTTTTTTAAGATATTTTGATCAAAACCCAAATGTCCATTAGAGTTTTATCCATAATTAGTTCAATACCTTTTCACTTTTAGTGAGAGACAAAGTACCTTCTTTTCAGAAAATAAAATATTTGGTCATTATCACTTCATTTAAATAATCGACAAACCAATTTAACGAAGTAATAATGCGAGCATCAACACTCTTGTTTCATGT
>CAJQUW010000063.1:0-17583 GCA_907163375.1 Prostheceraeus crozeri
GCAATGTACATACTTGTAAATTGACACAAGAAACAAATGATTGTTTGCTCAACTTTTCCATCATCATTCCGACATTGGCCTGCACGATTGTCTGTGCTTAGCATGATCATGGAAAAATTGATCTTCGGCAATTTTCTTAATGAATTGTTTAGATGACAACTTTTCTTTGATAATGTTGGTGGCAAGATTTTGCATTTTTTTGTATGTCTCTTGTGACCCAGGGTAATAGATCTGATGGCCGTATAGACCACCCCACATCCCTGATAAGATGGAGGATTGCTGACAAGTTTGAATTCGTTGGGAGTGAGCATGACAAGCGAACTGGATAATGGAGTTTTTAATAGGGAACTTCCCATAAGAGCAGCTATTTCGTGGAGTGTCCCTGTATGCATGCATCCATTGTAACATGTCAAGACCTCCATGGGTGGTTCCGGCTGCTGTTAGCATGGTGCTTGGTGTTTTGGGTTAGATTGTTGATATTCTGGCTCCCACTTCGCACCTTCTGGCATTTCCGAAACAGAACTCGAGAGTTTCTATTTTCCAGTTGAAATGTAATTTTGTATCTTTTTTGGGCATTTTAGAAGCTTAAGTGTATTTCTGACCTATGTGTATAGAACAATTTTGTGCATGATCTTCGTTTGCTTTGGCGGTGACTATTTTTTATTTTTTGTATACCTTTGTCTTATCTCCACCTTGCTGTCTTTCCTTTATTCTGAGTTATCTATGTTTACAGGCGCACGCGCACGTGACATCCAAATCTCTCTGCTCGTTAGTCAAGTTGTGACGTCTAATGCATTTCCGAGCATAGACCAGGATCATCTATTTATTTTCTTTATTTCGTGTTGAGTGGTGTTCTCCATATGTTGCTAATTCCATGCACGACTCTGAAATCATAGAAATAAATTGCCTATTTGAAATTTGCTAGAATGAAAATTGACTCAAGGTCGCGGCACAGTCGGGGGAAACTAAGTTGGGGCCTGAGTCACCAATGAAAAGCTTAGAATATTAAAGAGCTGATCGTAAAAAACGGACCAACCAATATCAGGGATGCGGAGTCCTATCCAACTCCGGGGGTTGATGATCCGGGGGCTTTTGATAGGACTCCGACTCCGACTCCGAGTAGCAAGTATGTAAAGCCTAGTTTTTTAAAAAAACTGGTAGCCTACATTACAGATCATTAAAGGCTTACCTGAGCCTAGTTTTAGTGATAATTGTTGCATCAATTATCAATCATTTGCGATGAAAGTTTATCAGATATCGATTTAAGTTGGATGCATGCGACTCGGCTCCTCTCATCTTGTTGATGTGTGCTTCACACGGTTTTTCTCCAGTCTCTACCAGGCAGGAAAATCCCCCATCCTTCTTAAAAAAATATAAGTGCATTTTCGATTTTAATATGCGCTTTGGAGGAGCCATCACACATGATTAACGTGAGGGTAAGAGGTGATGCTCTCAAATAAACTAGTATTTCATTTTTGTCTCTGATGTGACCTTTGGCACATATGTGTGATCGAGGCTATGAAGGCTTGTCTTCTCTACTAAATCACCGAGTGAGAAGACAATCCTGTTTTCACTATCACGGGTCATTCCCTCAACAATTACAAGCTTCGCATGCACTGCTGTCTCGACTGTGCTTTTGGTTGACGAAGAAAGTTGACATCAAGACAGTGACAGCTATGCACGAGGACAAATAATTTGTTTGTATTATATTTCGGGTCTAGTTATAGGCCGGAGTCCTATTATTTGATAGGACTCCGACTCCGCATCCCTGCACAAAATTCGCTCTAATCCAATCAGCCATCAAGGATATAGGTCGGATATCAATTAGGGGGAAGGATTCTTCACTTTCGGAACTGGACATATAGATGAAACTTTCCATAGTTGCGGTATTTTGCGTGTAGCAATCGATTCACTTATCAAAGTGGATAATGGACTCGCTAGTAGATGGGCGGCGTGCTTATATAGTGTAGTAGGTAGATCAGGAGACGATTTGCTTGTTGGAATCTTCTCAATTAGATTTAGGATTGTATCGGGAGTGACAGCTACAGACCAGTCAGATTCATCAGTGAAATGATAGTCAAGAGGATCAGAAGTACGAAAGACAGATGACAAATGGCAGTTAATTGACTCAACTCCCTCTTGTAGGGAAGGGTATTGACTCAAAAGTGACATCATTGGGGTAGATGACTGATCAACACCACGAAGGCTGTTCACAACTTTCCATGGCTGCGCTGTCTGATTTTTCTTAAACCATATAATTTTTGATTTTTCGATTTCTTCTTTTACTTTGACTTTAAGATAGTTATACAACGAAAAATTCTTTACGCGATATGCATGCCAACGTTGATTTATCAGGTCCTTCACCAGAGGAGTAATCGAAGGTTCATCGCGAGGAGAAAAACGAACAAACGATTGAGGTATACATTTCTCAGCAATATTTTCTAGTTGTGAGTGAAATAAATCACATTTAGAGTCTATAGATCTTTCCTCCTCCACAAAACTCCAGTCGGCTTCTCGAACCTGCGATATAAAGTTTTGTATGTTTGAAGAACGTAAATCAAATACTTTTCTGTAGACATAGTGAGAGCCTTTTAGTTTTGAAAACGGTCTGGCCAAGAGAGAGCTGTGCGGGACTTTAAACGTCAAACGGTGAGCATACGTTAACTCGATACATTTGAGATAGAGGTTGAGTGAATAAGATGTAATCCAATTCCGAATTGCCATATGTATGAGGTCTATTGCTTTTAGCCAATAATAGCTGATCAACCAAAATACCCAGCGTTGGGTAAATAAAGACAAAAACGAGTAAATATGTTGTAGCGATTGTAAATGGATGAAAATGTTTGTTGTGGAAACACAAACAGCTTGAATATTTACTTTGCGAATGCGACACTTTCATGATATTCTTTGCAAAAATGGCGTGATGCCTTCTCATGCCTCTCTACTCTGTAAACTGTACGATACGACAGCGAAGAGATTTTCCCTACGAAAGCGCATGTACAAATCGAGAATAACAAAATGTACCAGTGCATTTTGCTTTCGTACGTGCACGTACGAAAGCGATATCCGCTTCCTGTTGGCGCAGAGCGGAGTCAGTTCTATATTGGTTAATTTTGATTTCCCTAGCGAGGCTTTGGTTGCGGTCAATGAGCGTCCCCGATTAATTATTCTTCTACCTTTATACACTTCTTGTAAACAAATATAGGTAGATTTCCATAATCTCATTGAAACCTAAAATTCAGTGCAGTTAAATCCCATTTTTCTCTCTCTCTATATTTAGAAAAAGACTTCATTATTCCCAGAAATTATTGCCTAAAAACGGAGTAACAACAAAAAAATGCAAACTTTCCTTATGCGTTACAGCGGTTCTTCTGAGCTATCACACGGTTTTGTCATTGCTAACTATCAGTAAATTTAACAAGCAAGTATAACTAATTCTATGTATAAAAACGGGCAATTATACAAAAATGTCAACGGATTCATCAGCCGTTTTAAATGAATATTTGAATATGAATTTTTAAGAGAATGTTTGCAATATTGACGTCGCATAAATTATGCTATATCAACATGCTCTTACAATGTCGTAATTCTCTTTATTGACTTGACAATTAATTCTAGAGTTAATGCCATCAATGGTCGACATTAGCCTTATTAGAAAAACCGGCCGGTCGGCTCAATGAGCAGTCGGCCGGCTAAATAATATATAGATACTACTTACTAAAATTTTTGGTAGTAGGCTAATGATAGAGGTTGGTAAGACATTTTGTGGATTTTGTGAATTCTTTTGACATCTGCAAATCGTCGGTGTTCTTTATAATTACATTTGAAGTTATTTAGAGCCATTCTTGTATAATGAACCATAAGCATCGAATAAAGCATTAGAACTTCTAATTGTATCTCCCCCCCCCTCGGGAGAGGTATCTTCGATCTCGGCTTCTAGTGGACGGATTGAGACGTATGATAGCTCATTTGAAAGCTGAGAGTAAGGCAAATTCACGGTTGAAATTTCTTGTCAATCGATTCAGTCGTTTAGAAGTTAGAGCGGAAACAAGATTTCAGGAATTCGCGAAAAAACGACAGAGGTAAAATTTTGGACGTTTTGGCTTGTAGCGTCAAAACGAAGCATCGGAGAGCCAAACTGACTTCAGATTTGGAATCAGCGTCATTTATTCACCCTAGAAAGAGTGTTTACATCATGTTTTGAGGAAACATTTTTCAAATTTTTTCCAGATGACGAATTTTTTGCATTTTTGGCTATTTTTTGTCAAAAAACTAGATCGATTCAAGGCTTCGGACCTATTTCAATGAACAGACCGCACTGAGAGGTGCTAGATCTGAAATTTTGAGACTGATTGGAGTCAGACTTTTTGATTTGGAGTTCATTGAAAACTCCACTTCAGATGTTAAATTACACATTTTTTGAAATGATGAATTTTTTTGCATTTTTGACTATTTTTTGTCGAAAAACTAGATCGATTCGAGGCTTCGGACCTATTTCAGTGGACAGACCGCACTGAGATGTGCTAGATCCGAAATTTTGAGACGGATGGGAGTCAGGGTTGTGAGTTGAGATGCCATTGAAAACCGTAAAAAAGTCAATTTTTACCATTTTCTAACTTAGGAATTTTTCAGGATTTGACAATTGTCCGACTATAAAAGCGTGGAGCATCAACTGAGAACTCAGTTGTTCTGATAACTTGCTACAGGTAGGTGAACAGCTCCGAGCTCCGGATCTCAATCGCGTTTTCCTATGGAAAACGGGTTAGATTTTTCGATTGCTGATATATGATAAGGTGTCAGACTTATAGGTTAGCCAGTATATGGCTGGTAGTGATGAAAATTTTCCGGAAAATTTTGAATCAAAATTTTCCATGGAAAATTTTGGAAAATATTGGAAAATTTTGGGAAAAATCGGAAAATATTGGAAAATTTTGGAAAATTTTGAAAGTTCTAATTTTTTGTGATAGGCCCTATGCTTTGACCGCTTCTACAGCCGAGGCAGCTGCATACCAATAGCATGGGTCTAAAAGTGGTGATCTTGATCATCATTTTGATTAAACCGATTTTGAAAATGAAAAAATTTGAATTTTTGTGACATAATTTTTACGTTTTCTATCACAGCCGATAGAGGCATGCATCGACACATCAATAGAATTGTTCCAAAACTCTTGATTTCATCATATCATTTCGATTAAAACAATCGTGGCAATACGAATCCCGTCCGCGGATTTTTTAGCATTCCTTTGCCACCAGTGGCTTGTGGCAATTTGTTGGCATTTTTAATATTATAACACAGAC
The DNA here is from genome assembly GCA_907163375.1 of Prostheceraeus crozeri. Classification (NCBI taxonomy): domain Eukaryota; kingdom Metazoa; phylum Platyhelminthes; order Polycladida; family Euryleptidae; genus Prostheceraeus; species Prostheceraeus crozeri. The sequence goes on from CAJQUW010000063.1 coordinate 5,299, forward strand.
ATCTTTTGGGACAATGTGAATTTTTTTCCTTTACGATAGGGGTATAATTTCATGCATTGTGAAAGATCTGGAGCAAAAAGAATGCACTTTATTTGGGAGCTTGTTTATGGCTTAAAAAGTTAAGCTTTATCATGCAGCCTTGATTGCAATAATACAAATTCTCCATGTGTTGATGAACATGTGAAGCACAGGCACACAGTCCAACACAGCATTATGCATGAGCGACGATATATTGGAAGATAAGACTGTAAACTCGTGAGATATTTGGAAACTAAAGATATCTGTGATGAGTATAAGAAAATCTATATGAAAGTTTCTAACTTCTGGGGTAATGTCCGATATCTTCGTGGAGGACAAACTACACATCTTCCATTTCTAGCTCAGATGGTTCAGATAGTTCCAAATCGATTTCAGATCTGTGAATTTCAGACTTTTCCAGATGAATTGGAGATTCTCCAGTTGAATCTAAGATCCTTTCAAAGTTGAGTTTCTGACAAATATCTGAAATTCAATTAGAGAAATCTGAAATCCATTTAATATCTGATATTCAGTTGGAAAGATCTGAAATAGACATGGAGGGTGCAGTTGGTTCCAAAAGTTAACATGCAGGGATGATAGAGAAGTTTTCGGACTTTGAATGTTACATAGTCTTTTCAAACGACTGCAACAAGTCTCCAAAACAAAGGCAAAAATGTCAATCACCGAAGAAAAATTTCAAAATTTTCCATTGGAAAAGTTTCCGGAAAATTTTGAAAAAAATGGAAAATTTTCTGGAAAATTTTCCATTTTCATCACTAATTGTATGTAAATGCAACATGCTTTTGTAGAGACTCATATAAGCCTTCATTTTATGTGCTTTCCTAATCATTTGAATTCCCAGAGTCGTCAATCTTTTCTGTAATCACATTTGAAGTTATCTAGAACTGGCATGACAGATACATTCGAAAAATTACTTTTGGTAGTTTTTATTTAATATGCACATTTCTTGTTGTCTTCAAACTACAAATCTATCCTACCAATCTCTTTTTGTACTCAAAAGTAACTTTTTAATACATTCAATCGATTTGGCATCGAAAATAGCAATTATTACGGAGATTTACAGCCAAAATTCGGTAAAACGTCAAGAATTTTAAGTATCTGTCAAAATTTAATTTTGAATTTTGAATTGCTGTTTGCAGTGCGAAGATGAGGAGGGAGTTGGATCAAATGAATGTCAGCATGAGAAAGTTCACACACGACATTTGTTATACACTATGCGCCGTGACAGCAGCTTGACGTCGCTCCTGCATATCTGTGCTACAGTGCATCATTTGTCCCGATCTGACCTTTCACAACGGCCATCTTTGGAATTTTTGATACCGATCTCCGCGTCGTTTGATCCAGTGTTCTTCTGTGTCTTTCATTTCTTCCAATATTCAGTCGTATTGGAGTTATTTCTCATTATAACATTCATCGGAGTCTTCGTGAACCTCAGTGAGTAAAATTCCATTCAACGGTTGGCGTGGTGGAAACTGGTCATTTCAAGGTCATTGTCGTTGTCTCTCGAGCAAATTTGTGCTTTAATTGGAATAAGAAAACACTTCGAACTTGTGTTACGTCGTGTTGGTATAGCGCAACAGTCAAAGTTTGTAACTAAAGCTGCAAAGAACCGAGTTCGATTTCAGCATACATTTAATTTTTTTTCGTCGTGTTAATTTCTGATATCTGCCATGAATAATCGTCAACTTCGATCAAACTCAGTCAACAGCTCGCCAAAACCACTTACATTGCGCGATATTCGAGAAATTGTAGAGGAGTCGAAAACTGAGGTACTCAAGTCAATTGAGGCAGTCCGCGGTGAATTTGAATTAATACGCGGCCATCTTTTGCAACTTGACACACGTATGACTCAAATTGAAGCCACCTCGCTGGAAACACGTGAATCTTTAGAAGAACAGGCAGTCAAAATAAGTGGACTAAAGAAAATGATATCAGACTTTGACGATGTCCAAAACGCCAATATTGAATCACTTTTTTCAGAAATTGAAGACAGAGAGCGCCGCAGAGACAATGTGATAATTTACGGATTATCGGAAAATTCAGATGGTAGTCTAAAAGATCGCAAGGATCACGATAACAACCTAGTTCAGGAAATCGGAACTGTGGTTGGTTTGAATGACTTCAAAGTCACAGAGACTTTTAGACTCGGGAAAATGGTTCCAGGAAAACGTCGCCCTCTGAAAGTTCGCATCAAAAACCCATTATATGAAGTCAAAATTGCTGCAAAATGCCAAGAAATTGAAAAATTCGGATAACTTTCGTAATGTGTATATTAGTGACGATCTGACTCGGAAGCAGCAAGCTAATAACTATGAATTACGGCGAGAGTTACGAAAGCAGAGAGAAAAAGGCTTTGATGTTGTGATACATAATGGTAAAGTGACACTCCGAGAAAACTTGCGAAATTTTCAAGGCTGATTTTAACACGTCCGAAGTGCCCATCAATTCTTTTATTAAACGCCAGGTCTTTGTTCTATAAACTCGATGAACTCCGCATTGTTGTCGACAATCTTTCACCTGGAATTGTCGGGGTTACAGAAACATGGTTTAACTCCGAAATACCAGATGATTGTGTTTTTGTTGCAAATTATGAAATTTTTCGTTCGGATCGCAGTCAACGTCTCGGTGGTGGAGTTTGTATGTATATTCACGAGTCATTTAAGCCTGTCAGGATAAACCAACCTGAAATAAATGGTATTGAATCTCTTTTCATTAACTTTCCGGACTTGAGCTTATCAGTATGGTGTTTATACGTACCTCCACAGCTTTCTTCATGTATTCATCGCGAAATCTCCGATAAACTGGTGAATATCTATGATTCAATCTTGCACTCGTTTCCTGAGATGAAGTTTGTCATAATGGGTGATTTCAATGATTTGAATACGAACCTCTTTCAAACTAATTTTGTTTGCATAAATCGGGTAACCAAGCCTACACGAGGAGATGCTATTTTAGACCAAGTATGGATTTCTGAGGAATTAGAGGAATCCTTTCCAGCAGACGCAGAGATCAGGCCACCACTTTCGACGTCAGACCATTCAGTGGCATTCCTAAAATCCACATTGCCGTTAAAACGAAACATGGTAGTAAAGACAGTTTTTGATTATCGCCGGAATAATATCGACAACTTTCTACAACGCTTGCATTCATCCTGTTTTCGAAAAGTTTACGATGGTGAAAATGTTGATGAAAAATGCCATTCTTTTTATGAAATATTTTGTGATGCACTATGCATGATTCCAAGACGTGAAGTAGTGATGACTATGCAGGACAAGCCTTGGATGACTCCCTTATTAAAGCTTATGATCGAAGATAAATGGGTCGCCTATCGCACAGGAAATTGGCCAGTTTTCAACCACTTGAAAGAGAAGATCAAACTCGAAATACTGAAGGCTAAAAGAAACTGGAGTGATCGAATTCAGAAGCGGGACAAAAATGTTTGGAACATCGTACGAGAAATTCAAGGTAAACAGAAGAACAATACTTATCCAGATATCGGACCTAAAGGAAGTTCTTTTGTTTCTGAATTGACTGATGTATTTAATTCATATTTTAATGACAGGCCTGATACAGAGCTAAGACATCTTTCGAACGAAGAGTGGGAACATAAATGTTGATTCAATGGTTGTCCATCACCATCTTACACGTTTGAAATCGAATCAAGCAACTGGTTATGATGGAATAAGTGCTTTTCTTCTACGCGAAAGTGCTGACGTCATATGTGAACCTCTGGCACACATTTTTGAGTCCTCAATAAGATCTCGAACTTTTCCGCTGTATTGGAAGAATGCGTATGTGAAGCCAATTCCCAAGGTGAGAAAACCAACAATCAATGATTATCGCCCAATCTCGTTATTATCAATAATTTCGAAACTTTTTGAACGCATCGTTATCTTGAATATGAAGAACCTTCTATTGGAATCTTTCCGGTTAAATCAGCATGCCTTTCGGCCGCTTGGCTCAACCTGCAGTGCTCTAATAGATATTCACAATTCTATTACGTCCTTCATGGAAGACCCAGAAAATATGTGTGTCAGGCTTACATGTTTAGATTTTTCAAAAGCCTTTGATAAGATACATCACAACAGACTGATGAATATTTTTATAGAAGCAAAATTACAATGGTGGATTTATTGCATGGTTGTTTTCATTTTTGTCAAATCGTTGTCAGCGTTTACTTGTTAGTGACAATGTTGGTCCACCATCCCTTGTCACTTCAGGTGTACCCCAAGGTTCTATTTTTGGACCGTACATTTTTTCAGTTTTCATAGGCACAATGTTGATAGGCTCACGAAATGGAAAGCTTGTAAAGTATGCTGATGATCTCACTCTTATCGAATCCTGTACGATAGACGATCCCAATCCGGACCATTTGTCTAAGATTCTTGAGTGGTCAATCACGAATAAACTTTTCTTGAATCCCGCAAAGTGCAAGCAGATGATTTTTCATCGCAAACGTAACATAATTCCGTGTATTTATGACAATATTGAGGTAACTAAAAAGGTAACCATTCTTTGTGTGACTGTAACGGACGATCTCAAATGGAATGAGCATTTTGATACAATTTTGTCTGCTACTCGTCGTTTGTATGTTATTCGAACACTCAAACCATTTGTTTCGAAAGAAAAATTGATTGAAGTTTTTCAGAGTTCATTGTTTCGTTATTCATATATGCATCTCCCTTATTTTGCAAATTGTCGGCTGAATTATCTCAGAAGATTGAAAATTTTCGTAAACGCGCACATCGTGTAATATGCGACTATGACTGTAGATGCAATATCATTCCTGATTTTGACGAGATGCGAAACGTTTTAGGATGTAATTTTCTATCGAAGTGCCGATCTCCCGCACATCCTCTTCACGAATATGTTCCACCAATTATGTTACGCACTGGAAGATTTCGCCTGCCTTCATTTTCAACTCAAAGACGCCAAAATTTCTTTTTTTGTGTGTTGGTACTGCATGGTTGTAAATGGTGAAGTTTAAACATTTTGGAAATAGTTCATTATTTATTTTTATTGATCGAATAATATGCACAGAAATATGAAATTTATATCATACTTCTAAAGACTGACGTACATTTCAGCCTGTCACGGTCAGCAATAGAATGTTTCATGTGTAAAATTGCAATTTCAACTATCTTGTCATAAACTCTTGTATATTTTGATTTCTATTTTTCTTTCAATAAACACATTACTTACTTATTTACTTTTATACCGTGAATGCCGTGTGATTCGGGGCAATGTTGTAGAAGTTAAGGAAGAGGGGGCGATTGCCATTACAATGAAAATGAGCTATTCATGTTGTGAACTAAAGCTTAAAGCCAAAGGACTTAAGTATTTTTTATTTTCCGTATATGTTTTTGCTTTCATGAAAAAAGACTTCGAAATAATTGGACTGTTCTTTGCTTTATAAAAAGTAAAATAAGATCTTTTGAAGCACTTATTTCAAAATTTATTACAAAAGTGCGTCAAAAGATCTCATTTTATATTTTATAAAACAAAGAACAACCCAAAAGATTGATGACAAGTGAGAATTAGTCATTATAACATATCTTAGGTTTAATTATGAAGTTTTCGTCATCGGATTAGGCAAGTAGTTCACATTTAAGGATCATTTTGTGACATTATTTATTTATTTATTTAGTACACCAATAAGTGCAAGGAGCACCAAGGCAACACAGGAAATACATTCAGGAGGGAACAATTAGAAGTTATAATAAAACATAAAAAGCTTTCGTTTAAACTGTTTCACCGTTTCACTGTTCACAATATCGTCGGGGAGGCGGTTCCAGTCATCTATAATGCGGTGGGAAAAAGAGGATAGGCGACAATTCAGATTTGTTGGGTGGCGGAAAATTTTGTAGTTATGTCCACGGGTTCGGGAAACACTAAAGGTGAAAAAGGAATTAGGATCACATTGGAGTAAGGTGGTTACATATTTTGAACACGGTTGTAAGGTCCATAATCCGACGACGACATTGTAGTGTTGGGAGTTTCAGAGCTCTCAGTCTTTCTTCGTAGGGCAACGAGGATAGACCACGGATGCTTTTGGTGAATCGACGTTGTACACGTTCGATAGCCAGATTGTCCTTTTATTCAGGGATGGATTCCAGAACTGGGATGGCATATTCGAGGTGAGGGCGGACCAGTTGTTCTTGAAGAACGAATAAGCAGCTCGGATCGGCGTCCCGAGAGACGAATGTCCTGAGGATGGCAGATACATGCGATTCGCTTTTCTGAACACAGGTCAGAATGTGCCGAGAGAATTTTTTAGGTCTTTTGAAATCAGAACTCCAAGGTCTTTGACACACTTGAATTATTCAGGAAAACTTCCATCCAGACGGTAGTCCGAGGCTGGATTTGCGAAATCCAAATGTAGAATGGAGCACTTTTGGGGATTGAGCGATAGCTGCCATTTTCTTCGAACCAAGGTGGTTACAGCGTTGAGGTCAGCTTGCAAAAGTTCTTTGGCTTTCAGGGGATCAGTGCGCTTAGATTTCGGAGTACAATTTTACATCATCAGCATATTTTCAATAAAGAAGAGTTTGTCAAGGTGTCATCAATGTCATTAATAAAGGCGACAAACAGATCTGGGCCTAAAACGGATCCCTGGGGGACACCAGAAATCATGCTGTAGGGGGAAGAATGCACACCATCCACGACAACACTCTCAGTTCTATCCTCAAGGAAAAGCTGTCATAAAAACATAGAATTCTCCCCTCCAATGCCCAAGGAAGTCAATTTCGAGAGGAGACGAACAGTGAGGGACTGAATTGAACGCTCTTTTCAAAATCGAGATAGATGGACTGTCAGCCCACTGACCGCGATCCACAACAGATGTTAAATCCTGGAGGAATTCTAAGAGCTGGTGGGTACTAGACGAATTGGATCTGAAAACCAAATTGAGAGCGCTTGATTATGTCATATTGGTTCCAGAACTGCCACAAGGTGATAGCGCGAACAATCGACTCCATCAATTTGGAGCAGTACAAGTCAGGCTGACCGGACGGTTAATATCTCTGCCTTCTTGCGACAACCATTTCTTATGTATAGGAGTAACCAGAGCGTGCTTCCAGACTAGCGGGGATATTCCCCAACTCAAAAAAGATCTGGAAAAGGCGAGCAAGAAGTGGAAGCAGAACAAAAAGCACCTTGTTTGTAGCAGATAATATTGAATGCCATCAGGCCAGGGAGGAGAAATTCTTGCTTATGTGATAGGTGGAAGCGAATTCTATCAGGTGTGAAGACTACATCAGCGAGGCAATGATCAGTTTGTGCATGAACGGCAGGTATGGGAAGAGACTCAGAGGTGAAAGCAGATTTGTAGGAATCACCAAGAATAGTAGCTGAGTGTAGGGGATCATACACTACTCGGTCAGTGGACGGGTCGGACAAGCGGACCAACGGTGGATCGAACCTTTTGTTTAGATTTTACATAGTTCCAGAATCGCTTAGGGAATTTGTCACTGTTAGCCAAAGATAATTCAAAATTGTAAATAGATTTTCTTTTGGCCGGGATTGCTTGTTTCAAGAGGTTAGATGTATGATTGCGCAAACGTCTAGCCTCTTCATGATATGTGTCAAGGGAAGATACGTGTTCCGCCTTCTGCGCTGTAGTTTTAAAGAACGAATTTTCTGGAGAATCCCAAGGAGGTCTGTTACTTCGAAGATAATTTCATGGTTGGAACTGCTGACGATAAAGCACCGTGAATAGCGGATTGAAAAGAAGCCCATATCACATTCACATCTTTGTGCTGGAAGCAACTTTCCCAGTTATTGGAAGCGAGAATGGAACGGTACAAGTCCCAATCAGCCTGCTTAAAATTATAACGAGGAGTCGACTTGGAAGAAATTGGTTTTCTTTCTGCAGAAAAAGCCAGTTCAGCCAAGACCATATTGTGATCTGAAGAAGGCTAGAAGTTCAATTACATCACCGGCGGGTAACAAGATCAGGAGTGGAGCAGAATAATAAATCCAATATATGCTCTTCTCGCGTGTAGGTTCAAAGACAGTTTGGTAGAACCCTGACCTCAACAGTGCAAACAAGAAAATCTTCTGAGTCTTTGTTGGAAGAAAGTGTCCTCCCCAGTCAATGTGGGGGAAATTAAAATCGCCACTTATTAGCTTAAACTGATGGGAAGGGAGGAAGGCTTCATGGAAGAGATCGAATAGGACACTGTTCATTAGCTACTGATGAATTAGGAGACGATAAACCACACCTACAATGAATGGATAGATTTATTCTGAATGATAAACTTCAGCCAAACAGAATCAATGAAGTTCGAGCTGTTAGCGGACACATCCAACAGCACAAGACTGAAGTGAGGAGTCCTTAAAATGTAAAGGCGCAAACACCACCACCCGCGACTACCACTGGCGAGCGATCAGATCTGAATAATTTAAAGCCTGAAATTGAAATAAAGCATCATTAAAATTATTTATTTGCCCAAGTTTCAGTGACAGAGATAATATCTGGTTGGAGGTCAGAGATATAGAAATGAAAAAATGTGAAAGCTTTGTTGACAATGGCTGCGAGGCATTCAAAGTTAAGAAACTTAAGTGCAAGGTTAGGGCTCTTCAGTATTTTTGAATAAGTACGATCAAACCTAAGAGGAGTCTCTTTGTCCAGCCATACCATCATCTCTGCGAACGAAGCGCCAAATAACCCCGGAGTCCGCCGTAGACTAAAACTCTCATAAAAAACAAGAAGAGCCATTGTCGCTCTTGGAAGCTTGTTTAATTCAGTTATCGAAGCAGTGCCGACGGATAGCCTGTCCTGAAGGCGAAAGGGCTAGGCTAGGCTTTGATCGAATTGCGAACCTGGCTTGAATCACAAAAAAGGGGAGGAAACGAATAGAAAAAGCTGATTTGAAAAGCTTTGCGTCGAAAGCAGATTTAAAACATCAGCCTGACCATACCTTCATGAGAATTGACTTTCGGCTTGCATTGGTTTCAGGACATGACGAAGAGGAAGGAGAACTGTTTTCGAATAGACTGAATGATTGAAGATATACCGAAAGACAGATCCCCTATCAATCAGGAAAAAATTTGTCAGGATGAGCTCAATTTTGGCATGTAGAGTTCCAGAGTCTGGAGGACGGATGGGATCGAACCGGTCTGTCTCACGGAAAGACAGGCATCCGGGAAGTTGAGATAGGCGGAGTGGATTCTGATACATGATTCGATAGAGCTGGACCTTGAAAAGCACCAGGTGAGTCGATCAACAGGGACATCTACTGAGGAGAGAGGAGGGAAAATTACCGGTGTAAAATTGGGAGGAAGAAACGGGGGGAAGAGGAGCAGGCCAAGGAATGCTGGAGATTTATCAGCTGTATTCTCGTGGAGGGAAGTAAAGATCATGGCTATATCATGGGAATTCCAGCTTCAATGTCAGAAGTCCGCAAAATGCTTTCTCCAATTCTTGAAATTTCGAAAGCAATGGAGACTGTCCTGAACTGGTAGAAATTTCCTTAACATTGGAAACTAACACAACTGTGAGAAACATCCTGAGTCTGGCAAACAGGAGGATTAGTTAAATTGGCAACAGTGAACCAATTCCTCGTCAAAGCAATACACATGCTCATCAGACGGGAAAACCGTCCAGTAACTTGGTCTTGATGGAGTCAACTTCTGGAAGAGACAACAAGATTTACAAGAGATAAAGGCCAGGATCGTCATTGATAACATAGGAGAGCTGGCGGAAGGAAAGACCCAGACAGAGATAATGAATCCAAGATCGGACAGTTGGAAACCACTCAATCTCTGTTGAGTTGGAAAGCTGATTACACCAACACGTAGATCTACCAGGGAGAAGATCAGAGGAAGCGTTGACTCTTGGAATCTTTAGCCGTTCTAGGCATTATGCGAAAGGGAAAAAAGGAATTAACTACAATAAGAAAGGAGTCACACTCAGAGATTTCAGTCACAACAAAGAAAGTATAATACTAGGCTAAGCCCACACTCAGACCCAGCAGATACCGAATTAGCGAAGAAGGATGGATGGGAAAAATATACGCTGGTTCTAAAACAACACACCAAGCTACATGCACACTAACGGCCCCCACACTTATGGGGTGGGATTTAGATGGCATAATACAAAAAACGAACGGTAGAGAGTAAAACAGTGGTAAGAGCCCCAACACTAGCTAATTAATATGCTATTAATCAAAGAAGGACTGTGAACTACCACACAAAACAACAAACATAGAAAAAAAATTAGAGCAGGATTTGAACACGATGGTTCGAGGTTTGGCAAGTCTAACACGGTACCAACTACAACTACTGCGCCGCTCCATCTTTTTGAAGATATTTGATATCTATAAACGCGTGTGATCAGCAAAGAAATCGAAGAGGGATGCAATTCTGAAGAGAGAAATTACATAGAAATCTGACTTGGCACAATACGCCAAGCTACAGCACTCTCAACACAGAGAAATCGGAGCAGAGTAGATGAATCCAGATTACGAGACAAAGCACAACTGCCAGCTGCGTGTTGATAGAAGCACGCGCAATGAAACTAAGTCTATGGTAATCACTAAACAACGTAATCACGTGATTAGAATAATGGAGTAATCGAAGGGACTGAAATACAGCGATAACTTTGGAGCCACTAAATGACAGGGGATACCGATGACACAGAAATGAATAGAATGTGATAAGGAGATGAATGATACCAAAATTAATGAAAAACAATCCCTAACAGCCTAGAACAGAAACACAAAGACCACAAGGCTAAGAGCGCGCTGAAAACACGTCCGACACCGGTGACGTACAGACTAGTTGTACAGACATGAATATATTTTTCTTCATAAAGGAGACAATCCGTCCGATATGCAAGCAAAATCTGCGAAAATCAATCGATTTCATCAGCAACCTGGAAGTACAACCGGGAGATGTAGCAGCGTTCGTGAGGAAATGGCTCGTTAAAAACGAAGTTCCCTGGAAAAGTATTGTTTCACTGCATTTTAATTAAGAAAGTGTTAAAGGAAAATAATCTTTCGAGAATAGACAATGATTACAAATTATATTGATAAAAGTTTCTGAACACTCTTCAATGATAAAAGTTTCTGAACACTCTTCAAAAGCCTATTGTCCTTCCTATGAAGAGATTAAAACAATGAGTTATTGAAACTGTTTTAAAACAGATTTCTCTTTTCAGTCACTGAAACACTTCCTAATTGTCTGTGTCAACTGAATAATTTTTTTTATTGACGTCGAGCCAAATGCAGCTATGTAGCATACTTATACTTTTTGTGAACTTGAGAATTGGCAGTAACTCTTGTAAGTTTAGAATTGCATATAGTCGCCCGATTCATTATTCAAAACAGTGCTCAAAAACATGAGTGCCAAAATAAAAACAATAAGATAAGACAATGATCTGAAGAGGTCACATACAATCTGAAATTTCACCTGTGACTGCGGAAGCGCTATATTAGCCTAACAAATGCAGGAAACCTGGGTGCCAGGTTTGAAGAACATTAATTTACCTCGCTGGCTACTTACATGCAATTCATCAACTCCATCATATTGATCCTCAGCTATTGCTGTTCAGTGTGATTTATTTGCTGGCAACACGTTTTCATCCAATAACACGGTAATTCAAAAGTCTCCATACATGCAAAGTTAATTTTAATAGAGAGCATCAATTGAGTACATTAAAAAAACATTGCATATACACTGTATATCTTGTGCTCTATGTGAGTAGTAAGCTCCATCACTCTGGCTCCCTATGTCGAGTGAAAACATGCGCTACGCGAATGCAGTCTTCCATGTTGTCCTAATTTCTAAAGTTTAAGTCAACTGAGAGTCCTGGTGAGGCCGCGACCACTCAACTGGACCTCTGCGCTCAATCTGGTGTTTTTTTTATAAATGAAATGGGCGACCTATCTTCATTTTTAAATTGGCCATCCTTTAGCTGTTTCAAAAAACAATTTTTAACTTTGAGGAATTATCATTAACTATTAGAATCAATTGTGCGATATTGTCACCATAGATCTTGTGAGCCATTTGAAAGCAAGCGTTGATAACTTTAAGTACTCGGTAACACGCTTTTGCTGAGTGAATCAGGATCATATGCTCTTGCTGATGATCATCACGAGAGGATTTCAGAAGCACTATTTTGGTCGAGTCATCTTGATATTTTCTTCAGATCATACATTTCAGGTGCAGATATGAATGACCTCTTCAAGGTCATCATTGATGTCTACAATCTTGACAATTCATTTCAATTTTCAAGCCCATTTG
>CAJQUW010000067.1:0-146727 GCA_907163375.1 Prostheceraeus crozeri
ACTACAAAGCCAAGAAATACCAATGATCTCACTGGAGAAAATTCGGCGGGATGTTCGGATTATTGACAACACTGATGGTCTCCTCGCAAAAGTGATGCTAAATTTTCGTCATCTTCCTGTCTACCAGCAGAGCGATGGTTGCCAACTATAGTCCACCCGATTTGCAGAATACAGACGAATTTTGGAATAATTTCAGCTCATTTTTCTTGATATTTTTGAGAAGAATACATATGATGCTGCTAATTATCTATTATTTATGATGCACTCATTTGAAAAACTGATTGTCATGTTCAGTAACCGCATACCCTAACCATTATCATGGTACATAATGCTTCACACAAAAAGCAATATATAATCAGAGTTTGCACACTTCAAAAGTACTTTTTTGAATCACTCTGCACATCAATTCTCATTTTTGATTTGCAGTTATTTATAGACAAATGTGTGCCACTACCTGCACCAGAGAATAGTGAGTGGAAATGAGCGGTTGAAGCCAGTCGGACCCTTCAGGAGAGTAACCAAGAACAATGACAATATTCAGAACAGTGACATTCAGTGCTTTGAAGCAACCTGATTTGTTTACGAAAGCAACCCATCAGTTGATTTTCGCAATATGGGCGTGTTGGAGAGGAAAGTAGCACTGGTGAAGAATATAATCAAAGAGGACGATTTGTCCAAGAAAATTGACTCCGCTCACCGGACTAAGCAGAAAATTCCATTGTCTTTCAAAGTTTTGACTCCATGTTTCTTGATCTTGCTGTAATTATGCTGTTGAAACGATCTTATTTCTTAGGATTTATTCAGTGTTGTGTCTATATTTCTCATGGTAACTCATTGCATGGTACGTGATATGATTGCTTGGTTGGTGAATTGCTTTCATTGACAGTGTCCCGCAAAGAGTTTCGCATGTTGTACAATATAAAAATAACTAACATCAAAACATCGCTTCATCACATGAAATTTAGACGGCGTGCAAGTGGTAAATTGGGAATTCCTCCGTCCACTTAATGTAGAACATTTGACCCTCTCAAAAATTGATGAAAATATGCTGAATCATCAAAATAGCAACAGATTGACGACATCATACAACACACCGTTAAATTTTACATCTCGGTAAAATTTTATAGCGGGAAACTCATTCTAAAATACAATATAACGGATACATCACTTATTTAACGGATTCTTCGAAAACATAACGGTGAATTCCGTTATATAACCACAATGATTTTAGTGTGTAGTTTAAAGCCCGAAGGTGACCGTTGATAGCAGTCGAAAGCCCTTGCAATAAATCGGATAAAGAAGATCGATTTTTTTGAATTTTCTTCACTATTTTCCACATGTGCATATTCGTAGAATGTAGCCATTATCTGCATTTCAATAATCAGTTTATCAAGATTTAATTATCCAATTGATTACCTTCTCTGCACTGTTGGTTCGCTTGGGAAATTTTGGCCGTGGAGGAATATACTCCGACACTCGCTTAGCCATCTCCTCAGGTGTTTTCTTTGGCACGAGTGGACGCTCTAGCTCAATCTCCAGCATGACGTACGACTTGAAGTCCATATACTGTTGACCTTCCACATTGACAGGTGTCTCTGCTGATTCTGAGGTCGCATCAGTCTGTTTGGAAGCCTGCTGAAATACATGATCAATTGATGAAGTCATAAAATACTGATTTGGTAAGATTATTTTAATTAATAACAACAGCCTTCTAAAGAAACAAAATTTTCATTGAAATGTTTAGTTGGAATTTGTGAGTTCTTGGTAGAATTGTCGTGTAATATGCACGTATTCATGATCGACAAATCTCCATGTGAATGTATGTACATACATGTATTAGTTATCTCACTTATGTTTCGTTAGTTCAAGAAATTAATGCTTGAATGTTAGTAATAAACGTCACACAGAACACTGTGATTGGAGAATCAGCGATGTGCATGTAACAGTTAATGTCCTTGATTACATTTTCAGTCATTTTATTCTCTTTTACAAATACATTTTTATCAAAAATCCAAAGATAATCTTTAATGTGTATGAAGTAAATAACCCTGAGTTTTCTGTATCCTTTCAGATTTTCCATAAATATTCCACTTAAACATCTTTCATTTACACGTCTCAAAATTTTGCTCTGAGTTTGACGATTAAAGCCACTACGAATTCCACTGCGTAGATAAAATGCAAAATTCAATCAAGCTTTGCAAGTAATGATTCGAAGCTAATACATCAACAATCCACATGTAAGGCTTATCAGGAATATATAAACAAGCGAGTGATTGAAATAATACAACTTCAAAACCAAAGTTTAATCTGAATCATGAGCGTCATCAAAAAGTTTGCCTACTTTTCTATTTGATGAGTTTAAGTCATTCTTAAATATATCAATATCTGTTTATAGCTATATTAATTACTAAACCAATAAGGAATGATTAATCAATTTTTATACAAGTATCATATGCACAAATCGATAAGCAAATTTGCATGAAGCAATCCCGAGTGTTAAGACATTTGAAGAGTCTTTAAATTTGAAGAGTCTTTTTTTTCATTTCAGTAAACAGAAAAAATGAAGACCATGACTGCTAGACAAAATATTCTTCAATCATCAAATGAAAAATCACCAGACACAGTTACTACACAGAATCACATACAAGCGACATGATCAAATTTTCAACATGTAGAAGCATATCTAGATTAAGAGAAGTTGATTTTTCAACTTCTATTTGCTGAAGATATTTAAAGAAGCTTGAGATGGAAGTCACGAAAAGATTCCACCGATTCTAATGAATTATAATTCTGTCTGTTCTAAGATCATCAATATGCCACTAATATTTGGGTATTCAGTTAATTTCGCTCCACAGAAAACAATTCTACGTTTCCACTGCTATCAAGTTAAACGGCTACCAACGAATATGCATCGAATCGGTCGGCAAAATATGAAATTTGTAGTGTGTGAATGTGCTGTTGTCTTCTACACTGTCCTCATGAGAAAAACTAGTGGTGATCACACAAGTACAAATATGCTGTTTAAAATGAAGAATTTTGCGCATTGCATGTTTCAAAAAGTTGACGATTCACTCTAGGACTGATCTACGAGTAGATGAATGGCATGATCAACCATGTACGTGTAATGTGAAAATATTACAACGTTTTAAATACGTATATCAATGTAGTCAATTGTATATCAAACGTCAATGATGTAATGCAACTCCTAATCATGTCTCATTTAAACATTTCTATAACGTTATTAAAGGATTTCAATTTGCCAAGATCAAAGAGTGATTTCACAGATCGTTTTAGCAGGAAATGAAATGAAATTAAACTTTTAATTAACTGCAAATCATGTCGTAATTCATCCATATTGTGTTGAATGACACGCTTGCAAGACGTTTCTCATGATAATTTAGTGCTAAAGATAAAGACCTCACTATCTTCCGTAATGTTTCACATTACAACTTTTTCCCCGGTTACTGAATTATTGCCATGGCTCCGTTTGTCATAACGTACATTCACTTTCATTACGTAAAATCCATAATTAACCATTAAAATACTGGATAATCTTGTAATGATTACTAATGTATTATTTAATAAGTGTGTAGATGTAAATCGCATTTTCAATGCTAAAACCACCCTTCCTCAAAAGCAAATTGTTCCATAATTTAAGATGATTAACATTTTTCTTAGTTAACTTTTTAACTGAAATTGAATCATTGTCATTCATGCAATTTAACCTGTGATAGAGCTGCATGGTAGAGTGACACAATTTTGTAATTTGAAATATAATTACAATTTGTCTATTGATTGTATCGTTTGCTATTCATTAAACCGTTAATAAAACAAAAATCCCACAGTATTTAGAAACTGTACGGTGATTTAATTGCTAACCTTTATTGTAATGAAACTCAATCAAACTTTAATAAGCAACTTCCTTAAATTAAAATTATCCGCAAAATACATCATTATTCACCACCAATTGAACCTTCATTTAATCAGAATTGTCAATTCATTTGTCAATTCTATTTAATTTAATTGTAAATGTGACCGAATCAAGACAGAACACTGACAGACTATGTATATTACAATAAATAAAACAAAGCAGGAGATCCGAATTGGCATTTATAATGTGTTTATAATTCATAGTAGCATCTATCTTTATGAAATATGATGGACCTACTACGTGATCAAGCATCGGCAAGAAAAGCAGATGAGAGATTGACGACACATTGCGAAAAAATAGAAGTGAAATAAAACAGCTAAAGAGCGAACCTCTCTGTCTGTGTCTGCACCCCTCTGAAGAATAAGACAAATATAAAACATCAGATAGAATCATCAGATATTGCTGCGGGTTCCAAGAAGTTAGCACTGAATCTTAAAACCATATCTCACTCACCTGAGGATGAAGGTGACCCACCTCCATATAACAGAAATTTTTGATTTCCAAAAACATTAACGATTATTTGCATCGGATATTCGGCGGATAACTTGTAGAATTCAAATGCATCGGCATTGAACCGCTTATGTGATGCAATAGATATCGAATTCTTTGTGTAATAGTAGCGGCACTGGCGTCACAGTTCTAAAGTGCATCTAGATCAGCTAATGCTCATTTAAAAGAGCAATCACAGCAAATAATTTCCCCACAGATTTCATTAGATGGATTCGGTCGGTCGGTCAAAGTACATCAATCAATAGGCAGACTATAAGTATAGCTTGTGGCATTCTGCAGGGATCAATATTAGACCGGACATTTTCAATGTTTCTGCAGGTGCCTTAAGATCCTTTTGGATTTTGCAGCATTCAACAGGCATTAGTATATGCAACCGAAGAGCTCGTGAAACAAACGCAAAATTCGGAGTACATTTCAGCAACAGAGGCATTTATCAACATTCGATGAAGAAAGTAACCTGTCAACTACAGTTTCATTCTTCAGAAATGCTAGAATTTTATGACTGACTTATCTAAAAGGCTGCATTGAATATCTTGAGAGTCTTGAACTGCATGATATTACTGATTCTATAAAGAAATACATAAGGCATTTCATTTTTTGTTTGTTCAAATGAAAAGTGATCAACATCAGCAGTAAGCAGCATTCTGATTTTGTCATAATCGCACATAATTGATATTCAAAAGCTTCATAAATAAGTGCTAAATATTAATCTGGGCAGCACACAATTTGATTTTATAAAGTCACCGTAGCAAATGGATGCAAACTGCCTCTACGAGATAGTTCAGATACTGCACGAGACTGACTAAGCGGAGTCATCTGTAAATACAGATGAGTTGATGGTTAGTAATTCCATTCACAAAATGACAATAATGAAAATGATCAGTTTTCTCATTACAAGACATTTACAGTTACACATGCGTACATCTTACACTACACGAAATCATTACAACGTTACACTTATAGACTTACGCTATGAGTAGTTTGTCTCTTTGTATTTATCAAAGTTGACTGTAGAAACAACATGTATTCCATAAATCTCGATAAATCATTGCAATTTAGTGGTAAATTGCGAAGAAAACTTTACTACAGTCAATTTCACATGTGAACTTTATTTCGCAATTGCAACAATATTTGTGAAATATCGTCAGACGCCTTTAACTTGCTGCTGATATGGCTATATGTGCCTGCTTTAGTAAAAAAATTACAATATTTTGTATTTTTTCAGATAATTATTGATAAGCATGATCGAATACAAAATCATAATGACTAGCCTCAGATACTTGAGAATTCTGGTTAATTAAAATGCAAATAGTTCGTCATTATCACACCACAGTGGCATTTGATGACAGTTATCTAGAACTGGAACGTCACCACAACCCCGCCGCGGATGCTTGAACGGTGCTGATGTTACGTTTCCTTTTTACCATTCAACGTTTTACACGTACTCATGCATTTAAATGCATCATCAATTTCTACAGCTGTTGAGAGCCATAGTTAAGACGAATTTCAGATTCAAATACTGCTGATGCATTGTACACTATTTGAATCAAGAAAATAGCAAATATCACATTGAAGAGTAGGTACGTTTATCATGAATTAGATATTTATATCCATGAAGAAATGATTAAATTCCATTATTAAAGTGGACATTTCAATTTCAAAATTTGCTTTTCATTTAGAGGAAGTTCAGAAATCATGCAGTAGTTTGTGCTTCTCAGCTTCTCATGAGCTGGTCGTAATTCTATCAGACCTAAAATTTCATCATCCTTCATACTCTCACTTCTGTAGCCTGATAGGACAACCCAAGTACTATAGAGTCACATCCTCACTAGACGAAAACAGTGGGAATCTATCGTAAGCTTTCTCAATGACGACTGTGCATGCAGTCCGATATATAACCTACTCGATTCGAATGATCGCCCCTAAACGATCAGAAATGTTTTTCGCATATTTAACCAATAACATCTCTCGATATTCAGAGCAGCTGTCTTCTTCTAAAAAGCAGACAACCTAAAATCCCAAAATTCTGTGACGCCGTCATTTACAATGATTCAAAATTTCATTATACTTTAAAGCCTTTCTTAGTGCAACAAATAGCCTGAAAAACATCTAGCACATATACATGTATAAAATAAACCTGTGAAGTCTGATCTGATGCTGTTAAATGACGTATCAAACTTTGTTCTACATCAAGTGAGATAATGTCGTAGTATTCAACTGCTGTCAGTATAGAGAATTATGTTTGCACTAAAGCTTTCTTTACTAAATGGCATGCTTGAAATGTAAGGAGAGTACATGACGTAAACAGAAAAATAATTTGCTTTTGCCGCGTATATTTCTTGAATAGGCCCTAGAACTCAAGATCGACATAAAACGATCAATAAAACAAACCGGCTAATACCATCTCCTCTCAACACAAGCTCTCGTTCTGCTTCTTACAAACTTGCGTCTCAACTTCTCTGTCACTGTGATAGGGTTTTAATTCGAAATAATATGGCGATTCTATAAAAGATATTTCCGAATATATGGGCTGTCATGGATGTTTCATTTTGAAGGAATACTATGAAATATATTTCAAATTAATAATTTCCATTTTTTGAGTGAATATCAGGTTGTCCTAGTCACTTAAGTCAATGAACAACGTCTAAAAGGAAAAAAGTCTACATGAAGAGACTTTATCTTTGGATTAGCATGCATGCTTTCCTCTTTCCCTAATTTACTGAAAACACAGATTGAAAGAAAATTACCTTTTTGTCCGCTGTTTTCCCTTTTGAATCTTTATCACCTTTTTTACCGAATGGAGAAACGCTATTACGATTCATGATTCCATTTGCTATTCTTGCAGCCTCTTCTCCAAAGCCTCCTTTCCTCTTCGTCTGTAAACGGATTATTCGTTCGAACTATTGGAAAATATAATAAAACTATCAATCTTACTTTTTCCTGATATTCTGTTTCTACGTATGGTAGAACTTTATATGCTCCTCGAATTCTCTTCACTGAAATCGAAACGTTGTCCTATCAGCCAAATAAAGAAATCAATTTACAAATGTAGTGACATTTCTCAATAAAATTATTACATGCATTTTCCACGGAGAACATGGACAGTCGCCCGATGTCGGAGAACAATCGTTGTGTTGTGGGGCAGACTTTCTTATTAACATAATAAATAGTCCGTGAAGAAATCTGTTACGCATTCGCACTGCAAACAGGCTGTCTAATTTCTCACGTATAATTTACTTTTATCTATAAATGCAGCATTCACTACTATACCAAAGAAGTTACTTCATAATGGCCTTTATACAGTTTTAATGGGCAAGAACCATAACGTCGTTTGAGTATTAGCCTCTTCAATAGTTGATGCCACTGACATAAACGAATTTCCTGATAATTTTTCGACTTTTTCTGAATCGGTGGCCATCTAGTGACGTCCACTACATGACTAGGTAATTCACTATCGTAAGGAAAAATATTAGCATATTTTAAAAATATATTTATCCATTTTTAACATTAATTGGTGTATTGCATTCATGTGTAGGTCTACTCGCTATGAATAGGGAGGAGATAATACTTGTCCTGAATAAACTTTTGAAAAAAATCTGTAAAATAAGTTCATTAAACAAATGGAATAGTTGCCTACCAAATTTATTAAATCAGAATGCATGAAAAATGACCATCCCCCATCCATCTTCCACGTCGTGTTTTTCAAACTGAACTTTACGAAATTTTGTTAAAACAAATTAATTTACAATAAATAATATATTACAACTGCAGCAAATGATATAGATGCGCTCTAACAGATAAACAAGTCAAAGGAGTAAATTAATCCATTCAAAATTCAAAAATTCAAAAATTGATAAAAGCCAAGCTTGAAGACAAGTAGTTTATAGCAGATCAAATACCATTTTATAAATGCATTCAATGACCTAAAATTTCCTAAAAAATCTTTTGAAGTTATCATTTTTCTGTCTATAAAAGATATGTTCATATTAAGAAAAATCTTCAAAATGATATCTTTACAGATTTTAATGGGCCACAGAGCAACACTCACCGCCAGGATAGAGCAGAGGAGAGAAATTGACGTAGGCAACACCATGAAATCCCATAAGACTGTCTTCATCCTGCAAGTTGAGGAAAATATTTGCATTCTGAATTGAAATGCTCATTAATGAATCAGGTGGTAAATTAAAATTGAATTCGCCAACCACACCAGACCAAATTCTTTCAAACACAATCAGTGAATGGTAAAACCTTTATCTTCAAAAGTAAATAACAGCTATAGCGAAAATATTTTCATTTCTTATCCTTCGCAGCAATTTCTGGAATCCACGTTGATTACACAAATCTCGTCAATTAAAGTTTGCAAGGCAGCTTTCAATCAATGAAAATCATTGGTGAGATAAAATGCTTCGATGCTCGATGTATAGAAATGGCGCAATTGAATATTGATGTAAAGTATATTATCGTATTCTAAGTTTTATTGAGGCGCATTTACATGCACGGTATATTGCTGGAGATCAATATCTTTTTACACAAATGACTGTATTCAACTATCTCATTTTACATTCCGTTTTGGCAGTATTTTCATTCTGATTCTATCATGACCAGAGATCTCTGATCATGACACGAAAAAGAGATGATGAGTACAGTATATCTTCTTATTGACGTTTCCGACGGACGCCAAGGTAAATGTGATTATAATTTAATAGACGCCGGGCTTCCAATTGGTACAATAGGTTCCAATAAGTCTGCATTTGATTTACTAGGTATACGCTACGTGCAAGTAGGTATGCATGATAATTGGCAAATGCAAGCATCACTTTCAGTAATATATATGTATCAGTAATAATGATAGTCCTAAATAATAGTATCAGAGTATGCCGGCATAAGTAGTAATAGCATCGCATATGTAGCAATATGATTATATAGTGAATAAAACATAATAAGTGTGAAACTTAATTATTGATACCAAGTACGGACCATATAAATAGTAGTATCAATATTAGCGCATAGAGATGAATATATTGACAAAAATATCATTAGGCGGGTATATACATGCAAGCTGTGCGAATAAATGAACGCCAGGTCTCCATAAGACACAGGGTTAGCTGTAGCTCTTTTCGAAGATATACGGTAATTTTCGCATCGTGGTGCAGTTTCCTGTTGAACTATTAAGTATCGTTGCATTAGATCTCCATGTGAAGCGAAAACATTAAAATCAGCAGCAAGAACGGGGATTACCCTTAATCAACAAGAACTCTGTTGCCGAGATTATATTAGGTCAATATCATTTGCTTTGAAAACCTTGGAATAGAAACTTCAGCTTCGTATTTACTTGAAGAGCAGGCCTTAAAGTTCACTTGTCTACTAAGCCTACACTTCGGATATTTTTGTATCTCAAGCTTTACACTAATCTACCATTGACTTCATAATATCTACCATCATGATAGATAATAATTCATTAATGCATCCATAAAATTCAAATCAAGTGCGTTTTCGCTAGAAAGATTGAATAAATGTGTAGCTGACTGCACCTAGTTTACACATCTTAGTTAAGCATTTGTAGACAGTTAATGATTGTATCAACAGCAACCATTATATATGATGATTTATACATTTGAATCTTCATGAGCTCGATGATTGCATCATTCATAAGCGCCGAATCTGCGCAGCACACGATCAGACTTTTTGGGTCACCGTAGTGGAAGGATGCCAACTGCCTCTACGAGTTACGTCAGATACAGCACGAGTCAGCGCAAGAGGGGTCATCTGCAAATTTGGATGAACTTATGATTGAATTCCTATTCACAAAATGCAGGACTTAAATCAGACATGCTCTTAGCATTTAGCACAAGATGAATATATTTGTTGATAGTGCCTCTTCCATCGAGCGGTCTGAAGTGATCGAGATCAGACAAAATATATCCAGCTGCGACCGTCGAAAGATTCGGACTGCTAGTTTATTGAATAGTTAAACAGGAATGTGACAAATGATGCAGCAATCAAAGAAGACCAACCGATCGAAAATTATAAAGAATTGTACATCACGGTAATCTTTCCAAGAGCGTTAAAATATTTCAGTGACACTATAAACTTTCTACATGCAGTGCGGTGAATCCAAATCTGAAGTATAAGTTATTTGATATTGTCACAATCAATACAGTAGGATAATTAAATGAAGTACAGCTGAGTATACTGAACAGATGTCAAATGTTGGTCTCAATCGCACAATTTCCCGTGATACATGACAGCATTCTGAAAAAAATTTGCAAATACATGTCATTTCCCTGTTAAGGTTAAGCCAATTCATACTAGGTATGAATTAGAGCTAAAATTTGTTTGTTATCCTCTAAGTGATAGAAGGTGTCATATCAAGTGAATGATGGGTAAATAACATAGATATTTGATTCCTCAGTAACACATGATCGAATGTATTCGCTCAGCACAATAATTTGAACCAACATATTCGTATTTAACGCCATTTCTTGTAAATGCATCTATTTTGTGAGCAAGCTGAATTTTGATAGGACGGAGTCACTATCTGTGCAAGGCTTCATACCGCACGGCAGGGTTGGCACCGACCATAGAAATAGATAACAATGAATATCTAAATGAAAATGAAGAAAGATTTCATGCAAGATACATATACAAAAGCAAATCGCTGGCACGCACAAAAATCGCTAGCAGCAATATTTGCAGGTTGTGAATCATGGATTTAGAATCCATGGCTGTGCAATTATAGCTTTTCATTGGTGGTTTCATTCCCGATTATACAGCTTTTTCATTGCCCGTTCATGCCCGCAACTTCTTACTAACCAATTCTAGTTAACTTCTATGGCACCGACCGTGCCGGTCCCGGCCGCAAATTTGGAAGACAAGCCGGCCAGCCGTTTTCTCATCACGCATACCTGTTAATTTAATTTTACCCATGTCGACCGTTGACGACATTCAGTCAAGAATAAATTGCTTAGTCAATCATTAAAACAGTAAATGACTTGAGATATCTAAATATCTTTTAGATAGCATAACTTGAGAGTATCTACACACTTGTCTTGTGATATAAACATTGCTAACTACTCTTTAAACAGTTAAAGGATGATTACCGGCAACTTCGTACATGCAGTTCAAACCCAACTTTATCTCAAATAAAGTCTTCAAAATCATGTATTCTAGCCTGTATGAATTTCAGAAGCACTGTGTGTTCCTCAACCGATTTATCGTTAAATTATTCCAGATTTTGAATAATTTCACTACATGGGATAGCTTATATTACACGTGCAGCTTAGAAATGCAATGGATTTCAATGCAACCTAGGGCCTAATACCCGAACATTTGACAATGGATCGAGGATAATTGTTTGATAAGCTAACTGCACGCGATATTTTTTGATTGACGTTGTACAGGTACAGCAACACTCCCGCTCGGTCTTGGGATACTCGCTGAGATGAAAAATTGATGACAAGTTTGGCGAGCTCATTGTTACAGACTCTTATAAGTAAGCTGGCGGTCATCAATGTACACTCAAAGGATTTGAATTTAATCTGTAACATCAGCACTCAGTCTGTGGTCAAATTGTTCATCCCAGAACTTTTACAGCTAGAAAAACTTTTATTATATTGAAACTCAGAATTGTTGACAGCTTAAAGCTTTCATGTGGAGGCGGGAAATACAGTCCGTTTCATAAAAAGTGGATCATCCTAAAATTTGACTAAATAATACATAGGGTAGATGCAGAAGCATTTTTTTTCATGTTTGCATTTTTCATGTGTATATAATGTCCTTATATAATCTGATAAGCTATATAAGCTATGATACTTCTTAAGAAGCTTATATTTTGTATTCTTACCCTAACCCTATGATAATTCAAGATATTAGCCAACTCGTCTGATTCGATGATTTTTGACTGAAACGACTTTTTTCTTTCTCTCCTTTTATGTCACACTCTTTTTTTGATAGTAGATTAAGTTTGATACGCCAACGATCGTAGCAGGCTTTTACGATCCATATTATTTTAGAATACTCGCATACATGTTCTATGGGATTCAGAGCAGGAGAGAACGAGCCTACGTAAATTAGTCCACAAGTACCATGAAGACATGCATAAGTTGACTCCATTACTCCTGTTAAATAGGCAAGTCGATCCATAATAGATGCATCTGTGTTCATCGTAATTTTGATCTGTAAACATATTTGTGTTCATTCGTAATACTACCCATGTGACACTCGTTACCAATTTTCCCTTTCTGTGCTGTTTTTTTTCAATTCAAATTGTGTGTTTAGGATCTCTGTATTGTTCATGTTGCTTTTGTGATGCGATCTCGTTATTGTTTATAATTGCTTCAAGTAAGCTAATAAGGAGTGGATAGAGATAGAATTCATAAGTCGAACAGCTTGTGCTACCACCACATGCAACACAATCAAAAAGCTATGATATACATGACATAATTGGATCACATGTAGCAGTTACATTATTGTTTTGTTTTAATTGTTTTTTGTGATAGCTTTTGAACCGTTTTTCAACATATTACATTTTTGATAAAGCAAATTTTTGTATGCTGGTACAACACAGGCAGAGGAAACAAAGGAAATGTAATTTAATAGAAGAAAGGATTACTTTTATTTTAATCTACACAATTAAAAGATCAAAATATTAATGTTGATTATTTAAAACATGAACAAAAACACTTCAATCTTGAATATGACAACTTTTCAATATCTTTATGTTTCAGGACATGAGTATGACATACATTTAGAACTAATTGAAGTTAGGCGATGTTTTAAACAAAACAAATTTTATAGAGTTGAGGTTAAATGATTATGTGTTTTTTAATTTTTTAATCTGTAGATATACGCATATATCATTATTGTATCAATATCATTGTGACATCAATGCCCATTTGGGTCATTGTTTTCATTGTCTGTTTTCAATTTGCTTGTGTTTTATTGAGTTTGAAAATGCAGTTAACATTATCAAAAATGATGAGGTAGGCCTGCAACTCATTAGATTAGTAAATAAGTCATTAAGCGTATTACTGCTCATCGCACAAAAGATGATATCAAAGTGCGAATAATTGCAGTGTATGATATTGAATTGTAATAAGTAACTCTCGCTTATCCGGAATGCCGATTATCTTACCATTTATTCATTTCTCGTATGCTGTGTGGAAATTGAATAATGTCTAATGGCATAAGTTGACCAAATAATGTCTGACGATCACAGCCTTAACCACCGTCTCATCCCCGACCAGCCGGCTTTAAACAAGTCGGCCAACGACCGGCCGTATTTGAATGCGCCGGCCGGTTCCAACCCTGCAGCACGATATGTTCTTGCACCCCTAATCAAATGACTACTCCTGAGACAATCGTGATTGTAGCTCACTTAATAGGACGTGCACACTACGTCAAAGAGAGGATAAAGCATGAATAGTACTCCGCAAAGGTAGCTGGTCCTGCTTGTTCGAAAGCAGAATATATTCTACAAAAATTTTGACAAAAAAAGAAATGCAAGAAAACGACAAGTCAATTATTGCAAAATTTGTCACTATCTGACCTTCTCTTGTCAATTTAACAAAAGATGTCCTGAGCAAAACTGCTTATCATCGAATTGAAGATGTGATTCGATCAGAAATTTCACATCAGTCACAACGAAACAATTGAAATTCTCGGCTTAAAAGTGAAGTGTTCAGAATTCAGTATCTAAAACATAAATACAATTTGAATTAACAATGGGATCATGCCACATTAGCACAATACTTAATGTTGCTCGTTCGTCAAGGGTTTGTACGAAGACAGTGATAGAAGATGTGATGATTGCAAACTCGCGTGAAGCCAATAGTTATTTACGCAACTACTGCAAAATATCCATCTTTATTGCATTTTTCGAGATCCACATGTCTATGCTGACATGAATGAAGATCTCTAGTTCGAATCTACCTTACACGTATACTTTTAGGACAGAATTTCCTGCTATTGGACAATCCTCACCAGAAACCGTAAAAAGGACACACCTAGCAATACATGTCTTACCTATGCATTACATAATATTGTCTTTAATGCATTACACAAATAATCATCTAGTGAAATACGGTGATTGCGTGACTGACAAAATTGTTAAATATCTACTAAAATTCATTCCATCTTGGATCGATGCGAGTGAAATTACTTGTGGTGCAGCAGGCACTGTGCCTGGCATAACACTGCCCCTGCGAGACGCCTCAGTGGCAACTCCAGCTACACCTCGCGACAAGAAAGTTGGCTGAAAGAGGAATTTTCACCTTTGATCAAGTATCAGACTTCGATCTGCAGTCATCTCAAAACAAGCAGCAGACACACAGACAGCATAAGCTCTATCTCAATCAGAACGTTTGTAAACTGAAAGCGTCACATTTGTCTAATTAGTTATTTGAAACTGCTTCATAAGAAAGCAAAATCATAGCCTAAAATACCATCATGCTGTAAAATGATCCAATACAATAATGTATAACATAATTGAAGTCAGAAATTGATTGATGACCACATCCACATCCAGAGCAAAAATAAATTCCGAAATAATAATTCATTAAGCAATAGCTGACTTCGAAACGTGTTTATTTTGCAAAAGTCAATCATCGATTACACATTATTTTGTCTCAAGCGTTTACATTCTACAAGACTATTCTACCGGTCAAATTGTTCAACAAGACGAAAAGATTTTACAATAATGAAAAGAATCTAATGAGACACTACATAGTCGAATTAGGCAGCCGCTTGACACATGCAACAGTCCATTTTCTGCCAATACCGGATTTACATTATCTACATGTGATGATTCATTTACATAAGAAATTGCTTATGTCAATCTTCAGAAGAGACTAAAAGTATCCCTTTCTTGAAATCTGTTGATACAAGGAAATTACTTGAAGACTTGCATCGCAAATAGGACGCGTATGTAAGTCATACCAGACGTTACATGCGCTCATTATTCAGTCGATAAGCATGAACGCCAAGATTTCACTAATCATTGGATTGAATGACTTATTTTTAAGAAAATTGGCTATAATCTTCTTCGACTACCTGATAAAAGCTAAATGCTAGAGGACAGAAAAACAATAGACCATCTTCCGCACTCAGTATCACCATGGTATCACGTTCTGTATCACGGCTTTTTCTGTGTATCGGCGTTATCACAGGCATCATGGGGCTTATGACGTACACCTTGTGGCATGGTCTGTGTGCCAGCTACCATTGAAACGTGTATAGGATTTCTATTTGAAGCTTATGACTTGCGACTCATCCTGTGTGCCCTCAAGCTAAGTTGAACTGCTTGGGATGTCATGCATAATTGATTCGAAATAACATCAAGACTCAGACATTTGATACAATGATTTTATACAAAATGTTGGATCGCACTTTTCTGCAAGACCGTTGCATCTATCACCAGTGACTGCTACAGATTCTAAGCTACCTGTAATGGAAACATAACAAGACGCTTTTCAACGACACATGTTAAAATGGTTACAACTATGAGAAAAACAAGTGTTTAGAACACAATACAGAGTTCAGTACTGTAGAAATAGAGAAGTACGAGTATTTCTAAATGCCTAGATTTACGTCGCTTGTTGTCATCACACATTTGATTACGTTCTATTAACCTATACTGAAATGTTTTAAAATCAACACTTAATAACATCATGCACTGCTTAAGAATTAGTGATTCAGATTGATCTGATCTGTCTTTTCATATTACCAAACTAAAATAAGAAAATACACCACAAATTTCTAGTAGACAATTTCTAGTTTGATGGCCGTTTTTCTTGATTAGATGTAGACAGAAACACATGCTTAGAAAAATTCCGAGGCTCAGCAGTCTTTCAAATTTGCTAATCCATACACATTTAAATCTTTTACGCATAACTATTATGCTGAGAAAAATCAGCCGCATCACTAGTTGCATCACAATACATGCAAAAAATGCGCGTGATACATCTTAGGAAAATCGTACTTAGCTAGCTATGAAAGTTGCACTTTTTGGACAGAAACAAGGCAAGCAATGTTATTATTCTGATGTATATTCCTGATTCTCAAAATTCATTGTAATGAGCGTCGTGACAGAACACAAAACGACAAGATTTCGAACAAAGTAGCGCTAAAACTTCCGGATTTCGAGTTTACCGAAATCGTGTTTAATGCACATTCGCAATTTGAAAATATAAGCATGACTATCCTCATAGGTGAAAAATATCTCCATTGCATCCTATATATGCTATGAAATAATATGCGGAAACAAATGTAGGGGGGTTCCGCGACGCATGTAAATGTATGTGTGTTTAGTAGAATACCAATTACCTACTTTCCAATCTCCCGTGGGAGCAATCTTATTAGTGGCGGTTCCTTCAACATCACATTAAACTGTAGTATATTTAAAATTTGCACCTGCAAACTAATCGCAATTCATTCAAGGCTCATGAGTAGGGCATGTCGAAAATATTGACAAAAATACTAGTTAATCAACAATTTACGTGAGAATCTCAAAAACCATATCTTGGCACCGGCAATCACTTTCGCAATCACAATATTTTTGGCTCTCGCAACTTATTTGGCCTTTTCTTCTTACTACTACTACATTTATGAGTAAATACTTTTATTACTTTTATATCTTGTAAAGTTGAAGCTCCTTCCTGCCGATCAGACATTGATAACAGTGCGTAGAATCGTAAAATGAATCGTACGTCATACTTGTACAATTTTGTGCAATGTCCTGTCGATAACCGAATGTGTCAGCTGAAAGGACTCGTGATTTCAGCAGTAAAAAAAGTGAATGCCAAGATCGGGGTTTTGGGCTTCCCACAATAAATTATGGATCAAAGCAAAGGCCCATTATTCAATAAATTGCCTGTCGGTCGTTTTATTCATAAGCTAGATTTGAAACAATAACACTTGAATTCTTCTGGACTTCAGAGACTAAATTCTGATTTCAAAGTCCACAATGTCTACGGCCTCAGCCACACTGCGAGCTTTTCCAAGCGTTTCTGAGCAAAGCGCTATGCAGCAAATATAAAACCATCATTGCAGCAGTTGTAGACTGCCACACTGCGAGCAAAGCAAGTCAGAGCGATTGACAGCTTGCGGAGATACGTTTGCTCGCGTTTGCTAGGGACGCTCGTGTTTGCTTTGTTTTCAGTGTGGCTGAGGCCTACCAGTAACGGCTTCCACAAGTCATTGAACCAGCTATGTACATAGATATCCTATTCGCAAACTCATCTCGTCATGCAGTAATCTGGACAAACTTAATGCGTGAAAATGAACAGAACTGCAGTAAATTAAATCATAGCAAGTCAATCATCAAAACATAAAGCGACTTCTCTGGACGTAAACTCTAATAAAAATGGTTGCTAGAACGCCAAGATCGAATCAGGAGCAGAAAGAAAAAGACAGAAAGAAAGATCAGAGCCGGATTGGTGCAAACAAGTTGGAGCACTCGTGGAACGAGAGTTTTGATCTACATCACTTCACTCGTCTCCCACCCGTCTGGTCAGCTGAATTAAAAAGAAAGACAAATTGAATGAACATTTCATGAACATTTACGAAATTCATGAGATGTCATCAGATTTAGAATTACCTTCTTTCCTTTTCCTCCAGCAGTGCCGGCAAGCCTGAAGATTTCCACGGGCCAAACCCGAGTTTTGGCGATCTTGTCTTGTAAGCTGAAAATGAATTTTTCAAGTGTTTGTGGAGGAAGCTTTGTTGGTAGAGTACAGGGATATTCGAAGTAAAAATATTGTGAAAGATGGCGGACCAAAAACTAAAATAGTTTTTTGGCAATGCATAATGCACTTTTCATCTGCTTCGATGCATCTTGTGTGAATCTTTATGTACCATAGGAATGGTCATGGTATGCGGATACTAAAAATGACAGTAAGATTTTCAAATGCACATATTATAAGTAGCATGTGATTAGTAGTATCATATGTATTTTTCCTCAAAACTATCAAGAAAAATAAACTGAAATTATTCCAAAAGTCGTCTGCATTCTGCAAATCGGGTGGAATATAGTTGTACGAATCCGACCATCATTATGTGTCAATTAAATGACAACTTTTAATAGTTGTAAAGTTGCTGGTTGCAAAGTAGTTGTAAGTTGCAAGTAGAATAGTTGTAAAATGTTGCCTTTTTGAAATAATGAAGATGGGCTGGACATTTTTTGCTACTGTGGTAGGAGCCTAAAAACTTTTGATGGCCAGCTCAATATCTTTATTTGCCCGAGTACTCTCACAATACGACGTACTGCATTCTCAAGGGTCTGACATTATCTTTCATGCAATAAATGCAGTTCAACTAACAATGCTCAATGTTGTGTCATTAGCATCAGGTCTGCCTGCGGACATACGTATCGTCTTCAAGAAAATTCACGAATTATAGATTGTAGATGACAACTTTGCGTGAAAACAGCACTCTGTAAGTCCTCCTTGTTGTATTTACATACATGACGATATTAGACATGCTTCATGGGATTTTTGTGCACTATCTTATTCTCAATTCTTATCAATGGTATTTTCCGCAAATCATAATTCAATTTATAAATGCGTTTTGTCATCTGCCCAATACATTGAAACAGCTGATAAATTCTGTAGTAAAAATCATCAGATCAGCAAGAAAGCTTAGGCAAAAGAATCCAAAAAAAATTTCCCTCTTCCTGTAACTTACATGTACATGTAAGTGCCCGATTTCGAAACAAGAATTCATTTTAATTAAGTCACGTTACCTTTTTACAGCAGAGGATTGGAGAAAGCATCGACGTTCAATATTCCATGTAATCCGGTTCTTTTCAGATTCACTGAGCTGTCTGTGTTCACGATCATCTTTCGACCGATAGTCTCCGTCTTCATTCTCGATATTATCGCTGGAGATGAAGCTGAAACAAAAGAAATGCATTGCTGATTCATCAATGCATTATGATGATTTGAAGCCGGAATATCCATATATCACTCACTCCTCTTACCGATCGATGGTGTCTGAATTAAACGCGCATCAAGAAATATTCACTACTGCTGATTAAAATTTTATAACTTAATCACATGTAGTTTGCTAGAATAGATGGGAATTATTTCCAATATGGCCACATACTTATTCCAAAGAAAAAACAATCATGTTGAAAATTGTTTATTCCGAGCGCGTTTCAGAGCGATGCAGTCTCCTTTGTCAATGAATTGATGCAAAACACTGTAAAATCATTTTCATATGACATTAAATGAATTGGACACTGCTAAAATGGCCCCTCATGTGCTCTCCGATGCGAGAAATAAAATGTCTTGAAGTCTCCCCGATATAGACACATTCACATTGTCAACATGTCTACGCATATGTACATTATGATTTCAGGTCAGAGGGGATAATATCTTTATTCTAAAGAACATGATGTGCATGCTGTTTTTCAATGTTTGAAAGGCCGTTCTGATTTTTACATTGTTGGGCAACACTTTGTTTAATTCGTGTATTCTGTTTTTTAGAACAGGCGCTTTCTCACGGTCAAAAGGAAATTGCCAATAAATGATTTGTAAATTTTCAGATTTAGCTTCTTTTTCAACTCAAAACTGATTTTCGAGCCGACTTTCGCTTTAAGTTTGTCTATAGTATGTTCATCATACCCACTATCAATCAAAATTGCTTTGACTTTCGAGCAAGAAATGATTAGTATTAGTTTTGCCGATTTTTTCTGCTGAGATAGTGAAGGGACAACATGCATAACTCGTTAAGGTACCGTAAATTGCTATAATTTTTCTATTGTGAAACTAATACAATACTAGTACTGTCACACGAAAAGAAGATCTACGACTCCCTACCGCTATGTAAGGGTGTGAACAGAATGGTGAGGTAAAACTACTCTGTGAAATAAAAGAAACTTCCTCTTTCATCCTCAATCATAGCATCAATCCATTTTCATGGAGCAGAATTAAGTATCTTTGCGCATGATGGCAGACTGTCGCTTAACGCTCAAGCGAAATGACAAGATTTCATCTACTAATGTCATACATGTCATACATTTGATATGTCAAACTTCGAAATCGATATCTCGTTCAACAAGTTTCCAGAAAGCATGAGGAGACACACAGAAGGAGCAGAAGAATCACAAAAGCCAAAGAGAGACGAATCTCTATGTCAATCTCTATCGCTTGCTACTCGTACCATTGCACACAATGGTTGGGATAGGATTATGTCCGCTCTAGATTAACCCACACGCAAATCAATCTACGTGGTGCACTTGTAGATCCGACTTTTCCTCTCGGCTTTGTCAAAATAGTTCGCTTGACATCCTATGAGAGCAGAGAGGAATCATGTTTTATCAGTCTGACCGCATCAAATGGCTGTGTTCAATCAGTCCATTTGCTTCCATGAAGCAAGAGAATGCAACTGTACCAACTCATCTGTACATTCTATTCCGAGCAAGTAGAATGAAACACGAGGAAGTAGAGGAAAAGAATGCTTTATCAATGTGATCAATTGACTGGTTTACATTTTCTATTCGTAAACGGATATATAGCCAACATGAAGCAGTTTTACTACCTGTCTGTTCGCACCTTAAGTGAAACATGACATCAGACTAGAAAACAATTAAAGTCTGTGACATGCGAGGTCATCGTATTAATTTCCGGCAATTATTTCGCCTTAACATTATAGAAAATTGAAATTTCATCTTTCAAGTTTCATCATCGCATTGTCGTTCTCCGGCACTGGATGATTTTGTTTCATTGTTGATGTATTGGTAAGCCTCTTGGAAACTTACCTATCCGGGATGTAGACTGCATTGCAAGTAGCCGTTCCAGGAAACATCCATTTCTTTTGCTTGATCGGTGGCTCCTTGTCAATACCTGGTTTTATATTTCCTCCAACAAACACCACAGGAGTTTCCCGCTGAAAAAGAATAATTCCTAAAACTGAACATTGCGGATTCCTGAACAAAGAATGTTCATTACTTTTTCAAGAATGCTAGAATTTCAATTTTTCAAAAATTTGAAGCTCCAAGAATCGAATCAGACGACAAACTTGAAGCCGAAATATTATCTTGAAATAAAGAGCAAATCAAGCTGCTACAATGCTAGAAAATCAGGTACAAAGCTTCACTTATCAGGCAGCCTCTTCATGCAAAAGTGATTCTTAATTACGGCTACATGCCAGTAATTCATTTCCATTCAATAATTGCCTACTTACCTCGGATAGGAAAGGGATTGGAAGAACCGCTGTATACACCCCTTGAGGTCCGTTAAGAGCAAAGGCATCGGGTGGGCTGAACAAAGACTCTACACTCAATGTAATGAGATTGCTTTCCTGTTGCATTGTCTCTCCAACGAGCGCATTTTCTACGGAGATTTGGATATCAACTTCAGGCTGGAATGCACAAGATTCAAGATTATGAGCATCGCTTTGCTTTCATGACACTTGTACTTGTTTAATCATGCAAAGGAGAACACATTTAAGAGATGTTTCACTAGCTTGTGTGTCAGTGTCTCATAACTCATACTTGTACATGATTAGTATTGTAATCATTCATTACTCTATTAAGACATGTTTCTCTTCAATCTCCACATCAAGTATATTATTGGTGAATATTCGCATCTCTGCTACAAAGGCGTCACAGCAAAGAGCATTAACGTTGACGCCAAAATCTCAACTTATTGAAACAAGGAAAACAAAAGGTCCTTAATCGCAAAGATATGAAGAAAATGATGCATGAACAATGGTAGAGTGAAGAACACACAAGTGGGAAATACCTACGCGCGGAAAAAATAAGCGTTCACAAAAGTGGAAGGAAGAAAGTCGGATGTTGATTGGGCGAAGATGATCAAAACCATTAGTGATCGCGACGAATGATGGGTCAGCTATCAGACACAGTACGTGAACGAGTTCAAATAAAATTTTTTTAGAAAAAAACGTCACCAAAATACATCGATCAACCTTGTCCTCTCAATATACCCGTCATAAGGAAAATAAGCGTAGTTCATCAAATTTAAAGCAGAAAAGCGAACAGTGTAGTAATTAACACAATACAATTTTAATTATACAATCAATGTGGACGATGTCTTTATGCACGACAAATTTCATACATGTTGCACTTACAGCTATGCTAAAATTCAAGCTGAAGATGCTAAACTAAGAAATCAAGACATGTGGCTTCTAAGAGACTTTATTTGATTTGCATTTACATCTCCGACAAGATCCAAACTAAAAATTATGCCATGGTGCAATATATTATGACTTATTTGCTATTTACTAGGCGAGAAGGGAGTCAATATAAAAGGCAAGCATTTATTAATGCTGTCTCAAACGATAGCAAATCTAGTGATGAATGACATTCCATTTGATGCTAACATTGGAAAATGCCTATCAACTTATGTGCAGCATTAAATGAGTTGTCCTCTCCTTTCAGACATAGTTATTCTCCTCAAAGTCTATCATTCTCACTTCAACTATAGTTTGTAAATATCTCACTTCTGATTTCATTGTAATTTGTAAATATGTTATTTTCTGTACTCCGTGCTTTTGTCATCACATAACCTGTCATGACTCTGTTATAAACTGCTCTATACGTGTCTTTCATTCATTGCAAATATACGTTTATGATAGTCCGAAACCTCCTACGTGAGAAATAGTGCATTTCAATCAGGGTTGTCGAATAGCTGATCCCATTCATTTTATCAAAGCCAAAGATGAAAGCCAAAGAGGTAGAAAGGCGAAGAAAGAAAAACGGAGATGACAAGTAGTCATAACAGGTCGTCAAAAGTTTAAAAAGATGCTCTTGATGACTGTAGGCATCCATGATTCAGGAGGGTAGCAACAGAAATGCTGAAAATAAGATGAGAGGTAGCGAAAAGGGAAAGTGAAGAGCGAGATGCAAGATGTTATACAGATGTAATAACTAAAGAATAACCAACAATTATATGACTCGCAAGGTTAAAAGTAGAAATACAGGAGAACACGAAAAATAGCGAAAGCTAGGATGAGATAACAGAAACAGGCGATGCCGTTTTGCTCTCCAGCACAAACTTCTTTTGTCATATTTTTTATAGAGACAAGTCTTTTTGATTACTATGATTCGCCTTTATAACAGTGGCTTCTCTTTCATATAATTTGGTTTATTTAATTTTTCATTAACTTTCTTTTTACTTTATTCTTGTTATAGTACATAATTTCTGTGTTACAAATTTAAAAACTGCAAAATTTTGGCTCACGATTACCATTATTGAGGCATGTTGGTATCAAATAAACGATTATTATTTGCTCTGTTATTATCATTATTATATCATTTTTTACTTTTTGCACTTACATCTATGCTAAGATCCAACTGAAATTCAATCAGAATGCAAGATAAGCAAGTATGAAACATTAATAAATGTAGTCGAGCAAAGCCACGTGCTGAGCAAAACGACTAGATTTGATTAACAGCTCCGACGCACTTTCGATTGTATTGAGATATTATACATTTATTATCATGCTTCTTCACGAAATCAAAGAAAGCATTAACTAATTGATAATTACATCACAGGTACCGAAACTTCGCTATTAACACACAGGATACTGGAAGTTACATTAGCAATATGTTCACCTTCGGGGCATCTGCTGGTAGCTGTTCAAGAGGAGAACCAGGGACCGGATGCACAACAAGAGTTGTACGATGCTTTAAAGCTCCTTTAACCAACGGGAGAAGGTCAAATGAACACTGACCAAGAAGTTGGGTCTTTTCCTCCTTTTGCTTCTTCTCCTTCGGTAGAATTTCTGTCAGAGTCACTGTTGGAAGAAATAATTTACATACACATGTAGGTACATATATGAAATATTGGCTGAGTCATGCAATCACACATTAACTGATTTTGATTGTAAGCTCTTCTAACACAACCCACTGACTTGTCCAAGAATTTATCTTCAAATAATATATTTATAACTGAATGACAACATATTCAACATTTACGCAATATTTTTGGTAGTGACTCTGCCACGCGATGCTGATCTAAATACTTAAACAGCAAATTGTGTACTCCAAATTTTGTGTGACTAATTCTTTCGTTATCGCTGTTTTATCACTCAAATTATTAATACAACTTACACACTATTGGTTTATATGCGATTTCATCCATGAACGTAGGATCGTCAAATGTACAACTCATTGAAACTGAATAATTAAACTCAGCGGCTGCCTCTGGACTGCACTCCAGTTTCTGAGACTCTCCCAACATTTTCTCTCCAAATTCAACTTTTATTGTTGCTCCAACTGCATCGCCCTTCACTCCTCTCTACAAAGCGAGTTCAATGAAATGTAGAAAAGTAGAAAAATGTGACCAGCAAGATTGAAATCTAAAATCAAAACAGTTAGCAAGTGATTTATTACATATATTTCATGAAAATTACATCATTATGTTATAGTGGACAAGATGCTGCACCTCAATCATACAATTTCTAAAACCTTTGTTTACTATAAGATAAGTGATAAAGCATTAATAAGAATATACCATAGCAATCATGCAGAAACACAAATTTACGTACTAGGTCTCTGGCGCGGAGGATAGTGATACTGATTGGTTCTGGCGACCTGTGTCCACCCGTTTCTGTATCTCCCATCGCTGATCTGAAACGCACAGCACAATTCATTAATTTTTGCACAGTGTGATCATACAGAGTCATTAACTTGAATTAAACCAAATACATACAGAAAACATGAGGCATACCTCTGTTGTAAATTACATTTATGTTCGATTTGAATTACATTTAGAAACATTAATTGATCAATATATGTACAGCAACCTGCTGTCTACAAATAGTTACACAGGGAGAATCGAATGCGAGGCCTTATGTTGGTCTTCATTTGGACTTATGAAGACTTTGCCGCGACAGCTGCAAATAAGCTTTGCAGATTTACTAATAGCTTGTCAATTCTTACGCTTTACAATTTTGAATCGCAATGAAAACAGATTGAAAAATCAAACTATATATTTCTGATACCTCGAATCCAAGCTTCGTTTTTATGAAGACACGATTTTATGAATACATGACACTCTTCTAACATGATTGGCCGGTTGAATGAGGAATGCGTTTCGCATTAAGGAGAATGAAGAAACGCAAACATTAATCAAATTTTATGAAGATTGGTGTTACGTGGTTACGGCGATCATATTATTATAAAAGAAGCGCTGACAACTTCAAAATAATATGAACAGCTTTTGACAAACATACAATACGCTCTTTTTTCTGATGGTCGTTCTGTTTTAATCAAATGATATTAATAACAGAAAGCGCAAATTGAGCTGAATTGATTTCCTTGAAACATGGTTATGCTTTCTTTGTGGAATTAGGCATAGACCTATATTCTAAAATAAATTCATTTTTTTACCCATGCATTCCAACGTCATTAAAGGCAAAAGTCTCATTACAGCTGACAAGACTCGCTATAAACAATATGATTTTGTCTCATTTTCAAATTTATTCTAACTTTTCTTAACTTTGCCTCACTTCTCGCTTTGTAATTTTGAATTTTATCCCATTCTGAGATGCTCTGACAATCCTGGACAACTCGGAGATGCGGAGACATTGTCCAGTCCAAAGTTGTAATTAACAAACATCGATGGAAGTGGCAGATCTCAGACAATAGCTGCATGAAGGGATTATTCTATCGTTCAAATTCTTCAATGAGTAGGACTTACAAAGCAAAACCAAAAAGTGCAAAAGTTTTCGACCATGGATGGCTAGCCATCCGAGTTTTCGCCATAAAAAGTTTGGGTCATCTCTATGAATTTAGTCTGACTTAGTCTAGCGGTCTGAACTTTCCATTTTTTGTGATATATATGAATACACCTTTATACACGATTGCCATGTCGGCGACTGCTCACATTCAAAAATTTCGGAGAACTGGATACTTTTCCTTGGTTAACTTCTTAAGATCGCATTCCGAAAAAATCACAAAAATCGAATCCTCTGACTTCAAAGTGGTTTCATTTTTTGGACCTCGGACTTCATCCTTTTGATCATCATGGATGTCGGTAATATATGATTTACTGGCATTTGCAATCATATGCATATCAAATGAGTGACATTTTTCGTGACTTTGAGTAGATGCAAACTATTCGCAAAATGCTTTTGGTTTTGAAATTTGCATTACTCTAGAGCAGGGGTGCGCAACCTTTGACATTTTTCGGCCGCAATTTCCAAGGCCGAGAGAATCACGGCCGCACTTAATATGTGTGCAAACAACTAGGTCACTAGCCAATCGTTTTTATATTCCACCACTCAGATTAGGTTTCCCTGATGAATGACGTACTGAAAATCGCATAAAGGCCTACTTCGTAAAGAATGAGTTAGCAAGTTAACCCATATACAACCGACGGTCATTTTTGACCCGATAAGGTTTTGAGTTTAGGGTATTATCAGCACTTAAAAAGTTGAAAGCATGTTTTTGTAAGGGCAACCGAAGGAGAAAACACATTACTAAGCTACTGTAATAATTCATAAAGAATCACAATCGATACAAAATTCATTCATCACACAGTCGGTGATCTAGCAGCCATCCTTATTCAGGCCATGGACCTGAAGCCTACGCGTGCGAACAATTCGAGTAAACTACAATTGTCCCTTTTGTTTCTTTTAGCTGATGACACTAGCAATGAATGCACATGAATACAACTTCCCTAAAATATTCTATTCATGAGTTATCGAACTGCTTGAACGCCTTCATCGCGCCTGCCGGCGCGCATTTTTCCTAACAGCATGGGCATAAAGGTGTTCGACAGTTACAAGGTGACTAGTATGCTAATATAGTGACGATTGTTTTTCGCTGCCTTGAACTCCAGAAATATTTGCAATGTACCTGTACAATATTCTTTTTCATTTAGGCCTACTTCTCATTGTAGCGGCCGCAGGTTGCGCACTCCTGCTCTAGAGTATCACAAGCTATTTATGCAGATACACTGTACATCTAATTTTACATTAACATAACATGCATTGCGGAATTAAATGCGATTCTATGTCGTGAGGAAGGAATGCAGTATCACACTGTTTAACAAGCCTACTGGTGCTACAGGCCTACTCATTTAAACTTCTGAAAAAATCGAAATGCAATGATATAACAATTGTAAAGATTATGACACTTATATAATCCTAGCATGTAAAAAGTATGGGACCGTAGTACATAGCAGATTGAAAACGCTCTTGGTTTGTTCCAATACACGAGAAGGCGTTCCAGGTTTGTTCCAATTCTACAGCGTGCTCTACCTACCCACATAGCTCTCATAAATCATACAGGTAGCATTATGCCAAGAGTGCTGTTAACACGTTGCAAAATCAACTGAAGTTGTAGAGATCAGCGGAGCACAAACGCAATTTCGCGACTCGTACCGATCGCAGTACGAGAGACCATCCCTTAAATCTGATTGAAATTCTTCGAAAATGCCAGGAAATGCAACAACCGATAAACCGATATACCTTTGCTATATCGACTATTCAAAAGCTTTTGACTGTGTACTCAACAAGTGATTGGGTGAAACTTTAAGAGCCATGAATTTTCCAAAGAGAACAGTTAGGCTTATTTACCAATTATACGGAAAGCAGGAAACAGCAGTATGCTCTCCTAGGGATGAGACAGATTGTTTGACGCGTGTTCCAATTAGGCCGGCAACGCTGACGACAGTAACAACGACAGTAACACAGCTGTGGCTCAAAGTAGCCCACTTAACGACAAATCATTCAACCATAAAATCGCTGAATTGAAAAATGAAATACCCACACGATTTTGTCGTTACCGTCATCGTAGTAGTGTGAACGCACCTTTATGAGGTGCGTGCAAGGAGAGCCGCATGAAGAGATGGATGAAAAATGCGTGAAAATCGGCGGTAAAAAATTTGGAATACTGGAAAAAATACGCTGATGACACGATACTGTTACAGTCTTCTAAATCAACACTACACATACTAATCGACAGTCTCTATCGGCACAGCAAATATTTCGGCCTCAACGTGAATCTATCAAAAACGACATCATAATGGAAAGCAGATCATGGATAGACATCCTAAAGGACGCCCTTGTAATGAGATCTAGACTGGCTGGCAATGGCAACACAGAAAATTACAGCATGCAAGAAATTGTGGCATGGATAATCAAAAGCCGTTCGGTGATAAACAGAGCCAACTGTTTTCCGCGAAGCGCGGAAAAACGGAGAAAACGCGGAATTCTGTACATTCCGGAGAAAAACGTGTTGATGATATTGTTGAAAAAACGAGAAATTTCAAAAAAATGGAAGCAGAAAATATCAGTCAACCCATCCTGTCGCACTAAATAAATCGTATCGTTCATAGTCTTTGAGTCATATCAACAATCTGTGATTGGAGGAGAATATTGCAGGGGAATACTTAGATCAGTGCGTACGGGAAAGAATGAAATAAACAACTGGCGTCGTGTCTTACATTGTCACTTGTGAATCAAAATGTCTCATGTGTCGACGCGAATAACCGCAGCTATTAGAGGCAAAGAGTTCGGAAAACATTTTTACGCTGATGGTGATGCTTTATTTTGCTCAATATGCAACAAAGCGGTTGATCACATTCGTTCTCAGACTATAAAAGATCATATCAAAAGCAAAAAACATGAAAATCTATCGTAATTATTGGAACCAGAAGCAAAGAGACAGAGAACGATTGATTCGTCTTTCCAAAGAGTTTCAGATGCCAAATTATCAAATATGCTTTAGTGACTGATTTCGTTCAAATGTTTACATACCCTTGGAAAAGGCAGACAGTAATTCAGTTCTTTAATTTTTACAGAAACATGTTCAGGGAAGTGGTTCTATTCTTAATGCTTCAAATCTTCGCTCTGGCTGGTTTCCCAAGCCATTAGCGAATAGAGATGCTCAATTAAGGAATATTTTTGCCTAAGGTGAAAGCATGGCAGTTCTCACAGATGAAACAACTGATCCATTGAATCGTCCACTTCTGAATATTCTTTTTAGGACTCTCGAAAACGAAGATTCAAAATCATACTTGGTGAAATCCGTTATCCTCGAAATCGTCAATTTTTTCTCGGTTTCACATGCTATTATTCAATTCTGCAAAGACTTTTCGATTGACTTCAGCAACATTTTGTCCTTTGTGACTGATGGTGCATTTTGCATGCGCAAATGTTGGTTGGACTGATATACTTTCATTGCTATGGCCAAACTGCAACTACATTCATTGTCTTGCCCATGTTGTGAATTGGGCAGAATATGCATGGAGGCATTCATCCCCAGAAGTCGACAGGTTTATTGCATTGATCAAATCTATTTTGGTAAAAGCACCATCTCGACGAAATCGCTTTTTGTCTTTTCTGAGGTCGTGTAACATTGAAAATCCAACCTGTCCTCCAAATCCAATCGTTCAAAAAGGAATACTTGGTTCGCTGCAGTTCGATATCATGCTAACTGTATTCATTTGTATCTGAAATTCATCGAAACAGAACGAGAAGAAGAGGGTGATATGAAAGCTCTTCCAGAACTTGCTCGACTGTTGGAATCACAGATTATGAAAGAACAGGTGTTATTTACTGCTGAGCACTATGAGAAAATTATTGTGGTCTTAGATGCTTGTCAATCTAACGAAACAAAAATCTATTCTGCCTATAACATTCTGATGGAATTGGACATTCATCGTATGAGGTTATTCCTCTTAGCCCCTGGAAGAAAAATTCTAGACGTTTTCTAGGTCTCTCGAGGAAAGCTGCTCCCCTTTTGCGGGGACCATTCAGTAGAACGAAGCTTCAACTTGGTTAAGTTGGTATTGACGTCAAAACGTCATTCACTTACATGTGAAAATTTAGAGGGCCTGCTGAAAACTGCAGTGAACCATTGAGTTATTTTATGTTTTTGTTATTGTTTCTAACTGTTTTTGTTTTTGTAATTGTTCTTTCTCAAAGATTTGATTTTCTTCATGCATCACATCATCATCATTTTAATGAATATGTAATTTGTTAAACAAGAATGTTTTGATAATGATTTTCATAAATTTCGCTTTGGTAGCCTAGGAAGCAGAAATCATGGGCTAAATCATATTTTTAGAGCGGAATTTTCATATTTCAACGCGAAAGAATAACGCAGAATTTTCAAAAAAATTAGCACGCAAAACAGTTGGCTCTGGTGATGAGTTATCTTGCATCTTTCCATTTGCGTTTTATGGCTGCGAGTCATGGGTGATGAGAGCTGAAGACCGTGGACGGATGCAAACATTGGACGTAGTCGCGTTGAATATTGTCGCATCCTTAATATTCCATGGAAAGCTCACAGTCCGAACGAATCGTTGTTTCAAGAACTCTTCAGAAACAAATAGCTGATAAGGTAACACATCAGGCATAAGTCCCAGCAACTCCGGTGTTTTCAAGATCTGAATCGGCACACCTCGATGGAAAGAGAGCTATTTGAGGGATGCTCACCAGGAAATCGATGACGACGAAGACCAAGGATTCAATGGCGAGCAGAAGTGACTAACATCGGAATGAATCTGACAGCAGTAGGATGTGATGCAACCGATAGGATGGCGTGGTGAAGACTCATCAAAGATACAGCGATGTCATGACTATGTGAAAGAAGAAGCATTAGTAAGATGCAATATTTACATTTGCCTGTTCAGGATGTCTATACTGTGCTCCTGAGTTTGTCACGACATTTGACTTTTGGCTGATGCATTCTCTC
Organism: Prostheceraeus crozeri; assembly: GCA_907163375.1. Lineage (NCBI taxonomy): Eukaryota > Metazoa > Platyhelminthes > Polycladida > Euryleptidae > Prostheceraeus > Prostheceraeus crozeri. The sequence goes on from CAJQUW010000067.1 coordinate 31,110, forward strand.
CACCAGCCGTTTAACGACATGACATCTAACCGGAGATGTCATTAAAGTGAACAAGGGTATGTCTAAGAATTTTGTGGTCAATTGTCGCATTGCGACGAAGAAAATTATGTAGCATTGTCGACCTCCATGTCGAAGCTTCACATGCTGAACATAGCTTGAACACACGACATTATATTTCACTAGCCAGGCCTTCATCTCTCAATCTTCGGATTATTAGATGTTCGGCATTTTGGACAAAAGAGGTATGGACAAGATGCCGTTGAGTAGATGCGGACAAACTTAGGGTCAAGTGATTAAGAAATGACAAAAAAACAGTCTATCTCAATGAATTCAAGAAATTGTACAATATCGATTTCAAAGAAAAAAAATTCCATCGATAATGATATTATCCGGGTACAAAAAATACATGTATAAAGGCATTTGCTTAATTGACACATCAAAAATGCCTGAAGCTGATTTTTTCCGTAAATTGGGTAGACTATGCAGAGTAACATGTAGGTTGCTGCCATTATATTTAGTACTACAATAACATAGTGAAGGGGACGGTTTCATTGCCGAATTACATATCTTCTTTCTTTCTACCTTTATCAGTTTAACGCCCCTTTCTCCACCTCATATTCGGGTTGGACGAAAATAAAGGGCGCGACAGGTATTTTGGTTCAGGCGCGACAGAGGGTCTTCGTTGGCCACTCGATCTTCGAGAGACACTCCACACATCCACCTGATCATCTTCATGTCCGTTACATCCATTCTCTATTGCAAAGGAAAAAAATCCTTCTTGATGGATGTCTGTGATGAAACTCGAACGTCCGAGCGACAGCTTCGACAACGGAGAAAAAAACAAGGTGTCCATCAAGAAGAGATTTTTTCCTTTGAATGATAGAATCTGCCCTCATAGAAGATGAAAATTACATCCATTCTCCCATTTCTATAGTTGTCATAGCCTTTCTCACTTCCGAAAGTCATGCAGGCGCATGTATGATTTAGTCATGTATACAAAGCAAATAATTGTTGTCAATGGCGATGCCTTATTGTCAGCTGTCGCAGGCAAAAAGGTACGAATTTGGTATCGCGTGCATTACAACGGCGAAGCCGATGAAATTTTATGCTCGTGTCTAGTGCCACAGCTCATGTTCTTCATCTAATCCATGCAAGTTATTTGAAGTACTCCAGGAACTCTCAAAGCAAGAAACATGTCTGCAATGTGTAATTGAATAATTTATTTTAATTCACTGTAGTATGTCTATCTACTTATTGTTTATGAGGCAATCAATAGGCCACATAGCTGGCTCAATCGGTCCGGCTCAGTCGTCTTTTTTAACATGCCACAATATTTCCATGAAATCACCAACGATTGTGGTAGATGTAAAGATAGTCAACATTTGGCATGCGCCAACTATGTAGTGGGAAGTGAAATCAAAAAAGTGTAGTAGCTCATGCGGATAGTACCCGAACTGAATCTAAGTGGATTTGCTACACGTAAGTTATGAAAAAGAAAAATTCATGTCACTTGAGAAAAGAACAATTTTCAACTGCTATACAAGAAATGGTGAAAAGGGGAATGAGTAAAGAGTGTGAGAAAATCTGAACAAGTCAAACTGGTGGTATCTCACGTCAACATAGATCGACTGTCGCACGCCAACACAACAATAATAATAACCCATCTGCATCATTCTCTTGCAGGATAACGACATCAGCTTAGAACTGGTCTCTCTCCACCATTCACAGAGGTCAGCAATTAAGGCTGAAAGATTGCCTTACTTTCAAGTTCCTCATACTTATGGTTGAGAAATGTGATGTCTAATTATTGGCAATTTTATCTAAAAACATGACAACATGTAATAGACTGCCCATCAATAAATAAAGGAGAATTCTTCGACGTCCATGCAACCTGTGGCACTTGACTGAAGCTATCAATGCGAAGCCTTTAATCATAGATTATATTGATATTATTTGCTCATCAGTTTCATTGACAAATTTGTCTAGTAATAAATACAGAGATATTCATCTCAAGATAGAAGTCACTATGCTAAATATAAGCAAAATAACACAATCATGATGTTCATTCACTGGAAATAAATTAAGTATTTTAATTCTTTTAGGTATACCGAAGAAGACATAGGCTGAACACATGCTATTTAAACAGAATTGCTACTTCGTTGTTATGGCTATACAAGCAGTCAAGAATTTAAACAACTTTTTACTGTTGATAATTTTACTAGAGCAAGGAAATAGTAAGCTGCGGGTTGAGGAAGGGATTTCAGAAGAAACATGTAATTGGCAGTTTCTTCTAACTTCTGTTTTCTCTTCAATACATCAGTTTATTGCGTGTTTCTCATGTCACAAAGAGGTGCTTGTGTCTGCTGCTTGCTGACACCCTTTCCCAAGATTTGGGAGAGCTGGTATCCTTTTTGATGTGAAATGATAATTAAAACGTTATACGCTAACCAATAGGTCAAATACATAGGGTTAATTAGTTAAACTCTATCAAGTACTCTACCCTCTAAGCAATTTATATATTATTTTTAAACATACGCTACGGAAATGCATCGAGAAGTACAAAAAGAGAATTTAGCAAGCTTACTCAGCGAGTGATCCAACTGAGGTTGTCAGAATTGTCGCTTCAATTTATCCTAGTACTTAGCGGTACTAACGCTCGTCATACTCATACTTTAAGCAATTTAGTCAAATTGCGACTTATGATGATTGGTTTCAATAATAGGGAGTGGCCTTGCCATGAAAGTTGCTGAGAATAGACGAATGACTTATTGATGTATTTTTCTCCATTCAGACTCTCCTCCAGAGAGACAGTTATAGAACTATTATAAAAAGATGCTAGGACTGTGCATGAAGAGATACTAAACCTGTATCTCTTGAGAAGACCAGCTGCGAGATATAGAGCTAAAAGTTTTTTTACGCTATTCTCTGCAGGTATAGTCTGCAGCATTGGTTCACTTTTACATGAATTGCTATGAAGTGGATTGAACATGAGCATCATGTTCAAAGAAACATATCAATCACAGAATTTGATCCTGGAATATACGATTGACCATCTTAGAAAAGAACACAACATTTGATCTGATGGACATTAAATTCAATTTTGTTTGTCTGTATATTAGATGTGCATAATCGAATTCACGAAAAGCGTGGTACTTCGTAAACGTCTGTTATTCAAGGAAGATGAGTGCGCTATTTCGCCGCAAGCTACTGGCGTTGGGGTATTCTAAGGCAGATGAATTTAACATAGAAGGTAATATTTACTCTACTTTGGTAAAAATTACCTTGTGTCCGAAACAGATTTCGGCTCGTATGTATTCATAGTGTAACCGTAGTTAAGCTCATAATCAGGCTAACAACAAAACGAAGTTCCTATGACTTAACCAATGCTTCAATCAATAGTATGTTGTTTCATTGACTTCGACTGTTTTTTGAGTAAGTGGATTCTCGAGTGCATTAGAATTGTTGTATAGCAGTAACACACACACACCTCGGAAGAAATCCTTGGAAAAGCATCGCTCTAACTTTCGCAAGACTCATCATCAACTCATCATGCAAGCAGTTTTCAAGTTCACTTCTATTGAACTTAATCACAAAAAGTGCATTTTGATGGCTTGCATTGTTAAAGGCTTAAGTTTATCAGCTAAATATTGAGCATGGAAAAGTCAAATTTTTTTAATCGCGGAAACGCCATAAGTTTTTGTTCTTCAGAGTTGACAAAAATGTGTTCAGGAAAACAAGAACAATGTGTTCTTTATCGGCGAGTCATTTAGTAGCGATACATTTCTGTGCTGTTGTCTGTAAAAAGCCTGTAATTTTTCTTTCGTTCACCTAGTGCAAACATTTATTTAACTTAAATACAACAAAAATGCCTGCAAAAGTGTAATATGATGAGAGCATTAGAAAAGAAAGGCAAAAATCAGCAAAGAAGTCAGTAACTGTTGATTAAATAAACCTGAAAGTGCTCAGACTTGTTTAACGAACACCTTTAAACATGAACATTTTGATCAAAGTCTTAAGAAACAGGAGAATTTTGTCAATTTCGTAGTGATGGACTTGTTTTTGTGCAGTTTTTGTTGTTGGGATTTGGTTTATGGTCCATGGAAATGAAATGTTGCTCCTATCCTGAAACATGTTTCTCCCTCACTTCTGTCATGAAGTGAAAGTGATCTGAGTTTAAGTACCTGTACGGTGCGAAGTAGGTAGCCTATGGCATATTGTCAGCTTGCAGTTTTCAAATCATTTGATATAGCACAGCTTCTGGATTTCCCTACTTTAGCAATCACGATCCCTGTCGTTAACGCTATCATAATCAAAAATTCTCTTAAGTTCTGCTACAACTATGCCAGCTTAGGACTGACTGTTTCGTGCATTGGATCGATATATGCCCCATCGGATGTCATGCCACTATCTATAGGCCAACTACGGCAAAAAATTCAAACGGACGATTGGAATCTAGCCGCCGATATTAAGAATTAACTGTTAAAGAAAATTATATCAACTTGAGTACAAGGTGATCGTCCTCCTAGCCGTGACTGATATAGGCCTGTGTTGCATTAAACAGAATGATTGACAATTGAATAATTCCGCAAAATTTGAAAGTGCTCCGTCCATCCGCTTTGCTGGGATGCATCAATGCCATCTGGTAGTTGAGTGTTGCTAAAATAAGCATTACTGAGAAAATTCATCATTGAGTTGAACTGCTTATTGCTGAATGTATAGATTGCCGTATCTTGCGTAGAAATTGCATTTAAAGAATTCGTGCGATTTTTCGGGAGTCTGTGAAAGAGGTATTGGAAGCGAAGATGAAAAATTAAAAAATTTATTCAAATGAAAATCGCATAGACGACTATAGATATTCGTAATGAAAACAGTTGATTTCCTTCAATAGTTTCAGAACCTTAACTTGTCGTGAGAATTAGATTGACGTCTGTACATACTGCGGGAACAAGTTTATCTTAACATCTAGGCAACGTTGCTTATCATGGTTAAAAGGGAACATCATGTATGAAAATTTGATAGTAAACAGGAATTGCAGGCTATCACGCAGCTGTTGTTGAAGGCGGTAAGAAATTCCAGGCAAGAACATTGTAGTCGAGTTCTTGAAAGTAACAAAATGTTCATTTTGTTGAGAAGTTGATTCTCGTCACTTCATTCATAAGTTCAATAGTTCTTTTTTCAAACATCTTCAATATTTTTTCTTATAACCGCTAGAGTACACAAACAGCATTTAAGGTGAAAGAAGGTTCGGAACAAAACAATTAGTGAAGGCATGTATTTGGTATCTGAACACCATTGCAGATTGGTTACCTTGATTGTTTGTGTACTTTCTCGTTAACGAGGAAAAATATTGAAAAAGTTTGAAATGGAACTTATTTGAATAATACCTCGGTAGGCCTACTGCTTACATATTCGCATTTCTTACATCACGAGGATTCTGAAGATGCCAAACATGAAAATTTTGATGAAAAAGTGAGAATATAAACATTGAGAAAAAAAGTGAGAATAAAAGTGAAGTGGTCCGTTTTTTATGATCAACTCTGTATCTTACAAGCGATCTGTTTCTGTGATCAGAGACTAGTTTGTCATGTAGAATGTCATGCCAATTGAAAAGCATTGAACTGGTCGAGCAGAAATACACTCTCCGATTGTCCGGCTGGACCGGTCTTTGAACGATGTCTTCTCATAGACAATGATATCAAATGCCAAAACCTAAAAGGAGTCACCTTTGTTCACAGTGGGAATGCTTGCGTTGATAGACACCAGTCGGATACTCAAAATACTATAACAGCAGAACGAGAAAATTTATTTATCCATGGAAGCTCAGTAAGGATCACGACTATCAAAAGAGCATTCTTGCTTTCAGGAGGAGCTGTTTAAGTTAATGGTCTGTATAAAGAAGGGGCGGACCGAAGCGACGTGACAATTTCACTCATGAAAATAGTATGTGACAAAATGTGTGCTTTTCATCGTTGATGTGACGAAATGTGACTGTTTAGCATAGTCGAAAGATAGATAATATGACAAAATCAGTGTTTTCACAGTGGCATGAAAAACTTTTTGAATCAAATGCTACAGAGAAATGATTAACTTCCTGTAGGCCGAAGTGAAATGATAAAAAAGCCTAATAATTTTTATAAGTCACTGTTCTGTTCATGCTTAAATGATGGCATTTTCTGCTAGGCAGATTGGTGTAAGACTAATATTTTCGGCTATGTTTAACTCGCCAGGTAAAGCGTGCTATTATTTCGCTTGCAAAAGCTGACTTCGAACCTGATGGTCGAATTGTAGCATTTATTTTATGTGAGCATATGTTTATCGATTATCGTGTCAACAGCATAGGCGTTCCTTCGGAGATTTGCCTCTGATAATGCATGCATGGATTCATATTGTAATAAAACTGAGTAGTATTTCTTTTCTAAGAACAAAATTTCAAGTGCCCCTTTTTTCTGCGAAGCAGCATGGTCAGTGAATTCATATCGTACAATTTATTCAATCTTCTTGTCTATATCCATGTTCACCATAGAAATGAAAACAAATATATAGTTTTAATTGTAATAGAACTAGGGCTATAACGCTTGAGTAAAATTTCTTCACTTGAACCAAAATTAAGTGTCCCTTTTTACCCCGTGTTTCCCGTTTGCCTCTAGTTGCTGTAAATATGGACTCTTTAGTTAGTGAGCATAGTTTTTTATATATGGGCTCTTTAGTATAGTTAGTGAGATAAATGGGGGGTTTGTCGATTTTGACCCGTTATTACCCCCATTTATGAACATCCTCAGATCAGCTTTTTGAATTCAATATTAAATGCAAAACTGTCAATTTTCTGTTCGTTGCCATTTGTCAAAATTTGGCCATATGTTTCCATCAACGTATGACAAAATGTGACTTTTGTGTCAATCGGCATGTGACGAAATATGATATTTACGCCCATCGGCATGTGACAAAATATGACAATGCTCGAATATGAAAATATGACAATGTGACAAAATGTGTCACAGATAGCCCACCGCTGCTAGGGACATGCTGGCTTACCTATTCCAGGAACACTCATCGTCAGTATCAGGAAGGAAAAAAGAGAACAACAGCTGTTAACTGACAAGGACAAGTATAAGATCCTAAAAGAGGTAGCAGCACTTGAGGATTTTTAATCTGTAAAAAGGAAAGATCAAACCCTAGACGAGTAGGAGACGAAACATATTGAAGATGAAAAGGATGCGAATGAAAACTGAAATAGCGTGAAGACTACAAAATAGGACGCGGCATTGCGCAATTTGCATGTATTTATTTTATTTTTATTTTAGCAATTTTTTAGGGGGAAATGTCATACATATGTTAAGATAACAATTCCTTATCAAAATCGTGTTCTCCATCACACTTTTTGACACAGGTAGCTATTGCAGAAGGTGAAGAGATCGGAGTTAGACAAGCAAATGTGGACAGTACTTGCTAAAAGTAAATTGAATTTAGTCACGCAGACTCGAAATGATTCTCGGAAGAGGGATCAAATCTTACGAAGAAAAGAAAACGTGTATTAACAGTGAATACTTCTTAAGAATTTGATGTTTTGTTTCAGACTCTGTACTTGACGTAGATATTTTGCATAAATTTCGCATATTCATTCCTATAACATGAACCCATTTTATTCATAGTTGATGGTCTTGACTGACACACTTTTGAGGTAAAGACAAAATATACTCGTGGTAAAGGTACACTAAATTTGTAATTTGAAATGCATGCTTCGATTATTTCCTCGTAAGCACTTCTCACACATTTATGTGTTTCATCGAATCGAATTTACAACCATAATAAAATATGATTTATTTCGACCATTAACAGATCACAGTCATGGAATATATAAGGCCTTTAAGAACTAGACTCCTGTGTAGCCACGAAATAAATATGCGTAATTTCTAATGTTTTCATATCAATGCCGAAATTTAGCCGTAAATTTTGTCTGTAAATTTCATCAAATTCGCATGACAAATTAATTATAGTGCATGGTTTTCTCAATGCTGTGTAAATTAGTTCTATTTTCTTGGAAAATATCTGTCGACGTTATTCTGTTTCCCGATTTTCCAGCGCTTGACAGCCTGCATTGACGTTCGATAAATTTCTGTATTTGCGATCTTCTTCGGACAATGCTGCCTCACACAAACAGTTTGACGTGTTTGAAGTCTTCTAATATGAGTTTATACAGTACATTTGTTTTTTCAGTCATTGTCATTCATGTGCATGCTTTATAGAGTCGAAAAAACCTATTGTTCGCTTACAGATGAATCTCAGTTTCGGAATCTTGTGGCATGGTTGGAAGACCAATCGATTAGACATTACGCGATTGAAGATCGTGCTGGTTTAAGACAATTAGATGACAATTCCTGGACACAAGCTTTTAACAAAGTAAGTAGTTATCTGGTATTCTGTTGTTGTGTACAAAATGCTAGAAATGTATTTATGGAAGTTGACCATGGCGCGGATTTTGTAGGAGTTGGAATGGCAGCCAACTGATTCAATGAGCTAAAATTACAATATTATCAATATTTTCAGTGGGACACCTTCAAAATTTCGGTTCCGCGTAGGCCCCATGGCGCCAATCTCCTCCCTGAAACAAAGAGCGTTAAACTAGTCAGGAGAATTGTTACGAAGTCGTTCTCGTCTCGATACAAATGATATTGTGAATAGAAGCATGCATTTACATGAAACTGACAAACGCTCATGACCAATGAATGTGGCACTATCCATTGGTCATGTAGAACAATGAATAAACTGAACAATACATCAGATATCTAACATCCCTCCCCATGAAAAAAACAAATAAAAATTACATATAGCTAATGACACTTATCACGTCATCAACGGTCTACAACGATTTATATGTATTGTTCCATGTACATCAATGTCCAAAGTAACCGGACCCGCGATTCTTTTAATGGAAAAAGGGCCACACCACGGAGATTCCGCAGATTTACGATTCAATCTTCTAACCCAAACTTTATCACCGATCTTATATATGTTTTTAAATCCAGGTGCGGTTTGACTATCTATCGTGCCTTTGAGAGTAGAGTGTAGATGAGAATCAATCGAACTCATAGGAGCAACTTCAGCCCATTTTGTAAAATTGTCAATCATAGTTAATAAATATTTGTGATTGCCAGACAACCTTAGAGGACCAACTAAGTCGATACAGACGAATTCGAATGGACCAGAATTGGGAAGATTCAATAATGGAGCTTTTTTGACGCCATCATTTTTTTGCAGTTGGCAAATTATACATCGAGAAACCACATTACGAACCACATTCCACATCCGCGGAAAGATGTAACGCGCACGGAATTTACCAACAGTTGAATTTGTACCAAAATGACCAAATTCGTGATATTTTGTGGCGACGGTTTCTTGTTTAGATGTTGGAACAAATATTCTACCAGAGTGCTGCAGTAGATTTGTATCACTCAGCAACCATTTATTTGGTAAACGTAGGGGAGATTTGAACTAAGACCCAGATTTTACAGCCGAAATGATCAGTTGACATTCATCGTCACAACGTTGAGCATTACGAATCTCATCCTCTAATGCATTAGTCATTGATGCACAACTCAAATTCTTATTATCATCTTCAGTGTCGATCAGTCGACTCAAGGCATCTGATAGGACGTTATCTTTACCGGGAATATAGAAAAGTTCAAATTGAAATTCTTCGAGAATTTGTTTATAACGTGAATGTCGAGAATTTGTTTATAACGTGAATGTCGACCATTACGAGATGTACCTTTGATAAGGCCCAATAAAGGCTTGTGATCTGTTAAAACCGTGCAGTCATGATTTACCAGATAATGTTGACATTTCTTGAAGGCATATATTAGAGCCAAAAATTCCTTGTCCGTTGTCGAGTAAATCCTCTCTGTTTTCTTCAGTAAGCGACTTTCGAAAACAATGGGTTTGCCGTCTTGACTTAGCGTTGCGACAATTGCGACTGATGAAGCATCCACAGACAATTCAAACTTCTTCTGAAAATCCGGATACAAACGTTGAGCATTTTCTGATATCATTAATTTGACAGTTCGGAACGCATCCTCAGCATCAGTCGTCCATTCAAATCTGCCAGGCTTGGAATGTAAAAGATTTGATATGGGCACCATAACGTCTGCAAAATTAAAGATGAAACTGCGCAAGTAATTACAAAACCCATACAACACTTGAACGTCCTTCTTATCTTTTGGGCTACTTATTCGTAACAAGGACGAAACTTTATCGGGATCAGGTTTAATGCCATCATGCGTTAGCAGATGTCCCAAGTAAACAATGCTTTCTCTAACGAATGAGCATTTCTGTGGATTTAATTTTAACCCTGCCTCTCGTAACCGTGAGAGTGTATCTTTCAAACTCAGCATATGCTCATCCCAAGTGCGAGAAGCTATAACCACATCATCAATGTACGGAGGCAAACAATTAGCCCCGTTTAATACCTTCTGCATCATGCGTTGAAAAGTACTAGGACCGTTACATACCCCATATGGCAAAACTTTGAATTCGAATAAGTTACTGTTAGCCGCAAAAGCTGTCTTTTCTTTGCTGGAATCGTCTAACTCGATTTGGTAATATCCATTGGAGAGATAAAGGCTTGTAAAGATGGTAGCACCCTGTAAATATGAAAAAATATCATTTATAACAGGTAGCGGGAATGAATCCTTTTTTGTATCTTTGTTTAGACGACGAAAATCTAGTACAAAACGATACTTTCCGTTCTTCTTCTTAACTAAAAAGTAAGGATTAGACCACGGCGATTTTGAAGGTTGTATGATATCATTGGCAAGCATCTGTTCTATCAACTCATTGGCTTCTCTTTTCAAACCGTGAGGAATTGGATAAGATCGTGATTTGAAAGGAGGCTTGTCACCAGTGTCGATGGTATGTAAAGCGGTGTTAGTACGACCAATATCATTGGAATCTTTTGAAAATATGTCCGAATATTCAATCAATAAATCCTGCAATTCTTCCTTCTTTGTCTGATCAGTATGATCAATATCTACATCTGGTATTTTTTGACTTGCCGCACTACATGTAGCGTTACTAGACTGATAATTATCGCTAAAAGTGATCGTAGGCCTCGATGAGTACGAAATTTTGGCTTTATACTTTGACAGAATATCACTGCCGCAAGCAAATAAAATCAGTGTTCGGCGGTAAGGACGTATAATAGAAAACTTCATTAACAAACGATCCGTCTATTTCTCCCTTGACATAACAACAGTGGCTTATTGGTTGCTAAACTCCACAAAAAGAAATACATGAAAAACCATTACACATGCTCGGTGGAAAAACATGATCTAATTTAGTGGATAGAAATGATTTGTCACTACCAGTCTCAATAAGCATATTATAAGAAATCCCATGTACCAAAAATTTAACAATAAAAGGTGAACTTACATTGGCCAAACTTGTGCCACAAAGTTTGGCCATACTCAGTTTTTTTGATAACAGTACTTTTCCATACGTTCGTATCTTTCACAACTTTTACACTGCTGCTTCGGCGCTCGACAGAGACGCCATCCATGTCCAAGCTTCCCGCAATTATGGCATTCCCTTGTTGACCACACGTTCGAATTGCGCCTCTCCTTGACATTGAGCGAAGCTGCGGAGGATGTAATTGTCGTTGGAGGCATCTGAGACAGGAAATTTGCAAGATCGTCAATGTCAGGTTTTGAAGACTCGCTGCCGAATAAGTAATTTGAAGTCATAGTCTGTTATTGATTGAAGAAAGTGCTGGATCAGAAATTCGCGATCACCATTTACGTATTGTGCTAATCTTTTAAGTTCACGTGCTACTCGGAATGAGTCTGCTGCTACATTCAGACGAACAGCTCGAAATGCCTCTTGTATATCGGGAGGCCTGGAGAGTTGCAAATGTTTTTCCTCAACAGCAGTCATAACCGTTTTCCAATTCTTGCGCTTGTCCTTGAACGTTAAAACTAGATGTGCCGCCAAATTCATATCAATACTGTCGAAGATAACATCTTTCATGGCCGTATCAAATTCAGAAGAGGTCTTATCAAATTTGTTCTTTAAAACCAACTTTCGTCCTTCTGATTCCACCCACAGCACCCAAAGATCATATTCGACTGTAGTTGTTAATAACAGCTTTTATCGCGACGCCAGTGTTACGAAGTCGTTCTCGTCTTGATACAAATTATATTGTGAAGAGAAGCATGCATTTACATGAAACTGACAAAAGCTTATGACCAATGAATGTGGCACTATCCATTGGTCATGTAGAACAATGAATAAACTGAACAATACATCAGATATCTAACAAGAATTTTAATACCGTTGCGTGTAGTGGCAGCAACAGCGGGAACAACGCATAGTTGGACTAAATTTAGAGAGTGCATAGGATGTATAAACATTTTTGTTGAATATGAGAGGAAATCTTTATTGTAGCGGTGGAGAATTGATGGCGGTGTTTTAGGGACGATCTGTTAACTGAATTTGCTGGCTGTTCCTAGGAGGAGACTACAGGACGGTTTCTTGCTCTAAATGACATTGTGAGCAGACATATAGGGAGAATAAAAGCAAAGCGATCAAAACGCTGTGAACATGTTTTGAGATTATGTGATGTGAACAGAAAAACTTTGTGAACAGAAAAGAGTTTGAGTTATAAAGAAGAGGAAACCCGAAGAAAACAAAACAAAGGAAGGATTTGGAACGATCACACAGAATAGACTAAGATGAAGGAAAAATTGAGACGCTATAGCTGCAAGAGTAAAGTAAATCTGATCGTTTCCGAAAGCAATGAAAACTGAAATAATCTGCATGAATATCACGATAACTCGAAAACTTAGTCGTGACCTAGCTATTTTAGACTACAATTGATATTACTAATAATAATCATTATTATTATTTTAGACTACAATTTAAGAACGAAATTGAATAGAAAATAGCATCATATTAAATGAAGTGAGCATATACATATCGTTTGTGGTTCCACATAGATTCACAACAGAATGGCAGTGTGATTCCCTGTTTCCTTATGCGTTGCAGCCATTGCTTCAGACATGGAGCTCCAAGTAAAGTAAAGTAATTGAGCGTTTATTGAGAAGTTTGTTTCTTACTGACACACAATTTTGTCTGTAAATTTTTGTGGATCATTGACAAATATCAGTCAGAATCGCTGTCGCTACTAAACTAGAATTTCGAAAATCTTTCAATGAAAAAGTATTTACGGCAATGGTTTTCATCTTTCTGCATACATTTCCAATATGTTTAACAAATAGATTCGATGCTTTGTATAATTTATGTAACAAAAGTTAGTGGTAAAGTAGATTTTGCGAACCACTTTAAATAATGCTACTAATGTATGCTACTGATGTTTTATTGAACAGTAGTAGTGTATTGAAATGATTAGAAATAAAGGAGAAATTAAATAATTACGCACAGGTTTTTTTAAGAATTACCGGATTTTTTTGGAGAATTTCCGACAATTAGCTAACAGATCAGTTAGTAAAAGTAACCCTGGGTGCCAATATACTGCATGCTTCCAAAACTTAGATTAAGCTAACTTAGATTTAATACCTCATTGAATCCTTTAGAGTCTGAAGAAATATTTAGACCAGCAACAGAAGTTTCGAAGAATGTTGCAATGCCAATTTATGATCGTACGAAGGGGAAAAATGATTTTGTGAACATAAGGCGTGAATAAACTGAAAACTAAATTTAAAAAGTTAATGAGACAAGAAGTGTTTATTTCAAATCAATAAAAATCAATCAATTTCCTCAGATGTACGGAGAAATAGAAAACTATTATGAGGCGCTACATTTAACGAACAAAAAATTTCTGAAATGATCATAGATTACAATTTCTACTTTACAGTTTTTGTACAAAATGATAACAACGATGACTGACGGCTTAAAGCATGAGAATAAGAAACAATCTGCATTTGAGGATGTCGAGATCTAGTAAATGTAGGAAGGACCTAATCAAACAAAGGATTACCTGAGTTCCGAATATCATATAAAGTCTTAAAGGCAGCAGCATTTCTTCTGATGCAAATTTGAGTTAGCTTGGCGCAATTGCAGTCCACTCCACAGATCATACGGTTTGATCACTGTCAATTTTTTCCATTTTCATCCAAGCACTCTTTGTTGATGCTGATCAATACGAGGGAATTACAATCAAAAGCTGACAAAATAATGGAATTGTAAAGCATGATGAGCTCAGGTTTTCTCAGATAATTTTTCATGCGCTTGATTTCATAACTTGACGCTGACTAGCTTTCTTATATAAATGATTCACAAAGGCGTCCGCTTGATCTACGTTGTAAAAGCACTAAGAATCTTTCAATCAGGCACCGGCAATCTTTTCATAGACCGGGCCACAACATAACAACGCAGGCATTTTGTTGGCTATGATATAACGTACAAATATCTTCCATGATTGCTTATTACCTATCATGCATTTAATTGATGCTTATTACTTTGTTTCAAACGTTAACGTGAAGACTGAAATTGCATTATAGAAGCAGCAATGACGTGACGGTTTCAATAATGACATTAGGCAAGCATCACGTCATGCATGTATTGTCCCAAGTTGCTAAATTCATGTGTGCGCGTCCATAACGCCGGTTTATTTACCCAACATTGACTGCAACTAAACCGAGTCGCAACCAGCCGACATCTACCTCAGGTTGACGTGCAACGAATAGTCAAAAGTAGTCTGGATAAACGTTTGACGTGTCGAATAAGAAGTGAACCAGAATTGCGGGGAATATAATGCACAAACAAACGTCTGTAGGGCCAGATGTAACCTGCGGGACTGCCCGGGCCTGGTTTAAATGATCAACACAATCAATGTTCAAAGGAGAAACTGTTAGCGTCTTTCGTTCGTTTTATGAATTACCATTTGAGTTTTTCGTTATTCAAGGATAGTCCATGAGTCTGACAACAATTATTTACATTATCAATTTCATGTTTGAGAAACCTCATCATTCACCTACAAAATTGGTAGTGCTATCAGAACACATAATCCTCAATACATTTTTAGAGCACGGGAATAACTGAAATTGGTCTCATGTCGTTTACATTGATTGATATGGTTGTTTGTTAATTGATCTGATTGATTGTTTGGTAATTGATCTTTGGCAACGGCGTTATATTGACTAATTTCCATTGGATCTGAAAAGTTTTGCTCTCAGGACAGTGCAGGGTGTGTTAGGGTGTGTTTTTGTTCAATGAATTGCGTAATCGCTTTAACCAGGAAAATAAAAACCACTAGGGTTGTCCGACGTTTCGAATATCTTTTACGAGGACGAATTACACAATGGCTAACATTGCCTTATATATCGAACTTGGAACAAGTCAAAATTTGAAAAAAAGGTACAGATTATACAGAAGTGTGAAGATTATGGTGAAAATGCATAGAAGTCAAAATTATGTTGGGAAATCATGGATAGAAAAATGTTCAGACAAGATATCTGATGCTGGCTACATCATGCAATGAAAATAGAAATCTTATGGGAATTTTGATACTAGTAGGGATAAATGCAAAAAAGAATGTTCATGTACTGTATTGTCATCAAAAATGCATAAGAATCCTGATTATTGTCAATGTTATAGGTTCATTATCTTGATCCCCTCACAGCCATTCATGAGATTGTTCGAGATTTTCATGAAATGAGCTTCTGCTGACAGTCGGGCATTTTTGTTCTTGATTGTTTTCAATATTTTCCATTTAAAATTTGTTGGCTTGACCTCTTTGTGTTCATCCACAAAATGTCTTTTTACATGCGAATCACTAGATGTACAGTGTTCTAATATTCTTGTTCGTAATATCCTTTTGGTCTGTCCAATGTATTCTTTATTGCATATGTTACAAGAGATCTTGTACACTGCATTCTTTGTTTGGCATTGATTCGGAAAACAAGCTGTTTGACAGGTCTTGCAATTATTCTGGCAGTTTCTTGGGTTTCTTCTGTTGAATTGTCTAGAGAGAGGTCAATTGGATTGAAAAATTATTCTTATTTTACCGAGCATATTTGTTCTTTTTTGCGCCTCAATTATTTTCCTTTTCTGCTGTTTGTTGAAATAAAGTAACTTGACAAATGTAATTGGTTGTTTGTTTTCTTCTTTCTTTTTCCCGTCTCTTTTTTTGACAGCATTCTCCAAGAAGGGTTTCGTGTATCCATTGGTAATGAACCTATGCATAACCATTTTGAGTGCTCTTCTTTTTGTTCTCTGCTGTTGAATTTCTTTCAGCTATCAATAATTCGTTGGTTACCAGGTTTTTCTTTCTACTGATCGGTACTGCTGCTTCAAAAGGAAGACATGTTCCACTATGCATTGGTTTGAAATACATTTATAAGCTTACTCCTGTGTTCTTCCGTTGTACCAGAGTATTTAGGAAAGGTATTTCTTCATTGATGGGAGTCTCGATTGTGAATTGAATGAAGGGATTGATAGAATTGGCTTTCTGCAATATTTCAGGTGGGGATAGAGAATTTTCAGAAACAAAGAAGATATCGTCTATATATCTCTTCCAAAATTTTATGTTCGTTTGTTGTAAAATCGCATGTTGATTTCACACATTAAAATCATGTGTTAGGGGTCCAGATAGTAATCATTATTACATGCACATTTTTTCTTGATCTGAATAGTTGCACATCTTTCTTCGCATGCTTTGAAAAGGAAAGATAGGATAATGCATTAGGTGCACTTTGTGATCATCATTAGGAGTTCTTCCATTCTATCAATCTCTTTTTATCTTTTGCTTTTCATCACAAGTGAGGACGAGGTCTTGGAATATATTGTGTGGAATTTTGGAGTATGGAGGTTTTTGCTGATGCTGATTCTTCTTAATTTATGAAAACCAACTTGCAATGAAAGGAATTTCACATCATGATTGTACTTTAGGACCCCTTTACAGCTATTTTCATGCATTTCAATTTTTAATGAAAAACTTGTATTCAGAGGTAATTTTCATGAAATTCGGCAGATGAGTAGACGAACGCCAAATAGAAGATTGTTCCACACTTTCGAGTCTGAAAATGGAATAGGTATTTCATCCTCTATAATCAGCATATGACAATTATGTAACAGTTGATGAATAAATGTATATTTTAGTGGGGAATCATATTAATCTCATATTAATTTAAAGAATAATTGCTATTTTACTTTTGAGCAAAACTATTCATGTCAATAACTCTTGAAATTTTTTTAAAATAATCAACAGAAAAAGCAATATAGGAAACATCAATAGTCTATTCGCTCTAATGCCTGTAGCTTCATTTACATCGGTGAATAGGGCAGAAGTTTGAGAGAACGTATGAATGAACATCGCTATGATATTGCCCATAAGAATACAAACAAAGTTGTTTCATTTCACTACACAGAACACAAACATGATGAATCTGAAATTAAAAGAACTTAACGGAAACGAAAACAAAGGAAAACAGAAGAACCCAGGTTCATCAGTCAACTGATGACAGATTGGCCGCATGGAATCAATATGCAGGATGTTGTACAACGATCTTCCATTGTTGAGCCCAAGTCTTCTATCATTATGTCCTAATTAATTCTATGAATGATTTTGTATATGACTTTTCCATTTCTTATGTTATGCAGTGATGCTTAATCTTCAATGATATTTGATAGCCCAAATTTCAAATTTTCTTGCCAATGTTAATATGTACATATGCTCTTTTCAACTTCATTTCTGACGAAGATTGTGACCAGTAGGCCATCTCACTGTCCTCCAATCGAAACCGGTTGAAGTTTTAATAATTATATTGATTTGATAAGACGTATATTTTTATAAAACATTACTCTTGAAAAACATTAGAAAATGGCCGTCACTATTTTTCACAGCTTAAAGATTATTATTTGACTTGAAAATATAAAGATATCATAGAAAAGTTTATTTCTTGTCATTTAATGCAACCGGGGTCTCCAATAGAACCGCAGGTTAGGAGAATCAGAGTGAAACAAAACCCTATTAGCGGGGCTCTATTAGAATAAATACGTTACAATTGAATAAGGAACGAATTATTCGGGAATAGGGCTATAAAATGCAAGTGTCTACAAGTGCATGGAAGTGTTTCTTGATTTCAACTGTAATGCCGCCATCGCTATTCCAGTTTCACTTTCATTTTCTTAGTTGTTCTTAGTTCTCATACTGTTAATTCAAATATATCGATTTTTGGCGATGCTGTATTCCCCCTTCTTGTACGGTGTTTCAACTTGCAAGCTGCTTGTATATTGTAGTTCGTTGCCCATTTTATGATGAGCAAGCTGATTGGCAAGCGGTCCAAGATTATTTGCAACACCTATGCTAATTAGAATTTTTAATATTGTTTCATTATTAAAAGATTGTAGACTCTTTCTGTTTTGTCACTGTATCTCACGATCAATCTTCATCCTAAAACTTAAGCAGGAGATGTTTTCTTAATATTTAAAGGAAGGTTAGTATAAGTTTACATCTCTAGTAAACTGACACGCTTGAACAATCTAATTATGTGGACAAAAATCATGCTTCGACAGTGAAAATGATGAATGATCCCTTCAAGAAATGAGACTTTGTGTACACATGATCGAATTCGTCTGCTGACTGTCATCGTCGCCTATCACCTACAAGTGACTAAACAGAAATGCTGAGAAATTGATTTTTGATGACGAATATTTTTCCATGACCATCCCATGTGAAGATTGATGTGGGCACGCCCATCCCATTTCCCATGGGATTTCCATTCTCACCAACAATCTGCACATAACATAAGTCACAATTACTACATGCGGCATTTTTCTAAGTAAGACATGGTTTTATATATCAATGGAGCAGCTGTATTATTAAAGGGTCAGAAAGAATTATTAAAGTAATGTATGAAAACGGATTTTAAAACCAAGTTTTATAATCATGCCTATATGATCTTGTATTGTCAGACATGCTGGTTGGAATGAGACATCATGATTCGACCCATTTCCACATAAGATGGCTATGGGAAAGATATTTGACATAAATCGCTAAATTTCTGGGTATGGCAGTCGTATGTTGGCGATAGTCGACTATGAGTCAGTTGGCAGATGAAAGCAAGCATGTACACACAACGGAATTCCTAATTATTCGGAAAAGACTGCATGTTAAATACACGAAGATCCTTGTTGATCTTCAAGTATTCAAGTATTTCAACACGAAGATCCTGTTGGAATTCAACAGTGAAGTATTCGTTGCTCTAAACGACAAAAACAGCAACAAATGTGAAACAATCAATAGAAGAGCTCACAAATTGATCTGTGATCGACACTGCAAATGTGACAGATTTCCTTCTCTTAAAATGAGACGTGAGAACAAAGCGATGAAAACATTCATGCGCATCATGCACGAGAATAGCTTCATACATCATCTTTTTCCTGAAGTTTTGACTTACTCTCATCATCTGAAGCAATGTTTTACAAACTCTCAGCGGCGTGCGGATTCTTTCATGCCTTATATAACTTAGCGTTACAACGATTCATTATGATTCCCAGTGACATCTGTCGTCAGTTCTCTTCTCTTCGTAGTGATCCTATTCGTAACCACAACCATTTGTGTTCGCTTGTCGTCTTCACTTTATTTCAATAATGTCTGTAAATGTTCTTATCATTTTGATTTTCAATGATTTTGAATAAACAGTTACTACTTCTACTACTACTACTACTACTACTACTACCAAGATCCGAAAAAGGAAGAAGCGTTAAGTTAAACAAATAGCCTAGCAAAAATTCGAAGAAGAAAAATATTAAGAGTCCGTAAAGAAGACAGACGCAAAATAAATTTGGAACTATAAAGTTGATGACGATCATTTGGTTGCAAAGTTTAGACGATTTGTACCTGTTATGCATGGAATTGCTTGTGCTTCTGTAAACTCCTGATGACAATGCTCAGCGGAATTACCGATGAAGCTCTCCGTGTAGATTTTGTAGGGTCCCATTGAAAAGTTACTGACATAGTCAACAATCACTTCGCTCCTCACCTTTCTCCTATTTCATTTAAGGTCGCCAAGGCTGCCAGTGTCATTAAATTTCTTTTGCCATTTCTTGATGCTTTTGACAGCAGGAGGAGTTCGGTCATATCTGTTCTGAAACGTTTTCATATACATCTGAGTGTCGTAAAACCACAGTATACATAAGGCTTTCTCTGCCATAAAGACATGACATCTCTACCATCATACTGACCATCATCTCTACTAAGATATCATGTTCGATGGAGTGTGCAGGCAGAATCAGTCGAAGTGACTCAAGAGACTAAAATCTGCTTTAAAATCAGGTCAGTGCAGTAAAGTGAACGATTTCATATGTTCTGTGCAAGACTCTACATGCTATGATATAAATATTTATCAGATTCAGACCTTTATGTTGAATGCTATAATCAGGGAAAGGCTTAATGATCACCTTGTGCACTGAACGTCACAAATTTTGCACTGAAAATCCATTTAGTTTGATGTAAATCAACTCGAGGATGTCAGATAATGTTGCTAGGCGCTGTGATAGTCCGCTTTTAATTTGTACATAGAGATGACTATCTAGACGCTGTCTAGGCAAATGTGTGCTACCAAATGAGGTGATGCTTAAGCATCCCACCATCCAAAAATGAGAAACTCAAGCTTTTCACATCCTGACATGCTATCGGACCGAAACTATCGTACTCCTCCTCCTCAATTCCAATCCTCTGAATGCAATATCCCCACCAACTGAAATACGAAAATTTGCCAAGGCCTTGGCGCTATTGAACAGATCATCTAAAAAGCAAAACTTGAAGCTGTCGACATCATTCCTCACCTACGTTATCAATATCATGAGAAAAATGGAAACCATCTCATCACGGTACACTTGTTTAGACAGCGTCTAGATATTCGTCTCTATAAAGTTGCGATGGAACGGCTAACGAGAACATGATATCCTGAAAGTCATAAACATGAATTGAATCTTATCAAATCAAAATCATTTTCAGTTGTTGCTCAATTTATGACGCTCAGTGTATATTCGCAAGCTTAAAAACATTAATAAAATGAGTGAATGCTCTTTGATATTGAAAATTTCAGAAGGAAATCTCCCAATTTACGGATATCGTGGCCTTAAATCTGAAACATGATGATATCGATAAATTATTAATATTCGTAGACTCAGATGGTGTGATGATTGACAGTTCAACAATGCGATAATGAATTTCTTCCTCACACTTAAATCATGCTTTTCTCAAAAGTAAGAAAATCTGACATGGGATGTTTCGCTATATGTGGAGATAAAATGTTCCCAACCAGACACTGCCATCTCCGAGAGAATTCGACGTGGAATTTTCCTCAAAGCATTCTCCTATACGTTATGCAGTCGTTGGACTTAATGTGCCATCCCACGATTTGCCAAGAAAGAAGTCGTCAGGTAAAAACATCCATTGAAATCTGAGACTCAGCAAAAATCGTTCACTTCTGTGTGAGGAATTGTCACCATAAGTATTGCCATGTTGCGTGCGTTGCGTGAGGTTAATAAAATTCCAATACTTTAAGCTATTTCAAAATTGAAGAAAACGAATACTGACTAGTTTGAAATGGTATAGGTCACACAGATACATTCATTTGCGTGTGGGTTAGTCTAGAGCGGACATCATCCTATTCCAGACATTGCATGTAATGGCAGCAAACAATAGATATTTGACATAGATATTCGTCTCTCTGGCTTGTTTGACTGGCCAAGCGCGCCCATTGCAGAAAGTGCTGTTATCAGTGAACACACGAACCTCAGCGGTCAGATAGCAGACAGGAGTGTCAAGTGAAAAGTCCGTATATTGATACAATTTTCCTAAATGATAAACTCGTCAAACTGAAATATTATTCACACCGCTCGATTCTTCACGATCTAAATTTACCGACTGTGTACGTTTAATGTGGTTTCAGTGTTTTAATTCGTCAGAATTCAGGCTTGAACTTGCATTACGTTCAATGGAAAATTGATTTCTTGCCCCTCGAGAAGAGTTCTGGCCGTGACCATGAGCATTGAGGGATGTCATCTCATGACTCAAGCAAATTGAAAGGTGGAAACAGAGAGAAAGTCATGTCTTGTCGTTGTCTCCAACTTTGTCAGTAATACGCATCCTCTTGAATATCTGAAGAGAATTACAACTATTAAGTCAATACAAGACACCAAAATCCTTGATTCCCCGACCGCACACGCCCGACCTAGGAATCGAACCGAAGTCCGCGGTGGAGACGAGCTATAATAATAGGATAATAAGCTGTCGATATCACTTGGAGATGACTTCTGCCTTCACTCGCATTCCTTTTCAACCGTCAGCGTAGCTTAGTGAAGTAGGTGGGAACTCGTCTCCACCGCGGACTTCGGTTCGATTCCTAGGTCGGGTGAGTGCGGTCGGGGAATCGAGGGTGTTGGTGTCTTCTATTGACTTAATAGCTGTCATTCTATTTAGATATTCAATGTACTGCGACAGACCTTTGTTGTCAATACGTATCCTCTTGCTTGACTTAAGAAGAGTGGTGATACATTTACATTTATCCAAATTGGCGGTGTGGTAGCTACACCTTTGTGTATTCAGTTGAAGCAAATTAGACTGCAGTTTAAAGAGGCTTAACTTTTGTCAGTAATACATATCCTCATGTCTGACTTAAGAAGAGAAGTAATCCATTTTCATTAATCCCTATTCACAGTGTGGTAACAACCTAGCTAACTACACCTTTTTAGTTTCAGTTTCAGAAGGTTTGACTGTGCTAAACTGTTATTCTAATAACTCTGCTGACCTCATTTCTTCATCTTTCTTTACCGTTTCTGCACCATCAGATAAAGCAGATCGTTATCTATCGCAGCAATACACTTTTGATGCTGAAAGATATCTAGTCTGGAGCGACCCTAGAAGAAGAGTACCCGTTTTTATTAATTAGGACTCAACAGGCAGGGTAGCAGACATTTTTGAAAATTCGAGTGCCTGAGAGAAAGTTTCGGTCATGTGCTACAATTGTACTAAAAAGAAGCGACAAACTATTGCTAGAACCTATGAAAAATCGCTTTAGAAAAAGAGTAAAAAATTTTGTACGAGGACTTTTTTTGAACAGTGTACATCATCAGTAAACAGATGATTTATTAGTGTGCATCATCAGCTCACACAAAATTCAACGAGAGAATAATGGTGTCAACCATTAAATATACATTTTTGTACCAACATGTAGCCTAATATTCGCATCGCACAATTCGTGGCAGTGTATGACTTGATGGCATATTGTGTCGTTATAACACTCTTTTACAATGCTTGATGCAAACATTATGGGTTCACATTTTTTTCGCTTTCTTAAGTTAGGGATTCGTTGTTTTCGCTTTTTTTAAATTGGAATCGGCTGGATGGTCTGAGTAGGCCTGCGCATTATTTGAAAAATGCTGATATTTGATCTGCATATCGACCTATATGTAACTTATAATGATGCATACATGTAGCTTATTTTAAGTATTTGACCATAACTACATAGAAATCAACCACTCGACATAGAAAAATGGCTTACTTTGATTGATACGTTACGTAAGATTGGTCAGCGTGAGTGTGACGGCAACGACATAATGATTAATTTCTTCTAATGACTTAAATAAGTCTTAGACACTTGGCATCGCAAATGGCTCTGTAGCTATCTAATGTACAAAATTAATGTCAAACAAAAGATTTCTTTGCTGAAGAAATTCGTAAAACTCGTTGAAAAAATGTTGGAAGCTTGAAGGTTGACAGTTTTCTTACAACCTGACGGTTGAAGGTTGACAGGATTCCTTGCAAGATGCTTTTTTACATCGAGAGAATGCTTCAGTTGTACAAGAGGATATGTATCATTTATTTAAGTTCAAGTTTTTACAATAGAAGTTAAAAAGGTGGAGTGACTTAATCATTAATTTCTTATTTCTTACATCGCCTACACCTTGCCTTAGCTGATGTTATTCCTGGAATTTTCGATGGAAGCATAGGCAGATGGAAATCAATTCGAAGTGAATGCAATTCTTTAATATTCTGTCAACGTGATGAGTTCCTTTCCTAAGAACGCATGGAATGAATATGTCATTGACACCACACAGCAATAGATTTGTATCAAATTAAATGTCGGGTGATATACATGTAAAGGATGACATCACCTTGTCGCCAACGTGACTTTTATTTGATGTCGTGACTTTGATATCTTCCCCTTATACTTCAATAAGTCACATAATTGTTGCCTTTAAAACGGTTGCAATTTGCGTCATAAATCGTTGTCGACATTAACATTGGAAAGAAAGAGGATTTATACATTTCGCTTCTGTAAAATCTTTAAATCACAAATTGGAAATCGTATGTTTTATTCTTTTAACTTACCTCAGAAATTAAACCTTGCGAAAAACAGTACTAGTCATTAGCTAGCACTAGTTTTGCCTTTCAGTGTGCTGCTTTCAGTATGCTGATGCGAGGACACAGTTTTATTATTATGATTTTGAATGTGAGGTTGATCGTGATAGCTGATACCCAATAACCTACTTGGAACAAACAGAACGCAGATTACATCAAAGAATAATAGAGCTCGAGGTAACTCAGCTGCAAGTATATAGTCATCTCCACATTCATATATTTTCAAGCTGCAGTAATGACATTCTGTTAATTCTGTTTCTCTGTTAAATACATAGGACGCAGTGGACTCCTGTAACGCATATGGAAGAAAATTATAATAGTTAATTCTCCCAATTATAATAAGTTATATTAATAAGTTAATTCTCCTTCCTGAAAAGCACTTGAGTAGTTGTTTTTGATTATTTTTCCTACATTCTTGATGTTGTTAATCGTTGTTGTCACTGTCAGCTTTATGAACTTAAGACTCTTATTCATTGGTGAAGAGTGAATACAGAGCGCTTAGCGTGGCTTACGGGAGATGAGAGAGCTCCCATTGTTAAGTCTTGATGTACGAGGCGAAGTTTGTGTAAAGGCGGATTGCATATTTATCACACAGTGATTACATCTTTATCGGATTCGAGGATGAACAGGATCTGTTTACTTGTGGGAATCGAAAAGGCAAAGATTGATGTACAGGATTTGTTTACATGTGCGGATCGCAAAAAGCATACTGTATTTATTGATGGGATGAATTTAATGACAGGATCAGTTTACATGTGGGAAACGCAACAATTGAATGATGTCTGATTTATCTTTGTGACATATCTTTCAAGACATATCATTACCTATTCAGTATTTTGTCAGTCACTATGTGTGGGACCCCGCTCGTCTGGGTTTGAGTGTTCAGGTTAGGGGTCGAAACACAACTAGACGAGTACCTGCTGATGACTGACGGACTGCAGTATTGTTTTATATCCCTTAATCGGTAGCTGAAGTAGTGGTCGATGTATTGTAATTCAAATGAAGAAATGTGGAATTACATGAAGTACTATAGACGGATGAAGAAACTGGCGATAACAAATTCAAGTGAAGAAATAGTATTTTCCATTTGTAGTCTTAGGTATAGTGTGTATAGTTTCATTGCTTTCGGTGTAGTAGAATGTCATTGTAGTTCTATTGTTTACCTCCATTATCTACTTTCCACTTATCCACTCTTACCATTATCCACTTTGTGTAGTGTCAGATATAGTTCACTTGTAATCGGTGTAGTGGCATCGTTGTATTTCCATATTTTACCTCCACTTTTCCAATTTTTATTCATCGGTTTCCTGTTGTGTTGTATATCCACTTTTAATTTTTTTAACCTATGGTGACCATTGTCTTATTCTATTTCCACTATCAACATCTGTAGTCGGTACAGTATATTAGACGTCTGTTTTGAACGTGTATAGAGCAGTGTTTGGAATCTATGGTATTAGTATATTAACGGCAAGAATGAGCAGTATTACAAGTCTTAAGATTTCCATTTTTACCAGATATTGGGCCAAAGCTGATCAATTTTAATTCGTTGCCACGAGAAAGCTACATTGAGTTCTTTTAAGAACTGATTAATCCAATGGTTACAGTAGCATTGCCTTTGTACACTTGCGGATTGGAGAACGCCATCAGTCCTCATTAGGACTACTTTAACCAATAATTTAATTAGTAAGCATGATATTCTATTATAAATGGCCACTGGGATGACTTTCATCATCGTATGAGAATTCATTGACTTCAGCTTTGCAAATACTTTTTTACAGAATTGTCGCCCCAAGTGCAGCTGCGAGCCATTAACGAACCTCGGGGATACTCAAAAAAGAATCAAATTAGAGTATTTCAAATAAACGAAAGCAAAACAAGTTGTCCCCAACAGAAACCTGTTCGCACGCCTCTTGAAAGTATCAAGATTGTATTGGTCAGGGAAAGTGGTCTGGGGAAGCTTATTCCAAAGCTGTGCCTTGCGAACAAAATGGCTTTTCGAGCGACTCTCGGTGCGTGTGCATTCTAAACTCATGATGGCATGTGAATGCATTAGCTGTGCGTGTGCTTATGGAGAAGATCCCACTTCTGGGGTCGAACCCATTTAATGCAGAGCTGTTTCTACCGAAGTAGTATCTGTAGAAGATGCTGAGTGAAGCAACATCCCGTCTGACGGAGAGCGGCTGCAACTAGTTAGAGAGATTCTTAACGTTTTTCAATTCTTTCGAGGAGACTGACATGTGTTTGTGGGGCGCTGGCCTTGGTAACAATGCTCCATCAGAGGACGAATGGTAGTTTTTTAAAGATAGCAAACCAAGGGTATCAAAAATTGGTCGCCATTAGTTGATCGCTGCTATCAAATAATTACAATTAATTGATTGATGTGATGGAATAGTTGACATTAATTGATTGGTTGATTTGTGCTGAAATGGGGAAAGTTTCTAATTCATTGATTAACTTGCAATAATGTTATCACTCATCAACTTAAGACAAAACTTCCTGCCTTCAGTGATTTTTTTTATTAGATGCCAAGCTTGATAAACATATCTTATTCGCAACTGATCGCTTTCAGAAACTATTTGTTGCATATAACTCATCTACCTCTATTACGCGCACAATAATTCTATGATAACTTATAAAATTCTGCTTTATGCTCTGCTATAGCTACACATTTACTTCCTCACTTTGATTATGATGAATGGACTTAAGTCTCTAATGAAATTTATCAATATTCACATCAGTATTTTATGCAATGGGTATACTTAAATCACTATCTAAATTGATAGCAAGATATTATGCTACTTGTCGCTTGCTGGTTCTGATAATGTTGATGGCATGATGATAATTATGTGGTAGTCTAATTTGTTTTATTTTCGGTCAAATTAAGAGAGCGATTAAATATCTTTCAAAGATGTATACGCTTGTACTTCAAGATTTAGACAATCTAGGACATTTAGGTATTTATCTTCCGCCTTACAACGTAACACAAACATTGTGAAGACAAGCACAATTCAATCACAAGCATCAAATAGTGTTCAATTTACTATTGCTAAATGGAAGGACCGATCGATTATTATTGGAGAATTATAATTTCTGCAATATTTCAATATCAAATACTTGTATGACAAGCATCCTCAAGTAAATAAGGATGTCGTCAATTATTACTCAAGTTGAATTACTTCTCTATTGATCGGCGATGTGCGATATTGAAATTGATTTCAGTGCTCGATGTTTTGATTAAAAAAGTTGACAAGTTGATTGTATGAATACCTATTAAGTCTGTCAGTATCTAATGTCAGATAATAAATTGAAGAACAGATCAAAATACATAATTGTCGCCAATAACTTCATTTCGCTGTGAACAATTTTCGGATCTGTTAAATCGTTTTTATATTGAAATTCAATGTCAGTTTTAATTCCAGCAATTTAATATCAATAGTTCATTATATTAGAGACAATGGGATGACTACTTCTCTGTTCCTGTTTTCATTTGCCGCATTCAGATGAGAAATTTTTCAATGCAGTCTCTCTCCAAATCTTTCATTTCACGTATGTATTATTCATAGTGATGTGAAGAATACTTGATGAAGGATAATTACTTTAATAATCTTGCACAGAAAGATTTATAGAATAATCAAGAATGGATATAAGAAGCCAACGCAAATGCCCTAGCCATAGAGTTCAGATACCTATGAATGCTATGGATGTCTGCAGAAGACAATAGATAGCTAGGATGGCACCAGTCTGCACTCTGATTGCGGGTTCAGTTGAGGAATTCTCTATCAAAATTTTGAGATAACTTCTGTTGCATAAACACCGCACAATCTAACATTTTCGAAGAGTTAGATTCACTTTAGCGTGTAAATTGGTGAAAAATCTATGGTAATAGAATATTAACAAAACTTGACAAGAAAATTCAAGAGCTGCTCTTTCCAGTTACGGTGTCAGTTTTGACCAACTCGTTCATCTTCATATATTCTGCCTGTTACTATATCAATTCATCTTAATTCTGTACTCTAAGAAATTTCGGACATGCACAAATTCTAACAAAACACCAATCCAACGGTAGTCTGTCTATAATTTTGTGCACGAAAATTGAGATGAATCTCTCTTCTACTTCTTATATCTTAAGCTTCGTTGTAACCTTATGAATGGTCTACTGCACATAAATATTATACTGTAACACATGCATGCACTGTATATGTAAGCAATGTATTTTACCCATGACAGGAGAATTCGCTTGGGCATTAACTTAGGAAAAATTAAATGTAACATGCTCCCTCGTCAGATCAAAGCCCGAGTATGTTACAAGTGTCACGTTATATCACAGTAATTATATTTTGCATGCATTGTTGGACTATCGATGAACTTCTGCCGTCGTTTTGTTCAATAATCACGTAGACTTATTATTGATGAGCAGCTTCGAGGTATTTCATTAAAAACGATAATTTAATTCGCTCCTTTATGTTAACTCACTTTAAGTAGTTCCTTTATTCACCTTTAAGTTGATTCTCTCCTACTTATTCATTTTCATGTGTCAGAACGGATGTCCCTTTTTAACACGCGAATCTGCAAATTTTGTATGTAATATTCTGATAATGAACAAAGGAATATTCCTTTCCGTAAATGAATTGCATAATCAAATTGGTGATTATTTTCAACTAACCATGACTTTGCGTCATCATTGCACCTCACCATCAAATATTGTGAGGGAATCGACACATTTAGAAGACGCCACTAGTTCTAGTTGAAATATGGTAATGTTGAAACTCATTTCCAGTACTTGTTGTACACTTTGAATGTGACACGATAATCAAGGATGCATCGCCAATGAACTACATGTATACTTCTTACTTATGCTGACTTTGAATGCCTTAATTAACTACTGTTTTATGATTCCTTGTACATGTATGTATACGTAGTCACACGCAAGAAGTTGCAGTGAATAAAAGTTTTTCATTCATTCATTCGCCGGTTGCTTAGTATGATCAGTGCAAGACTTATATGTCTGTACTTCTTCTCTGTGTTTACAGCGCTCTGTTGTAACGCTTAGATATGAACATGCTGAAGTCCTAGCAGTTTTAGCTGACTATATTAAGTCGGCAACCTGATTTCAAAATTCGTAACGAAGCAAAGAAATTTTTACTTGATATTGCTTACTGTTGTTGTTTGATACTGCTTTCTGTTTAATGGCAATAAATAAAATGCGCATTAAAATCGACATAAGAATTCATTTTCGTGATGTTGACAATTTAACAAATATTTTAAAGTTCTTAAGACAAGAAAATTTCGACTGTGTCCAATTTTTTCTTATGTTTTCGCAAGCCCAGCCGAGGTGAAATGGACACCCTATTCCACACATGATTGTATTTCTAACTACACAAGAAAAACCTCCTTGAAACTTGACGAGTTTCGGTTGCTACAGGCATGGTTGCCAATTGAATATCGAGTTGCGTTGATGTCGAAGCGGAATAGAAATTATCTTGCATATGAATCCTCACATATGATGACATGGTTCATCCGATCTGTTCTCATTTTTGACTATTTTTACTTACCCTAGCCGTACTAGCAAGTTCGAAGTGAGACAGTCTTCGTATACTAGCAAAGCTATGCAAAGCGATTTACAAGTTATTGCTACTGGATTCTAATGAACGTGGTAACACCAACATAGGCGGACAAACTTGAACCATTGATCTTCTAAACCTTGTACTGATGCGCGGTCCTTAACAAGCTGAGCTATCCTACCACCAGCATTAATTTCTTTTCTGAAACGTAATGAATTGCATGATTGATGCGTATTCGTTTGTAATTAAAGATGATGTGGTTCTATTCTAATAACATTTCCTAGAGATTAGAGAACGTCATCGAAAGTGTGACCTACTTATCGCTGGGAGTTCATAGTGTCGTGTTTCAGTCATTGTTTGAATAATTTGATTCAGTCTTGTCGTTGTGGTTCATTTCATTACTTTGCTGATTCATTCAACAAAAAAATATCACTTTCCTGACTTACCTTCAAAAGCATGTCGCTTAATGTTCAGCAGAACAAGGAAGTTAGTATTTTTGTGGGAATTAACGTTCCTTAAGGTCTGTCGCTAGCTGAGTTATCCCTGATTGTTGTTTTTATTATTCCCACACATCTGTGTGTTTTCTTTCTGAATATGGGATTAACACTATTCAGAGCTGTCAATTACAAAGTTAGAGGCTCAACCAAAGAAAATTATAGGAAGGAAACACTGAATTGTTTGATATTATTCTTATTCGTGCCGAGTTTCGAATGTAGATATTCATGTATTCATGTTGTCATTTGTTTATAAAAAAATATTATCCATAAGACTATTCAGTTTATTCTGTTAGCATAAATTATTCATCGTAGCATTAAAAGATATTGAATCAGACTTGGAAATCTTAGCATGTTGCTGATATCCTCTGTTCCAACTTAGCTCACTTTAATGTGATGCCTCTGAGTCAATTCAATTTCCAGTTTTGTTCTAGTTGATAATTTATTCCTGCGATTGACAATGCATTTTCATGCTGTTACAATTCTTTCCGAAGATACAGCCGTGGGAAGCTTACAATATTTCTACTATCAATCTTGTCATGCACCAATGGTCGCTCAGTTCACTATAAGACCGCTCTATTGTCGAAATATAGTTTTCACTTCTTTTCTTGTACATAAATGCACACAAATCGATCTAATTTCAGAATATTCAATTTACTGTTCTTTACATTCGCTATTAGTGTGTATGATATTACTGAATAATCAGCAGACGAACATCAAAATAAATTCATCGCAACCCACATTTGCGGACTACTGTAGGTAAGCATTATATCGTGATAAAATAAGGGGAAGCTTCTAGATAATCCGCTTGTAATAACACATACATGCTGTAAGATGGGGCGACAACGCGAAATAACGGGTAAATCACGACAGAGTTGCGCTGCGATAACGGCAAAGTAACAGAGAAATACCAGAATTTTGCCGTTATCGCAGCACAACTCTGCCTTTCCATTCTGATGGGTATTTTTCTTCGTATGTATACCTCAGTCAGAAGATTTGGGTGGTAGGCTAATCGATTTGTTTTGATGTCGTCCCACTTGTATTTCATGCACGAAATAAAACGACTATGAAAATTATAATTCATTGCTATGCTTGCACGAAGAGTTTGTTTGAATCATAATTTGAGAATCAATTGATGCTAGGACGCTGCATTCAGAAGATGAATCTTACTCTTCAATTTTGCAGTATCTGGCGGACCTTGCCTGTCCAATTAATGATGTCTCTCGGGCTCCAATATTGGACTGGCTTCTCGCAAAAGCAGTCAGCTGCGAATATGCAGATGATCGTAAGTTATCGCAATATTTTGCTATCAGTAGTCCTTGTCTGTATTTACTAACTGTACATGCAGTCCAATTTGCACGCATACATTATTTAACCGTCTGATATGAAGGTTACAACCAGCAGCTGATAGGGAGCTGTCTCCGAAGAGAATCAAAGTCTTCAATATGGCGAGCTCTTCAAACGACTTGGAAAGAGATGGCGCACGTGGAAACAGCAATTTCTACAATGTTGCGAAGCAAAATGACGACTGGGTAGTTAGATATTACTCTCTGGTTGCGCCCGGCATGCAAATGAGTAAGATGGTGAAATCGATTGTGAGCCAGTGCTGGGTTGTCTGGTTGCCGACCGAGACTGAGAGGGTTGAGCTATTCTGCTACTTTATTGTCACTGTTGTTCGACTTGGTAGTGACAACAAGGACACGGTGTTCCTCAAGCTTGTACCCTCTTTACATCACGTCTTACCACCTTGAAGTTAACAATAATAATAGTAAGCAAACTATACTGGAAAATTGACATTGATATCAAAGAAAGCACGTCGCGTGGACCCGAGAACTGCTTTTAGGTTTGTGTAAGGAAAGAGCACACATTTTGAGTAAGTTAGATTCAAAAATTCACACGTAATTGTGTAGGAAGTGCGAAGACCTACAGAAGTGAAAGGTAGGCGAAGAGTTAGGTGTGAAGAGCTAGGCTTCTAGACCAATAAGGTAGTGAAGGTCTGCGAGGGTAATTGGACTTTGAGGACATAAGCTGTATTTTGTGTCGATCTCGGCTCCGCTGGTTCGGTCACGTCAAAAGACGAAGAGACTCAAGCGGACATCCAGAATATAAGCAGATGGACATAATTCTGTCGGCACACCATGGAAAGCGATTACAAACTGTTTTAGAGGACTTGAAGATCTAAACTTCAAGTCCTCATTCAGTAACGATCTAGTTAAAATGGAGACGCGCAAGATTCAGCTGTTATTGGAGTCAATGGTTGTTTCATCGTGTTAGCCACACAGTTTCGTTCTAGATCCGTTGTGAATAAATGATGTCTGAAAACTGAAATCTTCCAAAAGACATGAGTTCCGGTCAGTTAAGCAGTCTACAATGATTTTCAGAAGTTACAAATGGAAATCTTGAACGGATCTGTAGTTGGTGCGGGTAGGCAAGTGATGTTGGAGTGAGAGAGGCGGAGTGGATTGCTTGATTGGGAACAGAGCTGAGTGGGAGAAAGATAAGGATAGAATAGAGCAGGTAAAGATTATTTCTTACAGATCGCTTGGTTTTCAGGAATTAGGTTTTGTTTCATCAATGACATGCACTTTTGGAAAGTCGCAAAACGTCGATGTTCTTTTTTATAGAAAAATGGAGGCTTTCGCTGTAGGCGTCCATCGTCAGGCGGGAGGCAATTAATCTATTCGGTGGATGCTATAATGGAGTGTGCAATGTGCATGGTATAGATTCTTGTTCTAAATCTTAAAATGAAATTTGAAGTAGTTCGGTATATTTGATATCTGGTTAGTTGAAATGTTGGATACTTCAAAATTGGGTGTCTATTAGCGAGATTATAACACGAAAATGTGTTGTTGAAATCACCGGCTTTAGTGTATCATGAAACATTATATAATACTGAAGAGGCATTTTGAATATTGATGAAGGAATTTCGAAAAACATAATTTCTTGGAAATAGAAACTTCTGTGTGACTGAGAGCCGTTGTCTTCGAATAACTAGTAACAAAAAAGGAAAATTATCAACTTTTATCAAAGGATTTTTTTGTGTGACTGCATGCTACATGGATTCAAAGCAGTCCATAAAGCTTATTATTATAATTATTAAATTATCAAATTATCATAATCATGAATGATTATTTATTATTGGTCATCCTCATTTGCTGCAGCACAGTTAGTTGGGTTCTGCTTCAGATTTTATTATCTCAAGCGTCACATTTTCATGCTTAATTACGCATGGACATTTAAACATCAACTCATTCATTGACCAAATTCAACTTTTGCTTGTAGCGATAAGAGAATCATCTGTAAAGTTGTCATCACAACGTTGTATCTCAACCGCTACTTGATCAGTATGTTTGACGATTCATTCTGCATTTTGTTTTTCAGTCGACTCATACAAAGAACTTTCTGGTGAAGAATTTCAAGCTCAATTGAATAAATCTTCTCCCACTAACCCATTGGACAACATCGATTGTAAGTCGACACGTTGTGTAAATGATTATTTTGTGATGACGACTTGAATGGGATTGTAGAATAACCTGATAGGAAGCTAAGCGTGCTGCTCAACACTGCTTTGTCCTTTTGTAGAACATATTGAATATTAGCTAATGTCTGACACAATTTTTTTTGCCTCACCGCTAGCGTCTGTTTAATTCAAATGCTAAATGCACAGTGGTTGTTAAAGGTAAAGAAATTTCAAAAAGCTTATTTAGTTTTGAACAGCATTTAAGTTTCATTTTAATTTTGATGTGGACTTTAAAATTATCAATACGGATATTTTGAGCAACTGAACAGGGGTTTTGAAATTTGAATTAAAATTATTCGGGCCAAATATTTTATTTAAGCTGGTGATGCGCGATCTCATCATTGGAATCATCACAACATGTGTCTTGTGTTGTTATTCAGATCACACAGCATTTCGTTTCGAAACTATTTCAAGTTCATACCCTTGGTTCTTAATTCGTGATTTGAGGGCAACTGATGGTGCCGGCATGTATGTTGATACACTGGTTTTGCAATGTTCAAATGATAAGATGAACCATCTAGAAAGCGAATATCAGCGTTCAGAATAGTAGCTCATCAAAAGCTTTTTATATTTTCATTACATTGTTTTGACTGAAGCGTTCATTGTTTTGGATTGATGAATTGGGCAACTTCTTTTTTCCAAATGATTTCCAATGATGTTCCAATATATGTAAAGATGATATATCCAAAGATGATTCCAAATGATCCGTGATTTGAGGGCAACTGATGGTGCCGGCATGTATGTTGATACACTGGTTTTGCAATGTTCAAATGATAAGATGAACCATCTAGAAAGCGAATATCAGCGTTCAGAATAGTAGCTCATCAAAAGCTTTTTATATTTTCATTACATTGTTTTGACTGAAGCGTTCATTGTTTTGGATTGATGAATTGGGCGACTTCTTTTTTCCAAATGTATTGACCATCTCAACTTCATCTACTGGATTGCTAATATTTAAATATCATAAAGAATCTCATTTTCAAAATCGCTCACATCATTTACCGTTATTTGAAAAAGAAACTAACCAATGCTATGTGTTTTTTATCTGCATTTTGGTGTAGCGAGAATTTTGCAAGCTGTGATGGACGATTCCTGACAGAGGTTGGGATTGATATTCAGGTCTGATCTCATTTTATTGATTAATGATGCCACCTGATGTTTGATAATGGAAATGTGTGTACTTATCGGCAACTAGCGGAACAGAGTTGGAACCGGTCAGACATCTTTACCGGTTTGACCGGTTTTATTTTAATGCTTAATATTTACTTTTTTAACAAAAAAAACATTTTGTGCAAAGAAGATTGAATGTAGGTACGCAACTCATAAAAGAACACTATACGAGTATGTACTGCATGTGTGTATATACATGTAGGCTACGTACCGCATTTGTTATGAAAGTGTATTTATACGAATGCGAGTATGAAATGTAGCAGTGATGCATGTCTAAAATTAACACATATATTGGTATGGAGAGAGTTAGAGGTAGGTGAAACTGGATTGAAAATGGAAAGATATAGAAAATCAAACTTTATTCGACGCGCCGCGAATGAAAGTCGATACATCAATGTATAATTGTCAAGTGCTGGACTTACAGATGTACAATGTACATTAATATAGTATACTACGGAATAATTGTGCGCTTTAGAAAACGTCTTAAATTCTTCGTAATTGACATGTATCGTTAAATTTTGAACTTACATGTAGAACTCAAGATTAATTGTGGTATGTATATCATTCAGTAGTATTGCACTGCGTGACTACTTGATTATTATTGTGAATGATATGAACTAATACGAATGATATTATGAATGAATTACATTAATGAAAATAATTGTTCAACAAATTATTCTATCTAAAGTAGTAAAGTCTATCCGCTCTATCGCATAACAAAATTTAGAACGTCTTATGAGATTGGTTTGGTAAACTGCTGGGAGCTTCACAATAAAATCAACAAATTTCTATTGCTCATAATAGTTTCTACTTAAATGGAAACCTTTATATTTGCATTGACGTACGTCATAAAACATTTTACTGTTAAAAGGTAAATATGATAATAAAAAAAATCAATCATAGTGGGAAACTTTGATCTTTTATAGTGCTTTGTGTATTTGTATTTGAGTGCATTGTTCATCACTGAAGTTTTTAAAAAACCGGTCTAGCAAACCGATATCGGTATGAGATTTTCAAACGGTACCGGTCAAAGAATTCTGTACCGGTTTCAACTCCGTAGCGGAAAACAATGAAACGAGGACACCTGTACATCTTTGAATACTTAAATATTGCTACATTGTTAAGATTATTGTTATTCCAAGATCCTAGTTCATTAAAATCAATCTTAGGAGAGTAAACTTATAGGCAGTATAGCTCTGCCAAATTACGATTGGCTTCCACCTATGTACCACTTATGATTAGACAGATAATTGCTATTCGAGGTTCTACTACTGTGAAATTGAAATATCCATGTTTACAGGAAGGTGTGATCAATTCTATGGAAATGAATTCCTGACATATTCTGCTAAAAGAATCTGATCACTTATCAATGGCATTCATTGTGATAATGTCCTTTCCAGCTATCTTACTCCTGTCTGCAGCCTCACGTTTCCGTGCAGCATGATTTAAACTTATGGCAAACAAATTTATTGTCTTCAATTATTTTTTTCGTCTAGGCTGCGTAAGTGATTAATATTCAATGAGAATAAAGCCTTTCCTTCATGCCTGTCCTATCGCAACTGCATGCCGTCAATGATCATTTTATGCATGCGTCAACGTGTGACAGCCTGTTCATTCGTGGAAAATATTGGAAGTTGATTTCAATTCAAACGCTACTGCAAACTGTAAATGATTCTGTATTTATGAGATTTCGATTTTGCAAGATGAGTTTTACTTAAATGTATGAAATATCGCGAAGATTTTAGAAATGTATCCGTTGTTTCAATTACTTTGCAATAATTCCCTTGCAGTCCGTGGGTCTGGACGATCCTATGAGACGATCCTGCTACTATTTAACCAAACTCATGTGGTGTAAGATGCTTGGGGAGTTTTGATAAACGGACGGCATCTAAGTGATTCGAATTTAGACGGCTTGAATATTGATGTATATCGTTTGTATCAATATTGATAGCAACATAAAAACATTTTGGAATGCTGTGAATGCTAAAGTCGTTCGACAATTTGTTGATTAAAATCGTGAAACCTCATTTGTCAAATTGACGAAAATGCAATTGATCGCATGCAACGACATTTGATATTTATCTGAATTTCCAAAGAAATAATTTTCACCTAGAATCAAGCCTAGAATAGACAATACTGTTACTAAGATGACAAATATTAGATTGTTAACATGACAACGTGAAGAACTTCAGACAATTTTCTTCTCTTTGATACAATGACTGGGCAAGGAAGAATTGGAACATCTTTTGTTGCCGCCCTATTATCGAATCTACATATCTCTAAATGTATCAGTTTTAGTTAGAGAAATGTCCCTGAATTTGTTTTAAACACTAATGTAACTAAAATTACTTCGATTTATGAAAAGGTAAATTAGTCAATGCATTATTCTTGTCTTTGACTTTAATCACTTGAGACAAATTTCGATTGCTGTCTTCAGTGTTCAGTACTGATATCCGCTTCAGTTACATAATCAAGAGTTAATGCATAAGCACTTTCTGACACTGAATTCTGACTTGACAGTCAAAGTCTATCTTCCAAATATCTTAGTGAACTTCTAGCATGAGATCTCAAGAGTGTGATGGTATGGTTATAAAATTCGACTTGAAACTGAAAGTTTTCATTGCCTTATTTTCATGTGTTTACCAAACCTTAATAACTTAAATCACATACATAAAGGTGCATAAATAGGGTGTCTTGTATGCCGCCGCCTTACAACTTGCTGCCGATTTCTTATATAGAGCACAAGTAGCACAATGACTGCAGGTAATTTCACCTGTAACCAGTTTATTTATTCCCTGGCCTGCCGTCAGCATGAAAATAGATCTTTGTAAGTTCTGACATTATAGCGGTTCATTGATTCACTGACCTGACCATCATTCGAAATAAGACGCAGTTGCAAAGCTTCTCGCAATTATAGCACGCAAGCTGGTTTTTGAAGAGCAAAATCCATCTGAAGATATATTGGGAAGCAGAAAACGAATTGGGTGTGGACCGCGATTATCGTCTTACCTTTGATGCAGATCCTCGCATCACTGAGTTGGAATAAAAAAGCGATTTATCGGATGGGAATCTCGGTGCTTCTTTTGTGGGAGTGAAAAGGAAAATTCCGTGACAATGAGTGATAAAAAATATAACATATATATCGATTTCATTATGACGGTGTCTCACCAGACGGATATGATTTCATGAATACATCAATGCGTCCATCAGTTTTGATGCATGTAGAAATATCCTCTCAAGTCACGAGGTCGTCTGTGTTTCTTGCCCATGTTCATGCCACCTGATTTCTTCGACACTGTTGATATGCTTGACAATGTAAACAGACAATGTGCAGAAGCAAATTCAACATGAATCCCCATGGGTCTTCAAGTCCACGGTCTGACAAAATTGAGGATAAAAAGACAGTTTCAATGTTTTCGCTCATGACATCACGGCGTAGAGGAAAATGGCAGAATTGGCGCGCACAACCATCTCATAGTGGGGAATAATAATTGTGCGTCTCTGACTTTTATGCGTGTAACCACGTTTTCGCTTGTTCTGCCCTGTCTACAATTCTAGGGCTCTTTGAATTGTATACCACTGTACAGAAGGGGCTAGTCAAATTCACAACCATAAAGATGTCACGACTCGCTTTGAGGTGGAATGGTAGAAAATAATCTAATTTCAGTGGAAAATATCTGACTTCGATGAAAAACGAATATTACGCACGATACAAGTAATTCGAAGGGGGATTGCCATGTTATCAACAACTTATCCCGCCAATAACATGCTTTGAAAATTTTCACCATTTATCGCAGAAATCATCGCTTATTCGGTGCAATGCGCGCTAGTCTTTAATTCCATTTTCAAGAATCTTTCTTGAGTCAGGAAAGCTTAAATGCATCAATTCAAAGTATAATGATATCAGCGTTGGCCCGTGACAGGTATGTGTTACATACCGAACCAATTAGATTCATAAATGATTGCAGACTGCCAGTTCGACTGGTCATAGAATAGAAGATGTCATCAGACTTGAACAATGTAAGCAGGATGATTCCTTGTCAGCCATAGACGCTTCGTTTCGCCCTGCAAGTGCTCGTCAGTACAGCTTGAAATGGCCCAAACTAGAATAGCTGAGCAAGCTAAAGGAATTCACAGGAGGCTACGCAGCGCATATTTATCCTGGCTTAGCCGTGCAGCTGATAGATAATTAAGATTGCAGAGTGCTAGCTCGCCAAGAATAGAAAGATGCCCTCTGCCGCACTGACGAGCCCTTGTAGGGCGAAACACAGCGTCTACGGCTTTCAAGGATTCGTCCTTAAATCTTTCTAGTCTGAAGACATCTTTATATTATGTACCCTGGCGCTCTGCAATCTTTGTGATCATCAGCCGCATGTCTAAGCCAGGGAGTCGTCTCCTGTGAATTCCTTTAGCTTGCTCGGCTATTCTAGTTTGGGCCATTCCGAGCCGCGCTGACTAGCCCTTGTAGGGCGAAACACAGCGTCTACGGCTTTCAAGGAAGTTCTTCTTGTTGTCGAAACACAGTGAAATATTGCGTAATCTCGCGGTGCTCAGCACCACCTTCAGCGGTACCAGTTATCAATGTCCAGTGATAGGAACTCAGTATCCATCATTTTTTCATGTTTCACTTACAAAGGCAATATAAATTTCTGATGTGCATGCACAAAGTAATCGCATTCTATAAAGTCAAAAACATTGTCCTGTCGATGAAATTTAATTTGAGATTAACTTCTCGTTGATCAAGAACAAGTTGAAAACATCCAATTATTATTTAGGGATAACAGAATATGAAGGGTAGGCTGCATGGAGAAATCCTAAATTGCGTGACTCCGTTACAAAGAATATTTGTCTTTGAAAAGAAAATTCAATTTTAAATAAATGTTTTGCTTTACTGGAATTTTAGCATTGAGTGATTTCAAATGCCTGATAAACTAACAAACAAAAGGCTGACTTGACCAGCGGAGTATGCGTGTGTTGACAATGTTATTGTCGAATCTCTCTTCTCTGCGTTTCACCGCGCAATGACCGTAGACGTCCCTGAGGAAGCCTTTTAATTGACGATGAAGTGGAAGAAGAAATGAATTAAGGTTGTAGGCAATTTTAATAAGGATGTATTGTAATGCACACAAAATAAAAAGAAACAAATAGATGAGTTTGAAATTGCAGTTATTGTGATTTATTGAAAAATTTGAAAAACACAAGGAGGAACTGATACAATAAGCTGAAATTCTGGAATTCCGTGGAATAGAAAACCAAAATCAAATATGACTTAGACTCCACCTGAAGAAGTAATGCTACGTTCTAACTACTTATTCATGTGAAACGGATTGGTGTATGACTATAAGTAGTTAATGTAACAAGAGAAATTTACGTCTATAAGTCCTCCTATAGAAAATAATTCTATATTTAATATTAGATATTTTTTATCAATTTCATTCACTCGCATTTTCAATATGTTTTATTGAAGTGACGAACAAGTGTCAGTACTCCTGTTGACAGAGGTTATTTATTCTCTTGCGATGCGACCACTTGTAAACGCAATTCAAAATGCGGAAGTCAGTCATAATAGTTTATAATGCCACAAAGCTCTCGCTGCCTCTTTAAGCAAGCTACGGCAGAGGAATGACAAAATGTCGGTACAATCACGAGTGATAAACATTCACATCAGCAATGCGTAAAGACCAAAGGGCAACCACGGACATTGTTTGACACACTATTGTACAAACGACCAATCACAGTGTGTTAGACGCCAAATATCTAGTTAAAAACAGGGAGCAGATAATAAGCAATCTTTACAGTTCTGACACAATAAGTATCAAAGAGAAGCCGAACAAAGGAGTTATACAAGCAAACGATAAGTACTCTAAAAACAGAAATTAAGCAAAATAGGAAAGGATAATGAAAAAGAGAGAAAAAAGAAAAAAGAAAGGAAAACAGAGAGTCATAAAGAAAAAACATCAG
This sequence comes from Prostheceraeus crozeri, assembly GCA_907163375.1. Classification (NCBI taxonomy): domain Eukaryota; kingdom Metazoa; phylum Platyhelminthes; order Polycladida; family Euryleptidae; genus Prostheceraeus; species Prostheceraeus crozeri. The sequence goes on from CAJQUW010000067.1 coordinate 72,198, forward strand.
ACTAAGACACAGTCAAATAAAAACTCCTTCTGTACACACAGCATGGGTTTCCCCTGTTTTTAACTAGATATTTGGCGTCTAACACACTGTGATTGGTCGTTTGTACAATAGTTTGTTTTAGCAGCATATTTGATAAACACTACTATTCTAACAGGCCTCACTTCATTACTGAATAAGACAATGTGATTACTTGGTGTACACCTTAAAAGCAAAGTTTTCATTTTTAATAGAAAATGCATATATACAGTAATCGGCATAATACAGAAAGAAAAGTATTAGTAATATTTTCTGTAACATTAAGTTGGAGTATTTTATATTTCTATCAAGATGCTTTGTATGATGAATTGTTTTGATTCATCTTTACTTTCTGTATACTGTATTATCCTCACTTCAAATCGTATTTGTACCTAGATTTGTCGATTGAAGTTCACGTAAAGCAAAGAGTGATGTCCCTTCAAAAATGATGGTCACTTCACTTAAGCACTGAGCTTCTTGACTCATTGAATTTTAAAATCATGATCCATCGCTTCAACTGTTCCTGACAAATGAGAAACCCAAGTAATCACTCCAATGTTAACTGTTGTCTGTTTACCAACCATTTCTCTGTTTACTATTTACCAAAAAACTGCGGACATTTCTTGCTCACTTCCCCGTTTTTTGTCCTTGTCCACATTGACCGGGGTCAGACAGTTGTTGCTTTCTGATGGCACGCCTCCACTTCTGTCGATCGTAGACCATTACTGGATTCAGGTCCAGAGCGTGAAGATCCTCGGAGACGACTTGCGACCATGCTTTCCTTGGTCTTCCCTTCGGCCTTCTGCCTTCGACCTTCAACCGGAAAGATCTTTTCGTCCAGTCAATCTCATCGCTTCTCAGAATGTGGCCGTCACCGCAATCTTCTTTGCAGAATGTCGGTAATACATTTCAGGCTCATCTTCTTTCTTAGGTCTTCACTTGTGTCCATCGGCCAGCCTTACACCGCACATTCTTCTAACCATTGTATTTTCTGTTCATTCAATCTTAATGATCTGATCACTTTTAACGACCCATGTCTCACTCCCGTACACCATCGCGCTACAGACGCAAGCAGAATACACTTGGCCCTTCATTTTCAAGATGGGAGCTTTTAATGTCAGAAAAGATGCATGGAAAGGTTCATGGAACTTCTTCCATCCACACCTTACTCTCGAAGTCACTGCAAAGTCGCATCCACCTGCTGCACTCAACACATCACCAAGGTAGCAGAAGGCGCTAACTGAGCTGAAACGGTCACCACTCACACTTAACTCATAAAACTCACTCGGAGGATCTACCTGAGGCCGTCCTGAACACCTTGAACACACAAAATGAGACGCAACTGCATTTAAAGTTCCCTTCACACCCCGCATGGCCACTCTCCAGACTTTGCTAGAGGTACCTTGCATGACGCCATGATCTTCGTCTTGTCATAGTTTCATACTTACTTGTGGACTGGGATCCTTGTGCAAAGTTTATTGCTAGCTTTCTCCTTCCTATCCGGATTTCAGAAGATAGATTTGACGGAACAATCAGCGATGTCTTTTTATTACTGAATTTTCACCTCTTGCTTAGCAAGGACCATGGATGTAGCTAGGTGCGTGTTAATCAACAAAAAATGAAAAAATATACCTCTTTGGTGGAAGGAAAGTAAAGAATCTGATCTTCTCTGCCTACTAAATTGTCCCATTAGAAACCTGTTTGCACACCTCTTGAAAGTATGAAAAATTGTATTGGTCAGGGAAAGTCGTCGCAGGAAGCCGATTCCAAACCCCGAACTAAAAAGCCTTTCGATCGACTCACTGTGTATGTTTTGGGCTCACATCATAATATGTCGGTGCATTAGTTCTGTGCGCACTGCTGGAGAAGGTTCTGGTTTGAGTGCACACTAGAGGTGTGCAAATCCGAACCGGATCCGACTGTCGGATCGTTTTCGCTCGGATTCATCTTTTTCTTTTTGGATTCGGATGTTTAGTTTCAGCAGTTGGATCGCATCTGATCGAATTAGGCTAGTATCTTCATCAAAATGGAATTAATCCGACATCGTCCAGTTCACAGCTGGTCACTCAACAATAAGTCGAGAGCAAAAATTTTGGTTCTGGATGATTCTTTATGTCGCAGCTACACTATTCTGTAAAGAAAGTGTATCGGATTTGTTACTGAATGTAGTAGACCATGCATATTTGCACAATTATCCCTCCTTATTAAATAACCTAATAATACCTATTGGCTGTATATATCTTTAATTTAAGCGACAGTTAATGTCAGCTGTATGATGAGGATGGATAGCGCGAGAGCATCCACCAGTGCTCTAGCTTTCATGCTTCGAGTTTTCCTGGAGACCGGAAAGGTTGAGATAAGCCTGCTTCACTGTCAGCGCACTTTCCATCTCTTTGGTCAACGTTGTCACTGTGTATTTTATGCTGCTGTTGAGATAATACTTGAAGAATTGAATTAACTTAAGTTTTGTACATCCATGTGCACTTGGTGAAAATAAAGCCTAGTAAAAATAAACAAAAAGTGAGATCCCCAATTATTCAGTTAAAAACATGCAAAATATGAACAATTAATCAGAAGTGGGATGCAGAATGTATATGATGCGATCTAGCCTATGTGTATCATGAAAAAAACCTGCGGATTAGTCGGATTATACTAACGTCGGATCGGACTCGGATTATGAAAACATGTTGTCGAGCTGATCGAACAGTTCCCAAATGTAATTTCGGCTTTAATGGGTTGACATCAATTCTGTGGACAGGTATATTAGACGAATGTTGCAGTGATAGAATTCAATGGGTGATGAACAGACGCCCACCTAGTGGATGATTATCTTCGACCCATTCATTATTTGTTTCGATGTGATAGCGTGATGTATGATGATAATGTGATACGTGGTAAATGGGACGAAAGTCTTAACATAGGTTCAGTTCTGACTCAAACAGATGCTGAATGGCACTGCTTCTGTTGCTAAAAGCGACTTGTTTCAGATTTAGATGAAGTTATTGTACGAGGTGAATAGTTTGTCTATTAATTTAACCAGGAATCTGATACAGCATTAGATGAAACACAATGTAGCTAGTATAGTTCAAAGATGAAGCAGACACGTATGGTTAATTTCATGTCTTGTGACCGAAATAACTATATTTCTTTTGATTTTCAGTTGAATCAGAGGATTTCAAGGCGGGAGTGGCAAGGCTCGCCAAACTTCTCAATATTCCCCCTCATCCAGATCACAAAGAACGAATGAAGGTAAGATGTTTGAAGATTGCCTTCGTATGTCAAAATAACTAAAAGCATTGAGTGTGCTCTATAACAATTGAGTAATTATTATCGTCTGCAATTTCCAATAGAGCTAGACAGGGATTCATTTAGAACTGACCTTTTGGTCAAGTTGACAAAAAGGCCTGTATATTTCTACAAAAGTTCGTTCTACATCTCTCCCCTGTGCGCGTTGATATCCTAGCTCCTATTTTTGCTATACATCGAGATATTATTACATCGAGAAATGGTTTGAGATTTCCAAGTGCAAATTTTTGCTTGCATCTCAACCTCCTTACAACATAGAGGATGCGGTAAACGCCTCTCAACATCAATTGCAAAGGATTAAAGAACTACTTTATATTCAGTAAAAGCATAATCCTTATGAGGTACGTAGCAGCAGACGATGTAATTGTGTCCGTCTGCAACACCTTATTCTTTTCAAGACTAAGTTCATAATCCAAGAAGTACATCTCTAATTCAAAGTTGGTCTCTGTGTAAATTGACTTAATGCTTTATCCTGTTTCTCTCGCCTCGCATTATTCTCACCTTAAGTCGGGTCGCCGGTACGGTTTGCCTTTGTCCACTGCTTCCTCTTCTTTCTTTCATGTTCTATCAGAGCGCATGCAATTCTCGTCTAAAACCAAGATTTTCTGCCGAATAGTTCTTTTTAGAGTTTTAGCGTAACAAAGGCCATTGCTAATGTTCCATGTTCTCTATTTGCACTAAAGTAAGTTCAACTATAACAGTTTATCATAGGTTTATAAGTTTTATAAAGACATCGTAGGAATGGAATTAGGGAAATGAAAAGAATTCTGACAGTGAACTATAGTTATCACATGATAGTATTCTAATCATGTATGCTGGTTGAATCACAAACCCCATCAGGTTTTGACTTGATTAAAGTAGCTGAACTTGTGTATAACCACACACCATAGTCAAATACATGCGCAGTGTATAGTTACCAACTCCTGAGGTGAATGCTTTGAATTTTCCAACCGATTTTAGATATAATTTAATTGATAATCATAGTTATCTCAAAATATTAGTTTAATATGAAGATCTAATATCAAAGATTTGTAGAACATTGGATAAACAAATTTTGGCAATCTGTGAATTCAGAATTTTTCTCTTGGAATTGCATGTATAGACATTTGAATGACGTACCTTCATGTTTCAACTTGTTGTGTATGTTTTAGCAATGAAGTGATATTCGTAGCGCCTTATAGACAAGACCATCGTTAGATTGAAAAATCATCTGAGCGATGTAGAAAGGCGCATGATTTCAATAAATCACTTGTCTATTGTAACCCGTTTTTAACACATGCAAATGACCGAAAATCAGGGTCTTTGCGTTGTTCCCGTTTGTTCTGAGTCCGTGATGCTGCATCTTCTTCAGTTCACGCTCTTGAACACATTAGCCAGCCGTATGTACACCCGAAGACGGTCCACGCACTTATCTGTCTTAGCGTTAATACTAATTGCATATTGAGTCACCGACCGCTCTATATTACGAAAGACATAACCGAGTCATCGAAGACGGAACTCCTGTATCATGTCCAGGATCTTCATGGCAGCAACAATCTTGTCGCTGTACAAGACCCTGTACATGGGGTCAACGAAGCATGCGCATCTCATGGAGTGCTTTCTTGTGCTTTGTAGTGGTTAATCAGCACTCGTATCCTTGAAGTAAAGTAAAGTGGACGACAAACGACCCGCATACTTTGAACTCAAATCGGTCATCATGCAATCGCAAATCGCATTCAGTGGCGCCACTTCAGCCACACGATGTCACTTCTTACCTCCGTTTGCTGGCATGGCGTGACGAACTTGCAGTGATGGAAGATATTTCAAACACCATTACTCACGTTTAAATCGACGGTTATCCCATGACTAATTTTCTCATTGTGTTCTCTCGCTCTACTTGCTTTCACGATTTACGGAACATTAGACCTTAGGTATAACCAGAGTGGTAATCGGGCCTGGATGTTTTGGAACCGATAAGGATAAATTTCCTTGAAATCGAAAATTTCTTCGGGTACTCATAATGAGATGTAATTTTTTCCCAGACTTTTCGCCTTCCGGCTTTGTCAATGGAACATGTAGAAAATTACATCTCATTATGAGTACCCGAAGAAATTTTCGATTCTCTCAACGGTCTGTCCGGGTACGTGGAGAACCACATCATGCATTCCTTGAAATCCTTTATATTTCTTTCATGTTTTTCATGCGTTTATGCACAATCGAGTTTAATTTGTTTGGTTTGAAATCACTTCTATCATGAAGTACGCTAATATCATTAAAAACAGAGACGCAGACATATAATCATCTCCCCAAGATTGATTCCTGGGATTCGAGACCAGCGCGCGCTGTACACAGAACAAGTCATGAAAAATTGTTTCTTTGATACTTCATAATTTTCAAAGTATTTTATTGATGAGATAAGTTATTGAAACATGGCAGTTTCCTTATAATTGTAGTTGCGGTTTGAAGAGCAAGCTTGCGCTTTCATATGTGATTATATATACTATTCATATGAGTTTTTAATCTGAACAGGAAGACATCTGAAGCACTGACTAACTTTAAATAGAACGGGACCCAGTCTGCATATGTCCATAATTGCTTAATACACGCAGTTTGAATTTACTGGGAGAATGATGCATATCAAAGTTTCAGAAATAACAGACGTGGATTGTAATTTAAAATTGATATTATTGTTAATTCATTGTTCAACTCAGTGCGTCTGCGTCATCGTTTCGCTTATCTTAAGTGAAAACGATTGTCAGAACCTGATAGCACGTCTGGGTGGGGAATAGAGGGTGTGGTGACAAAGTAGGTGACTCAAAAGGTGTTGAAACCAAGAATGTAGTCTAGCATTTGGTTTACTTTCATTTATCAGCATGAGTTGATGTTGACGAAGGGAGTGGGTGGGGTCATTGTGATTATGGACGATCCTTAGAGAGTATTCTGATAATAATTCCGGTGATTGTTTCATTATCGCTGTTCGAACTTCATTTTTTATATTATGTTTCAAAATTAATTCAGCTGAATATTTCATAATTTCTTTTAGAAGTGTATCTGAGTCTATCAATAGAATTACACATGAGTTTCAGGAATGAAGCTTTTGATGCAATTTCAGCGATGGAAATGAGTCATATCACAAGAGTATTAGTTGCCAGCAATCACGATCAACACTTGTGAGACATTGATATTTTCTTACTACACTGAATGCATAGCGTTGTTTAAATTTGAAGTCGGATGATTACTGTAATACAATTTTTTTTAAAAAAACTAAAGAAATAAGCCTTGCTGCTGTTTTACTTGAAATTCTATTTTCTCTCCTCTTTAATTTTAAGAAGAGGAGAGAAAATAGAATTTTAAGTAAAACAGCAGCAAGGCTAATTTCTTTAATTTTTTTCAAAAAAACTATACAATGCTGCTTAGATTAAATGAACACCTTCTAACATTTTACAAAAAATTTTATCACTATTATACACAGTGTTTAAAGCAGTTTTACCCTACTTCAAACTCCATTTTTGCATAAAGCCACATATGAGATTTTCCCGGAAATTCTATATGAAATGTGTTGTGTCTGAGATTGGTGCAAACAACACAAAAACATGATAAGGATTGGGGTATTTCGAATCATTCAAATCAATAGTATGAGAAATGTTACCACTTATATTGAAAGATAATTTTTTAGCGCATTCGTAGACGAAAGATGACAGCTCTATTTCCTAGCCATTTAAACGAATTTCATTAAACTTTTTTTGACTTTGCAAATATTGGTTTCCACGGTTCCATTGTACTGAAGCTCATTATGGCAAAACTAGTCCACAAAAAGTATCGCTATATGTACGCATGCAAATATTTCTGATTGCATATCTGATTATGGGTTTCTAAAAAAACTTACATGTAGTTGTGGTGATAGTTATGATTTTAAAAAAATGGGCACTTCTATTCTTCCCCCGCCCAACATTTTTGTTGTTGACATCCGCGAGTGTTGCATCGTCAACTATCTTCTCTTTCTCCACTCAGTGTCTCACTTTTGTCGCAAAAGCGCTGTGTGTAAAAGTCCTCTGGTTTTTAGAAAATCTTCAGCCATTGCTTCGTTCACTGTAGACAACAATCCCACGACATTCAGGATCACAGTTGTATTTGTATTCTAACTGATTATCCAAGGGACCAATTCTTCATACCAGGGTTCAAGCAAGACTTCTCAGTGGTTAATGTTGTACTATTTCTCAGGGTACTTCTTCCCTCCACTCCACACACACACGCACATTTTTCGGTTGTGAGACTGTACTTAGGAGCAAAAGAAGATCTTTGACGATGCAACACTCGCGGGTGTCAGCAACAAAAATGTGGGAGAGAATGGAAGTACCAAAAAGAAGTACAACTACTTTCGGCGTAAACATTCCAACAAAGCATCTCGCGGACTTCACTCGTAGCATGGTATAAAACACGACCGAGTATCGAGATTTCCAGAACTACAGTCCGTTTCATAAAAAGTGGATCATCCTAAAATTTGACTAAATAAAACATAAGTATGATACAGAAAGCATTTTTTTCATGTTATTTCATGTCCCTAATATATTTAAATGTCCTTATATAATCTGATAAGCTATGATACAGTAACGGTTCTTAAGAAGCTAATATTTTGTGGATCTACCCTTATTGTCAATGACATTACCAATTCGTCTAGGCATTGATTCGATGATATCGTTGATTTTTGACTGATCTAACTTTCTCCACTCTCTTTTTAACAGTGACGTAAGTTGTGATACGCCATCTGTAGGTAGCAGTGAACGACGAACGTTACGTTTTAGAATACTCCATACATTTTCTATGGGATTCAGATCAGGAGAACGAGCTGGCCAAGATAATGTCCTAAGCCCTAATTGAGACTTGCATAAGTTGACTCTACTACTCCTGTGACACGTAGCATTATTATCCATAAATAACCAAGTCGATGGATCACCAAGTTGATCTGTCATTTGGCCAATGTTCATTCGTAAAACATTCACATAGCGTTCAGAATTCTTGGTTCCTTGCTGTATGTGAAGTAGTTCTAGCAAGGCTGACACTTTGCCTTTTGTGAATGCGATCTCGTTATTGTTCATTTGTGCTTTGTATTGTTTTCAACCGGTAAGAGATAGATTTCTAGCTGAAAGCAATCAGGAGTGCTGCCAACAACACCGCAACGAAGTCAGGAAGCTATGGAACATGAAGTCCAGTTAATCACATGTAGCAGTTACATTATTGTTGATGAATAATGGTGCTATACTGGCTCTGATTGACCGATTTTCTTTATTTTTGTTTTGCTTGATAGCTTTTGGCTTGTAGAACAACATATTGCATAACAAAGGAAACAAATGTAATTTTATAAGAGTGAGGTATGATTTTGTGTAACATTGCTAAATGAAGATCAAATTATCTACTACTTTTTTATCTATAACAGGAAAACAACTCAATATTCATGCTTGAAATTTCCAACAATGATATTAGTAAGCACAACTGACATATCTTCCAGATAATTCGTTCAAGTTTGGCGGAGTTAGACAAAGCTGAAGTTAAGGCGATGTTTAAGGGTGATCCATTTTTTATGAAACAATCTGTAAAAGTGCAGCCAACGGTCAATTGAAGTGTGCCCTCAGCATATTTGTGGGTTGCATTGACTGCACATTACTTAGAGTGCATCGATATGAGGTGATTGTTTTCTCTACACCAACAAGTAAACAACGACTCTTCAGGCACAAACAATTTTCGGTAATTTCGTCATGGCGTGATCTTACACATGCATAAAGCTCACAAACTTCAATTCAATCTATCAATGTGTAATAATCCAAATATTAAAGCATTTATCTAAGATGTCATTGGAAATGAAGATTCATATATGTGATTTCTAGCATCAGTGAATAGTTCTCTATCGAGGATCCTTAAACGTATGAATCCTGATTGTTTTCACAGGCTTGAGGATAGGCTCATGAAAATCCACCGTAAGCTCAAACGTTTATGATCCGACATGAGAAACTGATCTGACACTGCTCAGTAAATGACATGTTCTCGATAGCACTCAGGACGTGATTTAATAATGCTCACTGTCATCGGTCAAACAATGTGAAATTCCGATTTAAATGTGAGGTCTCTTATATTTTATGTTATTGTTGCGATGTTGTCTCCGTGGTTTACTGGTTCAGTGCTTGATCTAGCGATCTCTTGGTCTAGAGGTCGAGCCCCGAAGGTATCATTGAAAGTCGGCTGGAAGTGCATCCGGAACAAAAGTACACGGCGTTCCAGAAAAGTCTGACTATGTCATCAACGTCCAAGCCCCCAGTATGAGAGACTAGTTACGTTGAAGCTTATTTTCTTATATTTATGTGTTAATACCGAATTGCAAGTTATGAGGTCATCGATGGCTTGCATTTTTCGATCAATTCATACGGTTCTATTATTGATAAATTGGTGTGAATTCTACAACTGGATTTTATACAAACACTTTCCGGATTCGTCCTCGTTCATATCACTTAATGACATTTTTCCGTGTTTACGCTCAGCGATGGACTTCAATATATAGGAGATGATGCATTTCAGAGTAGTCAGAATTACTTCGTTAATAAAAGTCGGACCACAGAGACAATGAGGCAACTTTGACTCCCAGAAATAGTTTTCAGTTAAGAATCCCAGCAGGAGAGGAGAGTTAATCTCATCCATGAGTCCAAGCATCAATGACTATTTCCACACCTATATAGGGCCTGAATCAAGGCGGGATCGGACACGTTTCACATTACTCATCACTTTCTCCACTCATCACAATTTTACGCACTACATAAATTGTACAAATCATACTGCCAAACGCCTTTGTTCCATTTAATATTGTCAATATTCCATATTCAGTCAACGATGATTAGTTGGTTGCAATCCCATATTCCTCTGATTCCTCATAAATACCTACTTCTTTTTCTTAAATTATCTCACGTTCATTTGATAACTAATATTTTTCTCCATCTACTATCAGAGTCAAATCAGCCTTCTTGCGTAAAATAAATTTCAGCTTTCAGTCCAGGTGTTATATATCTAGGAGTCCATGCCAGCAGCAACGATGATTGTAGTGAATGCTATGCGGTATCATTTCATTGATGACGTCCCAGAGACGTCAAAAATCGTCGTTGCCGGCTTCTGAATCAAAGTCCACTATCTATGTATGTAGCCGGAAACTTCCACAGACTTCTACATGAACATGAATCATAGCACGCATTCACTACAATAGTGATCATGCATAGCTTTTTCAAATCAATGATCCTTACATGCGGCTGGGCTGTGCGTCGACTCATTGACGCTTTCAAAATCTAGGCATGATTGATACATTGTAGTATATTTTATACAGGTATATTGTAGTGAATGCTATGCGGTATTATTTCATTGATTCCGCCACCAGAGCCGGCAACAATCATCGTTGTTACCGGTTTCTTAATATTCCTGTCACACGGAATATGGCGTCCTCCATCTTCCATTTGCGTAATGTTCTGTTCTTCATTTGAACCCAATCATCATCTCTGGTGAAGGGCTCACTCTTTATGCTGCGTGCTGATTTTCATAAAATCTTGAGCATCTCGCTGATCGCGACGCGCTTCATAGCTCGATGTAGAGAGCTCAGCCGGTTGCGTTGTAAGATAACTATAACGGAGAATGACCTTACTGAGCTCAATGTTTACACATTCTACAGATATTGAGTCAATTATGGATATGGTCTATGGATTTTCCTTATCAGCGAACGAATTAATCTCCCGCTTGACATTGTTTGTCTATGTGCGCAAATCACCGTCGCTGCACCTCAAAGCGATCCCACCTCCCTCAGACAATGTTTAGATGCAGTTTGACAACTTGAGTGTCATCTCCCATTAATCCTCTGCGTCCTCATCAGTCGATAGTGCGACATTGGGTCAGCAAGAGTATTCGACGCAATAATGATCTTTAGACACAACTTGCATGATTTCACGTCTGCCAACTGTTCCGGCAGAAAGGATGTGACCTGAACAATCAGTGCTTTTTTCAAATCATAATTATCAAAATCCACTAAGGAATACATCATGAAAATGTATATCGGCTCAATCCAGAGGTGGACTGTTGAAAAATGAAATTATTTATCTAAAATATCGATCTCCCAGAATGCAGCAAAAAGTTAGATGCTGCCGCTCGATAAATATGCTACCATGCTCTGTCTGTCATAGTAATCGATTGATATATAAAACTTGTAGCTACCTATTTTGTCTATATCAGCCCGGGCAATTAGTTATACTATCACAAATTACTTTTTCAGACACATTTCTTTCTCTTAAAAACTAGAACAAACAATAGTATGCACAATAATTTCAGGAAAGCCAAGCAAGTTTGCAGGAGCTGAACAGCTTTCCTGAAGAATTCAAAATTACGTGCAACAGCAAATATAAATTCGGACATAATAAATGAAGATTTGTCTATATGCGCTGATGTAGATAAGTGTAAATTCTTCGTTCAGGAATGTTGATCAGTCATTCATTGGTTATCTTGATAATGACTATAGACGTGATAATTGAGCTGATTTGTCAACAATCCTTCATGTTTTCCGTTGTGCCATTCAATTATTTATTTCTCCAAAAATCAATTTAAACGTGACTGCAAGCCAATATATTTTCTCAAAGAACTGTAATATGTTTGAGATTAATAAAAGACAAGGGACAGTTTCGAATTGAGTAATGCATGTATCTAAATTTTGTGAGGATTATTCTTATTACATTTCAAATTGTGAAAGATTATTTCTACTTTCCCAACTGCCTTCTTGTGAGAACATTGTGCTGTCGATTTTAACTGATTTAATGATGTAAAATAGCTTGAACATCAATGAAACATTGATTAAACAACCATTAGTTAATCAGTGAACATCAATTAAAATTTATATTCGGCTGTTTCGCAACAATATTCATGATCAGATTTCACGCGCTTGTGTCAACATATCTTAAATTAAGTACCCAACTGATTAAACCACAAGTCATTATCATTGATCGAACATGCTTTAGATAGCACTCTCGTCAGCATACACTAAGACCTCAGAAAAAGGATAAGAGGAAGGAAAAACAGAACACTTAACAATAACACAAGAGAAAATAGTGCTGGAATACAGGAGGGAGCAAAAGAAGAGAAAAGTGAGTAGATGGTGTCATAATTCACTGACTCAACACTTTTATTAAAGAAATCACTCCGCTCTCAATGTTGTGATGCTAACGAATTCTATGGTGTCCCCGAACTTGGAAAGCCTTGAATACCTAACCGTGAATTCGAGAAATGACGTTCAAAACTTGAAAGACCTGGAGACCCTTGAAAAGCTTTAAATATATACATCGAACTATGAAATGGATAATGGACAAAATCTTGCTTTTCGATGCGTCATAATATTAATATTCCATTAACTCCAGTGGTAGTACTTAATCGTTAATTTTATTTTACATGCGAATTATATGTAGCCGGCTGCTTGTTGATGAAGATGTGTTGTGTTTATAATAATAATAATAATAATAAAATCTTTATTTTAAGAGGATAACACTGGTAGCAATAGCTAATTTACAATGGTCCTCTAGCATACAGAAAAACATGATTAGGTAGATAAAAGAGAATGAACATCAATTAGAAGGTTTTGAAGAAATCACATATATAGTTTCGCTTAAATTTCAAAACACTGTCAGCCTCTCGGACACAACGATTGCAGGAATTATAGAGTTCTGCACCTCGAACCACAAGCGTCATCTTTCTTAGTTTGGTTCTAACTTTGGGAATACACAGGTCTCCTTGTGTTACAGATCGTGTCTTTTTCTCTTGTTCCTTGCGTAAAAACATGCGTTGTAAATAAGTTGGTGCTAACTGATTTAGGGCTTTATACACAAATAGAGTCTGCTTAAAGTCGACTCGAGTGCTCATGGGCATAATGTGCATTTCTTTGAATAAAGGTTTGGAGCTTTCACGTTTTGGGCGATCAAGCACAACTCTGATTGCAAGCTTTTGGAGTTTCTCAATTCTCGTTATGTGACAGGTGTTTCATAATCATGCTTACAGCATAAAGTCCAATTTTGTAAGTTTGACAGAGCAATTCTGCAACCCTATCATTTACAATTTAGGAACTATTAATGAAATGGGAAGAAATGCGATCATAAGGTATAGTATTTCATTAATAGATCCCGTGCATAATTAAATTGAAGACGGCTGAATTTTCCTGCACGATGTATTTTATTTGCTGAAATCAGGAATTTTATTGTAAATTGACGCAAACCCGAAAAATAGCGCCCATAGGAAACCTGACACAGGTTACAATGAATTTATGACTCGAGACAATTGACTAAAAGACCCGGAAGCTTCCCGTACGGAAATAAATGGGTATGAATCACAGTATGATTAAGTATGAATTTTTCATACTATGAAAACTTCATACCATTTCATAGTATGATTTCGTATGTTCTGCTATGCAGCGAATATGTTCAGCAGATTGATTTTTCGCCTGAGATAATAAGCTTGTATCATTTTTTTTCATGTGACATGACATTTTGAGGTAAGTATAATTTCCGTTCTTCGATGGTGATCCGTATTTTATAATGCTATTACTTTCTACTAATTAAGAGATCGTCTGAACTTTCATTTCCAATCAATTGTGTGATTCATGCTAATTGAAAGTGTCAATTCAGTTATTTGATGATTAATAAATCCGAAGAAATGTACATGTTTCTTCCATATTCACTCTTACTTTCATATTTTAACGGTTCTCGCTAGTGTAAGTTTGGTATTGGAATTTTAACTTTTTATTGATGGTTGATTGTGTTCAAGAATTTTTCGCCATACTATGAAAATATCATACTCTAATCATACTATGAAGAAATCATACTGCAATCATACTATGATCATACTATGAAAAAATCATACCATGATCACACTATGAAAAATCATATTATGATCATACTATGAAACAATCATAGTGTAATCATACCATGGAGAAATTATACTATGATCAGACTATGAAAAATCATGCTATGATCATACGTATGAATTCTTACTGTTTTCATACGTATGAAGAGTGTAAAAAAGGCATTACATATTCATACGTATGAACATAGTATGATTTCATACTATGAACATGCGTTTGAATTCATACTATGATCATACCCCATTTATTTCCGTACTGGTTGAAGACGTTCAACCTTGAAAATCGCGAATTTTAAGCGGAAAAGTCGAAAAAATGACCGAGTTTCACAGTTAATTTGGTACAGACGCCTTATAATTTGCATATAATTTTTCGTTTCGTTTGCATCCTCTACTGGGGAATCTGCTTTGTGCATCGTCACTACTCTCCCTTAGAGAACTTGGACGATGCTAACATGGTCGGATTTGATGGAGCATTGTGACATTTTAAGTCCGTATGGCCTTTCAGTCGATTTCCAAATGACACACGGCGCTCGATCACACAATGTGAAATACTGTGGCTTGAAAACCACCCATAGTATTTTACTATCGAATATTAACTGTTTGTACACTCCGAAAACATCATGATGCAAAATAATCTCAGAAATTACGAGCGTATGTAAAGTCAGTCAGTATTTCTAACATAAAACAGTGATTATCTTGCAAACTGGAGATACCATATTCTTCTATAAATAAAAATAATGTTTACTTAGATAGATTGGTAAGTTTATGAATACTGCATGAGTTTGTGCTACCTCAATTGTCAAGGAGAAACTTATTCCACTCAACTGAATGTTCTTATTCCCAACATTTTTGATCAAGTTATTCGAATTCTCATTAGTGAGAAGTCTATGTAATAATGAGATATTTTAAGTGTTTGCCGATAAGGAGCCAACAATTCAGCATGCATTTCGCAATAGTCCATAGAATTTACGTGTAATTTGCGAACAATTGCTGACTGCTTCTGCAATAACGACTTGCTTGAGAAATAACTGCATTTTAATTTCATTAGATTAGCCACTTCCTTAATATCCAAATATGTCATCATTTCGATTTCGTCGTGAAAGTTTCTGTCTGCTCACTCGTCTGAGTAATTTCGATCCTACAAGAATGTATTGATTAAATGTTCGTCTTTTGGTTCTTTACTGGTCGATGAGAAATAAAACTATCAATGCAGACCTGATTCCCATGATAGTATCAGTCAAATGTATAGTATCCTTTGTATTTTGTCCGACGGAGATTGCTAGAGAAGTTGATTATGAAAATAATGACGAAAAGTGGATATTCTGATTATGAAGTAGATTGAAAGACGATATCCGAAATGAGTGTCTAAGGCGGCGAATCCTCGTGACGATAGTCAATAAAGTGATTGTTAAAGAACATAAATTTTGAGTACTAGACAGACGAACGTAATTGATGAATTCAAAGCTGCTCTTCAATCAGAAATGCAATTCGAAAATGAGATTCATAAATCCTTGTGTATTTACATTGTCATGATTATACTCGTTCCGTGAGACACAGGAGATGTTTGTTCATGTTTGCGAAAGTGTTTCATCATTTGAAATCTAACATGGGACTTTTGTTGTAACTAATACTTGCTGTTTACGAAATAGATTAGAGATTCAATCAAATAATGAAAACTCATCGAACAATATTCACCTACGAGCATATTGAATAAGTCCACGTATGAAGAAATTTTAGAATTTTACTCACAAAAGTTGCTCGTTTGCATATTTGAATACTATTTCATCAGGCTTCACCGCATTAAAAATTCATCCTATACAATACCGGAAAGGTTTGATTTATTTCGACTGTTATTTCAAAATCACCCTAACTCAATCTCGCAGTGAAGTATGCATAGAATAGTCGTTCAGACAATGGTTTTTGAAGTCCTAAAACTGGTGGCGAAAACTGAGCGTTAATCCGCGAACCATTTCAGTTATAACATATCTCCCTTGGCATTGACATTCTTCAAGTCCTCCTTCAGTCGATCCAGCCATCGTTTCCTTGGTCGTTCCCGTAGCCGCCTTTTCAGCGGTTTGAGCAGCGTTTGCGATTTTTTGGTCATAGAACCTTCATCGCTTCGAATGACACGGCCGTACCAGCCGAGTTTTTTTCTCATTTCGATGTGATGGACAATATGCCCAATCGCTTTCACACGTCAGTGTCTGAGACGTGATCCCACCTTTTATAGCCAAAGTACTATCGCAACACTCGCTTCTCCTTGGTGTGGAGGGGCAACTATTGCTTCGATGTGGTCGGCCAGCATTCGACTCCGTAGAGGGCTACTGGGAGCACGACTGACTCGTAAACCTTCAACTTAACCGATTTGTGCTGAGCTGAATACGTGAATGCCAAACTTATTGTAGATTTTTACTATGAAGTGTCTGCTCCGTGTATATATGACCAGTCAAAAGATATTGGGAAATTTGATTGATTTTTATGTACAACACGATAGACTTGAATTTAATATCAGATAAATAGCATATTAGTAACCAATAAATGTATGATATCTTCTGCACTATTAAGATCTTCGAAATGTAAAGATTTTCTAAATCCGAAGAAAAGTCATTCTTTCAGACGGAATAGAGTCTGCTTGCTGACTGCACATCTGTGTTGAATATTTCACTTTTATGAACTTGGGACCTAGTCTAAGGGTTTGCGCGAAACATTTCATCATAGTTCGCATCCGAAAATCAAAAAAATTCAGGTGTTTCGCATTTTTTCAAAAAGTTGGTATTTTGCGATCCATAAAGCCAATTTTGATACCAAGTAGCCTAGCGGCTAATTTTTCAAGAGCAAATGTTCATTATGAGTTACGTATAATTGCATATACAAAGTGTACGAAATGATACATGCACTGTAAGACTTGTATACAACAATAATGCACACATCGGCTTATACATAGTCTACCAGTAGATTGTAAGTACAAGAAAATTAATGCAAAAGATCTTTAGAACATGAAATATGTGAACGAATTTTGAGAAAATATTTCTTTCGTCGAATCGACCAATATCGAGCAGTTTTTATGAAAGGCCACACCTAGAATTCTTCAGACATTGGGTTTTTCAACTTATCAAGCGAAAGAAGAGCAGCTTCCTATTCCAGTTTGCTAATGTTGTGTCTTTTCTAGTCAAGTCTAGCTGAGAGGGGTGGTGGTAATAGAAATGTAGAGTTCACTTATTGTTGTTGTTGTTTAGTGAATTGTGTCACACATTGCAAAGCTGCGGAATGACAAAGGCAAGCGATCTCTAGATGATCGCCTAATTTAATGAATAGTAGCCTGGTGAGTAGATAGTGAGAATTTGGAGTTAATGCCAGAGAAAAAGTACTCTCCGATTCTATCTGATTCTGTGCTGAGTTACTGAGTAAGGATTATAATGTACTTGCTAAAAGAGTAAGCTTGCATATGGATATGACCGCCTAATTTAATGATTAGTAGCCTGGTGAGTAGATAGTGAGAATTTGGAGTTAATGCTTGAGAGAAAGTGCTCTCCGATTTTGTCCTTATTGATTCTGTGCTGAGTTACTGAGTAAGGATTATAATATACCTGCTAAAAGAGGAAGCTTGCATATGGATATGATCGCTTCATGTTGTTAAGTTATATTTCCTTTTTGTGAATTTCGCGAATTTCGTCCGGTCATGATTCACGAAAAACCATTGGCCAAGCTTGAAACCTGTCTTGGATAAAATTTCCATATCTGGACAACTTTTAAGACGTTGGTTTCGCTTATCCTTCGATGTTCCTTCATACTTTGAATAGTTATGTAATGCAGGTCATTAATAAGGCAGCATAACAATGACAGATCACACTTGAGAAGATCTTTCAGTATTGATCACTGAAGTTCATCACAGCGGCGGTAGATTCCCTGTCGTAATTTAACGTCGGACGCTTCTCAATGTTGAAGCGATCTGATGTTTATATTTCTTCGGTTGATATCCATTGTTGCTTGAGCTTCTGATAATTATATGAAAACATATTTCGTTGTTTTTCAGGCCATTTCAGTATTAATAACGGAGAAATTGTCAAAAGAATCGATCGAGATGGGTCTGAAGGAACACGGTAAAGTGAAGGTATGTTCAATATCTTTCATTGAACTCATGAAATATCTGCATGTCATAAAGTTAAAGTATTTATATTTTACAATTTGGAGAAGTAAATTAATCGATCAAGATATCAAGTTGGATAATTGTGAACTTATAGCGTACAGATAAATGATTGATTATAGACATAAGATGTTTAATATTTATTAGCTATTTTGTCAGTTACTTTATGACTCAAATATATCATTGTTCTCAATCGTGAATATTCATTTCAGTGATGAGATGAACTGAAAGAAAGAGATAATAAACCCATAAACAATCCAATATTCATAAATTACATGCTTCGTGCATTATGTCGGTTCTTCTCATCGTATAAAATGAGTGATTACGTGTTATTACACCCTAATAACAACTTGTTTTTGAAATTATAATGTTCACCGAGGTATTGAGGTGAAAATTACTTTTACCCGCTCACCCACTGTTTCATGCATTATGAATACGATCTTGATCCGATGAAGTGAGCATCATGCACATTCAGTCATCATTTGTCAGAACACGGCGTGCTGCAGATCGTTCAGTAAATATCTAAATACAGCTTATTTATACAGGCTTTGTGTATCTGCACACGTGTTCTTACTTGGTTCTCTGTATTAATTTCATTACTTTCCTCTTTTTTCATCCCTTTTTCTTTATATTTCTACTTATTAATGTTAACTATTCTTCTGATGCGAATCGATGGTGCATTGGCCTATTCTTTTCTCTCTTGTCGTGATTTTAGATATTGAAATTGTCTGATCTAAATGACAACCGGAAATATATTTCGAATGAAAATGTAGTGTGAAGACATATATGGATGAAGGATGGTCGATTGAATTTGCGTTTCTCACACACACGCACACACACAACTTGAGGACAGAGCCTCTTCGATATCAAGCAACTTAGTTATGAATATCACTTCCTGCGTAATAATAGCTGTTTAAGATTCTTGCGGTCAGTAAAATCCTAATAGCAACAAACTAATTTTATCTTAGCAAAGTCAACATTTCTCAACTTCTTGTAGTAAGTTGAAGATCGTAACTTTCTTCCCGATTAGGAAATTTAGAAATTTGTAATGATGATTAGCACTTAATGTTGATCCTATTAAAGTGTCATTAACAGTCAAATGTACTGATCATTGAGATGCGTGAAATCGAAACTTGTTCAGTTTCTCATGTGAAATATATATCTCAATCACTCAACTTTAAATGACAGCTACTTGACAAATGTAGATAGACGCAACTTTTTCTAATGTGATGATTCAAGTTTAGTGAGGACAGGAAAAGTGACAACAATTCTATGAAAGAATCTATTTTTTATTGCAGCACGAATTCTCGCCTCCTAGGCTAAAAAAATAATAGCATGTTCAGTAATGCAAAGAAAATTATCGTCAAAATAAAAACATAAGTAGCCGACCGTAACAGAAAATCTGAAAATCTATGGAATAACAAAAATAGACAAATCAAAATGCTTCAATTATTTGATCTCACGGATGCGATAAAGAATTCAACCTGTAAATGATGCACCAAATTACCTAGAATGACACCAAATTACGCTGACGTCTAATAAATTACAATGAGGTTTCACATCCCATTATATTATTGACGTATTCCACATAATTAGGTCACATGATGTTGATGCAATGATTTCTACCGGTTGAAGTATTAATTTACTTTCTTAGAAAATTGATTAACGAGCTGCTGCAGTGGAGGTGTTGACCATTTATAGTTGGGCCGTGGACTCTCGACTTGATAAGCAAAATACGGCTATGATGACAAGAAAGATCGAGAATGCCATCAATTACATAAATAATGGTGACATTGGAATCCCTTTGCGCTTGCCGGCTTCTCATCTCCTCTTTTCACCTCCTTGAATAAGGTCCAATCTACACAATATGGTTAACTTTTGACATACTACGCCGCCGTTACAAAAACTGATTTAATTCCTGTTTTTTGTTATTGCCATCTTTTTTCAGTCAGTCGCTTTTTTGACCGCAGCTGAGATGTCAAGCAGTGTATTGCGAGATTGCATGTGACAATGCATCCTAATGGCACATATTTCGCTTGTAAGACATTGTAAACAAATTCCAAGCCGCTTTTTTCAGATGACAAGTGATTTCTCTTTATGTACAATATTACACACCCTTTGTGGAAATCAATAAACAATTCTGTGACTTGAATATTTCATTTCACAATGCCTTTGAATTTGTCTCGCGATAAAATTGTAATCTAGAACGGCCATCCATTATTCAAGAGTTATGCGAATTCTTGATAAAATTTCATTCCGTTAAATTCAAGAACTTCATCCAATTTACCACTGTCTTAATTTGCTCGCCTCCAACTATATGATGTAATTTGACGTGAATAGACTTACTGAGCACATAAAATTTCTCATATTTGTTCATTTTTATTTTGTAACTGTGATAAATGATCAAAACTACTTCTCCGAGCTTCCAATCACGAAGTCATCACATCATCACAAGATTGTATCTTGATTTCCTGTGTTTTGAAGATGTTGATGTTAAAGTTCTGATGATATTCTCATGTTAATGTTATCTTAAAATCATCTCGCTGCGTATCTGTCTGTAAATTAATGAAAAATAGAGCACTGGACAGGAGTTAAATTGAATAAGGATAAGCTTTCATAGTCTGGTGAAGTAAAATGTCAATTATCATTGCTTACAAAGCTGCAACGGTCTCATTTAAGTGAATTTGAAGTCTGAATGAACTAATGAACTAACAGTCTGCCTCAAAACCGTTGAAATTCAGTTATTTTGTAGCTTAGAAATGAGTAAGATAGCAGTATATCTAGCTATACATAAACAGATTATTAAATTAAGAACCTCTAGATTGATATTAAGCATTTAGATTGTGAGACCTTTTTGTAGATTTGAATTTAACAATTAAATCAATACTTATGTCAAAACTAAAACTTCCAATTAATTACACAGGACTGTCTGATTGCTCTTCAGCGTATAATCTATAACTACAAAATAATCTTTTTTCATCCTCTTTGAAAAGTCCAGTCATGTGGTGGAACATGTGGCATGGCGTAATGAAACTTGCTGAATCAATTTGAACTGATGTGTTTATGCCCATCAGAATTCGACACGGATAGAGGAGAGAAGTCTTGAAAATATATTCATAGCTAAAATAACGGTCTGAAGGCGTGTTAAGATTAGACCGATATCTATAACGATAAATTGAAATAAAATCGTTCTGCATATGTAACATAGCTGCTGTTCACATTAGACCGATTTTCTCAACGATAAAAATTTCAATGTAGACAGTGGAGCTCAATGATAAAATGAAATATCGTCACGATTTTATCGTTATCGTGCTAGCGTGAACGCGCCTTTAGTTGATATCTAAAAGGACTGTTTCTCCCCAAGTTTCTAGCTAGTAAATTGCACTTCTAATTCCTCTTTCCGTGACTCTTGATACCTTAATTATCATTGTGTCTTCACTGGTATGTAAGACTCACTCATGCAACAAGGCGGCAAAATTAATTGTACGTTTATGATGCGTTAAATTTGTGTCAGGACTTTTTGATCTTTTGTTTTGTAGATCTACCGTATTTTCTCTTTCTGACCCACTCTCTAACTGTGACGCACTCATGAACGGCTAGAAAATAATATATTTATTAGAAACATTTCAATCTTGAAGTTAATTTGTAGAGAAAAGTTAAGGCCAATTGCAGCGAAGTCATCTATTGAAGTCAAAATTAAAGTTAAAGTAAAATCAACCGAGTTAACTTTCACCTGGTCTTTTCAAGGCTGACCCAGGAAGTGACAATTCTCTCGACATAACAAAATTGCGGTGAAACAGTGATGACAATTCAAATCACCATGGCAGAGCCAACTGTAACACAAAATCTTTCTGGCTACACAGAATTGGCTTGTAGAACCTGATGTACATAGCCTCTAACACGGACAACATGACACTCGATCGTGCACGAGTGACGACACTAAAATTAGCACGCTGATCCGAGTCACGTGACTGTGAACAGCTGACAATGTGCCTCGTTACTGCTGTCACAGCTTTACAGTTCTTGCCTGCAGCAAACCATGCAGGAACATGCTCACAGATGCGAGTTGCCAGACGTACTCCCAGTACTCCCAGACTATTGTCACTTCCTGGGTCAGCCTTGAAAAGACCAGGTGAAAGTTAACTCGGTTGATTTTACTTTAACTTTAATTTTGACTTCAATAGATGACTTCGCTGCAATTGGCCTTAACTTTTCTCTACAAATATATTTATTAGTGTCAAATACGCACTCTATTAGTGCCGCACCATCAATTAATGACGCACTATGAAAAGCAGTTAATTCCTTATGACCCATGCGACACTATCAGAGAGAATACGATCGTTAGCTAAATTTGAATATCCGATGAAGAACACTCTCATTGACAACAAATCAAATGATCCGCTCAAAAGTTATTTGCTGATAAGTCTGTATATTTCACTTGAAACAAGTTTGCTGAGAAACATGTGCTTAACCTAATGGTCTCTTCTGATAAACCGCTGAAATCTTGTGATTTCGCTTTCGATGGTGTAGCATCCGTCTTTATGTAAGCAGCTGTTAGAATGAGATTAATGTCGAAATGAAATATATTATGCATGATTTATCATCGATTTGTACATTTCAGCACACAATCTTCATCCATCTGAATGAGTTATACTTATTTGAGTGCTGAATACTAGGCAAACGCGCCAGATTCAATTAACTATGTAGAATTCGAATAACGCGGCTGTGAAATTTACCTTGTTGATAAGTTGAGAGTCATCGCTTACCTCTGACCAATGATAAAAATCTCAATTTTTATTGTTTGCTAAGCACGGGTGCAAAAAGTGAGCTTAGATGTTAGCTATGCACACATAATCTTGTGCGCATGAAATAATTTCGATAATTCATTCATTCATGTTTATCAAGAGTCAAGCAAATAAACGATTTGGAAGGTCATGCAACTTATTGGGTATTGAAACTTAAAGTTTATGTATTGTCAGCTGAGAGTGTGGGTTGAAGGTTGATGCAGTTTCCCTGAAGCCAAAACTCAATTCTAAGCAATTCATTCACTGGTTCTTGGGAGGCAGGCCGCTTTTTTTGGCCCCGACCCGTTTGCCCGCTTATGCCACATTACTAGGGGCACGATTCTGGCATTCCAAAAGAGGGAGCTACAATAGTCAAGGCGAGATGACACAAAATCGTGGACCAATGACTTGGTAGCTTCGGTCGGTAGGGAGCGGATGATTGGTCTCAAGTGGCGTAAAAGACTAAAGGCTGAACGATAGACTGCTGTAAGATTCGCCGACATTGTGAGGTGATTGTCCAGCATCACGCCGAGATTGCGCACAGATTCGACAGCTTTGATTGATGTTGACAGAATGTTGATACTTCCCGATTTGTTCTTGACAACTTGTTGCCGTGATCCTAACGAAAAAATAATGACAGTCTTGTCTGGATTGAATCGAAGTTTAGACGAAATCAGCCAGTCCCGCAAATCCGAGACGCAATCAGACATTCGGTCGATCGCAGACTGGATTTCATCTGTCGGCACGTTGAGATAAACCTGACAATCGTCTGCGTATTGATGGAACATCAGATGATGAGATGCGAAGATATTGTACTTAACTCGGTAGTGTATAAGTTGAATAACAGAAGCCCTAAAACTGAACCTTGAAGGACGCCGCAGCACATTCGTTGTATCGTCGACAAAGAGTCGGATGTTTGAAACTGTTCCATGCGATATGGATCCACGAATAATAAATGCTATCTCACTTATTCACGACTTAAGTAGTGGCACATACAAGCAGCAGTTTCTTTTCTGAATCTCATGAAAGTTTTCGGCATCCTCAAGTAGTCTTCAAAATTTCATTTGAAGGTGCTTGCACTCGCGAAACACCATTTCTGAGATTTACTGAAACAGCTGCTGTTTGAATTTAAATCCCACTCTCTGTACACAGTTAGTGTTGTATTCCATGCTCAGAAAATTTTATCAATATCTTACCTTTTTGTACTCAGACGTCACTTCTCCGTACACTAAGTAATTTTTACATATCCATCAGTTATCATTAGGTGGATTAATTATAGAAGATAAGGTAAAATCATAAAATTTTGAAAAAAGTGAATTGGTAATTATAGTATGAGTATTACATAACAGACATCTGGTGCCATTGATTTTGTTTAAGTTAGTGGTACTAGAATGTGCAACAGCTGCTTGTTGATGGTAATTTCAGCTAATCGGCAATGATATTAAAAAGAAGAATCAAATTTGTGAAACATGAAAGAGCTGCAGGTTCGTGGGGGGTAAGGCGTTATCCTGTACGCTTGTACGAAAAGATAGCAACCGTGAATCTGTACAAAGTGCACGGACACCATATTCGAACACTGAAAGCCGTCATGGCAATACATTTGCATGACGCAATGCTATTTTCAATGTACATGCAAATCTCAAAGACCTATTATACCTGTTTTAGGAATTTCTCCTGTTTTTCAGTTAGGAATCATATTTTCTGGATTTTTCCTATTTTATCGAAGTTTTCAAATCTGTCGCACTTTATTGATGTCAAGTGAAAGATTCATATCAGAGTTATACAATGGCGTTCTTTTCCCGGATCCCTGTTCTTAGGGAGATCTAGTTTCATCAATTAATTTACTCTAGTCAGAATAAGAGACTTGTCTTGATCATTGGATGGTTGACGTTTTCTTGTCCCCGCTTCAGCTTTTTTGGGTATGAATTTCTTCAGTTTATTATCGGGGCAGAGTGAGTGTCTTACTTTGATAGAGCACTGGAAATCTTGCGCTCTCTTTTGCCCACATATTTGTTGAGAATTTCTCAAATTCATTATAGTGTTTCTAGATTCTCTGAGGACTAGCCTCGATCGTTAAACGCTCGATGTTTTCTTTTCCCGCTCCTATTTTTGGAAGGTTTGTTCTATCTCGATCAAATGCTCAATGTTTTCTTTTCCCGCTCCTATTTTGGGAGGATTTGTTGTTCTATCTCGATCGAATACTGAATATTTTCTTTTTCTGATGCTACCGACATATAAGTATATTAGCTGCTTTCGAGTTATTAATAACCTTTGAAATTGATTTGATCTCTACCTCGACAGTGGGGAGGAGGCAGGCTAAACCATAGTCATGTACTTATTTTACATGATGTATAGAACCTTCATCCTTGGACAAAATAGAATTTCCAACGCACGGCAAATGCTCCGGTCACGACATTGTTTATCGATTTTGATCCTATGTCTGTATGCTTGGCAACAAGGAATTAATTGTTTCAAACAAAATTTCTGTCTTTCAGAAAGAATACCTACTAATGGATAGCGTTCCTATTGGATTTGACGCTCCGGATACGACGACTACAAACGTAGCCAAAATTCTGAGGTTGTTGCAGATTCGGGATTTGCGTGAAGTTCAAACACTTATCAATCAAGCAATCGTTGCCGCACAGCAATTCACAGCTGATCCCAAAACTGATGAAAGGCTTGGAAAAGTTGGACGGACTTGAGACATTTGACGATTAAACTACCTGTTGCACTGAATGAACTGTTGAAAATATACATGCATTATTTTGTTCTTGACCACATTAATGAATTCTCGCTTTGAAGCTCAGAAAGTCTGATTCTACAAAGGCTTAGCAAAAGCATTTCCAAAATCATGTTTTAACATTGAAAGCGAAGGCATTGAAACAATTAACATAAGCAATGTTTTTTCAAGGCGATGAAGTCAGCAGCAACATCAGCAGGGATTTTTGAAGATGATTGTGCAGAGACAAAAAAAGGTACGATAACCCTATTTTGTACGACAAACCAGTCGTCAGATTGGTCAAATTTGACCATCTTCACTTTAAAAATTGAAATTTCTATTGCAAAAAGTTTCTACTATCTCCCTGGTATGTGGAAAATGAAATTGTACAGCAGTTTCGACCAGGGATTCCGGCTACGGGTGGCTAGTATATATATCCTAGTGTTTTGAAAAGACTGGTGACCTACATAATAGATCATTATAGGCTTACCTGAGCCTATCTTAAGTTATCATTGTAGTATCAATTAACAATCATTTTCGATGAAAGTTAATCAAATGTCGCTTTAAGTTGTATGCATGCGACTCGACTCCTCCCATCTTGTTGATGTGTGCTTCACACGGTTTTTCTCCAGTCTCTACCAAGCAGGAAAATTCCCCATCCTTCTTAAAAAAAATATGAGTACGATTTCGATTTTAATATGCGCTTTGGAGGACCCATCACACACGATTAACGTGAGGGTAAGAGGTAATGTTCTCAAACAAACTAGTATTTCATTTTTGTCTCTGATTTGACCTTTGGTGCGTAGGTGTCATCGAGGCTAGGAATGCTTAAATCACCGAGTGAAAAGACAATTCCGATCACGGTTCATTCCCTCAACTATTACAAGCTTTGCATGCGGCAGTGTCTCTGTACTTTTGTTTGACGGAGTTGACATAAAGACGGTGACAGCTATGCACGAGGATAAATAATTTGTTTGTATTATATTTCGGGTCTGGACGGGTCTGTCCGACTCCACATCCCTAGTTTGAATCATACCACACTAATCAACTTATTAATAGAAGAAATGTACACTTGGCTTTGGCGATCACCACTCTCTCATCAAACCGATTTCATTAAAAAAAGCAAATAAACGACGATTTTTTTAAAAAAAATGTCTCCTGCTCAGCAGAAACAAAGTTGTACAGCAGTTTGAACCACCAAACAAATCAGCTAGTCAATAGAAGAAATGCACACGGGCTTTGGAGACGTATACTCCCTCATCTAACCGGTTTCATTAAAAAATGTACTGATAAACGAAGACTTTCATTAGAAATATCTCAGCGGAAGCGAAGTTGCACAGCAGTTAAACAGCACCACACTAATCAGCAGTTAGAAGAAAGAAATGGACACGGGCTTTGGAGATCGACACTCCCTAATCAAACTGGTCCGAACCACTTTCATCAAAAAAAAACTCCCAATAAACGACGATTTTCATTGAAAAATGTCTCCTGCTCAGCAAAAACAAAGTTGCACATTGCACTTCTCAAACGTACGTTAACCGGATTAACATCCTCATTTATAGCGTTGCATTTGTCAGGAATGGGCAGTCGGCTTAGACTCAATGCATTTCTATTAGATAAATTTGATCGCGAAAAACATTTCATTCGAAAATCCTTTCCTAGGGGATGACATTCCAATGACAATCGCTGTTTAGAAAAATTGTCTTTCGAGATCAAATTCATCTAATAGAAATGCATACTTGTGCCTAGGCCTACAGCCCATCGACAGTTCCCGACAAATGTAATAAGAATAAGAAGAATAAGAATAAATTATATATATTGTCCAAATAAAAATCAAAAGTAACATAGCACAAATAAGTCAATAAGGAATGGCACATGTGAGATCAGTGAGGTTATTCATAACTAAAATTGACATTATCACATAACAGTTCTGTCGCAAAGTCGTTCTGCAGTAAGGGACTGTCAGCCTTCCATTTCGTGGGTGAGAAACGATAGAATGTAGCGGATGATTTGTCAACTGGCACTTTTCGAAGAAGGTCTTGAAACTTAGGAGACGTTTTTGATGAAAGTTAGCGGCATTGTTGTTGCATTTACAGTTGGGCATACAAATAATCTTTCTCGCACGCTTAAAGTCTTTCGATTTTCTGAACAATTTCCGCGTTTAGAATGCCAAATAAGGAAGAACAGTACATAACAATACTACGTGCAACGCTGTTAAAAACAATCCACAAATCATCATGGTTTAGCAAACGTTTAAGTATTCTAATCATGTACAAAACGCCTTGAACAAATTTTGAACACATTACGAAAATGAATGCTCCAACTCAAACTGTCACACCATGTAACACCCAAGATCTTCATTTTTGTGACCATTGGGAAAGGAAAAGGGGAATACACGTCGAAACACTTCTTACTGATACATAGAGCCTTAGTTTTCGTCTCATTCAATAGTAGATTATTTGAAGAAGACCACATCTTTATATTATAAAATTCTGATAGCAAAAGCTCAATGGAATTGTCACTTTCGAACTTGGAAATCGGACAAATCTCACAAATATCGTCAGCATACATCGAAATATAATTTTTGATGACAATGGTTTGATGTCGCTACAATACAAGACAAATAGAAATGGCCCTAACAAAGAACCCTGTGGGGCACCACTTGTAACAGCGACTGGATAACTAAAAGTACTACCCAGCTTGACACACTGAAAACGGTCGGTCAAATAAGAACAGAGCCATTTAATAAAACCAGCTGGATAACAAAGTTTGCACAGCTTCTCTACTAATGTTTTGTGACAAATTCTATCAAACGCCTTAGAAAAATCGTAGTTTAACACCATACACGCACCAGTGTCTGTGCGATCCAAAATTTCTGTAATGGCATTGTGCATAGAAACAAGACAACAATTTGTATCAGAAAACTTCTTATAAGCAAATTGGAAACATGGGATATTGGTTTCAAACTTATCCCGCATTACACTCAAAATATGAGACTCCAACATTTTGGCTGGTACACTTAACAAATTGATTGGACGAAGTTGATCAATACTAGGCGAAGAATTCTTAGGAACAGGAGATACGACACAATATTTGAAAACAGATGGTACTTTACGTTGAATGATAGAACAATTTATCAAATTACACAGAGGCTCAGAAATATACGGAGATGCAAGCTTGTAAAACGATTTGGTATACCATCGGAACCAGTTGCTTTGGTGACAGATAGCTTCTCTAAAAAATTGAAAACATCATGAGGCTCAGTCAATGGACACCAGTTGTCGTCTGCGTATTCATATGAGAAATCCGTCTGTGTAAAAGATTCGGCAAATATTTCGTTAATTGCATTCGCAGCTGATTCAAGGTCCGGAAAGTTGGAAATGATTGATGTCAGCGGATCGTTAGTACATTTTCCCTTCAAATCATTAACGATGTTCAACACTCTGCGGCTTGAATTCATAGATCTTTGCACCCATCTGCTCTTACAATTGGCTATTTCAACCTTGCACTTTTCCTTGTAAAAATTGTATGATAGGAAATCTTTGTTGCGAAAAGCTGACCATCTTTTGTTAATGAGGTCCTTCAAAAATGGGGTCATCCACGGTTTGTCACGTGATGACATAGACACAACTTTACAAGGGATGACAGATAGACAATCAGAAAATTTAGAATAGAACAAATTTGTTTTCTTATCTAAATCATTTTCAAGATACAAATCATGAAAGGAGCAATCTTTGAGTTTGGTCAAAAATCAAAAACATATCTTTTACGTGTATCATATACAAAGTGTTCTCTCTGAAAGTCCTGTATTACATCTCCATGTAATGGCTTTAACAACACTTGACAATGTGAGCCTCTGCGATGTAAAGATAAGGGCGAACCTACAGTCGCATTGGGATAGTACATGTCTAAAGACCGACTAACCAAGAACTTGTCGAGAATAGCATCACCGCGAGTAGGAGTGACAACCTTATCACATAAATCAAAAACATTCTTTAGATACGCGCAATCAAAATGATTCAAATCACCAGCTATGATTATGTGCACGTCAGGAAAATCGTTTAAAACTTCATCAATAATATCAATGAGTGATTCTGAAATTGACAACAATTCTTCACTATTCAAATGTGGAGGAATGTAAATAGCAGCCAAAAAATAATTGGTGTTACTGTGCTTTATATGCAAGCAAACAATTTCACAAAAATTTATTTCAGCAAAAAGGCGCCGAACATTCAAGGAGGAGCTAATCCAAGTAGCAACACCTCCACCCCAATGATTGACTCGATCACATCTAAAAATATTATAGCCAGGAACATGAAAAAGACAATCTTCGTGGGTTTCGTTGAGCCAGGATTCTGTAATAATTACAATATCGGGTTTATGGGAAGCACAAGAAAGTCTAAGTTCGTCAATTTTTCCGGGAGTTGCAATTGAGCGCGCATTCAGGAGAAGAAAAGTTGGGAACCTGGGAAGTCACAATGAACGCAGGACTATCTTGCCTTTTCTAATACAAGCGTCTTCACCATTATCACGTCTTCTCTTCAGCTCCAGACGCAGAAAACTATCTTGCTCACGTTGACGAAGAGTAAGGTCATTCTTGATATAAACTCTCTTAAACTGATGATTGTCGGAGAGTTTGCTTAGTCTTGGAGCCGACTTAAAAAGAAGGGATTTGCTGGTGGGAGAGTTAAGTATAACTTTGATGGGTCTGGCTCGTGTCCCTTTTTTACCAAGCCGAAATGATCTTGTCATCTCAACTTGATGGTCTAGGTTGAGGGTTGAAAGCAAGTCATTTAGCTGATTATTATCGTGCTCACGACTTCGGTCTATGTCAGAATTCATGCTCTCAGGTACTCCAAAAATTACAACATTATTTCGTTTTGATTCACGCAGTTCAAGTTCATCAATTATTCTAGTTTCAACGTCATTCTCTAGACTTGTCGTTATCATATTGATTTCCCTTTCCAAATAATAAGTCGGTGTTATAGATGTGGATGTTAATATAACGTTTGAGAAGCAAAATGTACAATTTTGTTTTGCTGAGCGGGAGACATTCTTTAACGGAAGCCGTCATCTATCAGCACTTTCTTTGATGAAGCCGGTTCTGACCGCTTAGATGAGGAAGTGGCGGTCTCCAAAGCCTGTGTGCATCTATTTTATTGACTAGTTGATTGGTTTGGTGTGGTTTAAACTTATGTATAATTTCATGCTCTACATAGCTGGGAGATAGCAGCAAATTTTTTGATTTCAATTTCTAGAGCGAAGATGGTCAAATGTGACTAATCTGACGTCTGACATATTTCTGTCGTACAAAATAGGGTTATCGTGCTGTTTTTGCTGCTGTACAATCATTTTTTTAAAAATCCCTGTTAATTTGCTGCTAGCTTCATCGTCTTTGTCCTTCTAGAAATTCAGCAGATTTTTAAGACAGAGTTTGTAGGTTCCTATGTTAATATGTATGACACAATTGAATAATAGGCGTTTCGGATTCGGAAATTTTAAATCCAACCAGTGCAAGCCGATTTGGAGACTGGGAATAGGCCTAGGTACTTCGATTACCTCATCACCTCCGTGGGAAGGAACCGGATGCCGGTTCGGTTATTTTTCCTTCAGACACGCGGAAGCTGTCACAGAACATCACGGCTCCAACTCTAAGTTTTTGTTTGTCTCTTACTTAGCTGTTGCAAGAAAAGGCGATGTTGGACTGGGCATGTGTGCTGCAAGTCATTGCGTACACCTCCTTAAATAGGCTAGTCTTCATCATTGCTTATTCCTCTCAAAAATCTGTTGCACTCATTGACTTTGCTTGCTGAAAGCTAAGGAGAATGTGGACGGACATTCCTAAAATTGCGTCTCAGTCAATAAACGATGTCAAGCAAAAAACTCCTATAGCGAGTGGCTGCGTGCATCCGTGTCAAAGTTGATGAATTTTATTACGTACCGGTGATGATGCTTGATAACTGGCAAAATTTGTATTATGGTGTGTCTTGAGAGGCATCGGCCATTTTTAAAGTGCCTCATTTCAGTCATAAGCTCGACTAACTAGGCCTAGCCTACATGCATAAATTTGATTCAAAGATATCATAAGTCCTATCAACTGACTTTGAAGAAAAACCATTATTTCAAAATACTTCTGAGGAACTAGCTTACTTGATTGATAAAAAGTACTTTG
Organism: Prostheceraeus crozeri; assembly: GCA_907163375.1. Lineage (NCBI taxonomy): Eukaryota > Metazoa > Platyhelminthes > Polycladida > Euryleptidae > Prostheceraeus > Prostheceraeus crozeri. Next base: position 104,234 of record CAJQUW010000067.1, read on the forward strand.
GCTCAGGTTGGAAACATCTCGACAGAGCATGCCAATGCAAGAATCGATAGGCCTACTCAATTGAATGTATAGAGGTGTGATTGCTTGGATCCGGCGGTCTCCAACTGGAGCTCATGCAGGGAACGATGCCGAAGGTAAGACTTGCACAGAGGCCTATGAGACTACACCTCATGGCTATGCTAATATGCGCGTCTGTAGAGTTCCCGGTTGCTTTTGTCAGATAGGATAAAAGGAATCACATGTAAATCCAACAAGAGGTATACTTACATTTTCGGTAAATTTACATGTTATTAAGTGCTTGCATGTTGTAAGTGTTAGTGAGAAGTAGCCGATCTCTGTCTAGCATGGAGTGTCTTCAGGTCAATTCATGTACTTTTGTCTATGAAACCATCACATTTTGCATTTAGCAAGCATCGTACTTACTTTACTTTCTCCTTTTAACGTCTTCTTTTCCTCTTCTGTTGAGGGTTGGACGATGTGAGACTTCTCCATCGAGAACGGTCCATAGTATTACTCGCAGATATTCCCACCTCCACCATGTCCTCGTTGACGATTTGGAGCCATGTCTTCCTCGGTCTTCCACGAGGACGGGAACCTTCGACCATCACGTCGAACACCTGTCTGATTGGTTCATCTATTCGACGCTTGATATGACCGAACCACCTAAGCCTTCGCTCTCTGATTACTTCGTCTAACGGTGTGAGGCCACACCTGCTTGCCACCGTAGTGCTGTCGATCCGATCAGACAGTGAAATGCCACTCATCTCATATAACGAAGCATTCCTCTTTCACATGACCGGAGTTGCTGAACCAGAAGTTGAGTGAGGTTCCAGGATTCAGCACCGTAGAGAAGTACAGGCCTATTGCAAGAGTTGTACACGTTACCTCGGCACCTGAGTGGAATGTGGCGGTTTCTGAGCAGACTGGCCACGTCCTTCCATTTGCGCCAGGCTGACGCGATTCGAGCACGAACCGCGAGGGTTCGGCGCCACCCTCGCAGCAAAGCACATCACCAAGATAGTTAAATTCTTTCACGATTCAATTTACTCATCGTCTACCCAACATGTCACAATATCTACTGCACTTCTGCTGCCATGGACACAAGTAGGACATTGAAAATTCACTATGCCGCTGAGAGACCTGAGTCCACTGCAAGGCTTGTGGCACCATTTCTCACGTTGCTGACAAAGAATGGAGTTGACCCCAACACCTTTGCCGCACACACCACAAGGGAATCTTCTCGCTTGAACGGGGGAATTCTCTTTGCTACCAGTGATCACCATCTTAGTCTTCTGGGTGTTCACTGTCATGCCCTTGTTTTCCATATCCTCCTTCCATTCTTTAAACATCATAGCCACCTATTCCTTGTTTTCGCCCGTATGTACTAAATCATCCGCGTACAAGAGCTCCTTCAGCCCACCTCTTCTACGATCTTTAATAGCTTCTTCCATCACGAGGATGAAAAGAAGGGGACTGAGAGCGGATCCTTGATGGACGCCGACGCCTATACCGAATTCATCGGATGTCCCACCAGCAACACAAACTCTTGACTTGGGATCAACATACAAAGCCATAATTATTTCGATCAGACTTTATTTAGCAAGCATCTAAACCATTTAATTGTCAGTGTTCTTTTAAAAGGAAATTTCGACCTGAAATTTATGAGTGGCAAATATTTGTGACCAAAATAAGGAGATCACCACAGTTCTACTTCGAATCGGCAGAAAACTAATGGGCAACTAAAAACTCTTTGAGCATATGCGAAATTGTGAGGTCGATGAGCAAATAAAATTGATCCTGTTTCATTAATATCGTAAAGTACGATGTTCTTGAACGCTTTAGAGGAAGGAATCCCAGTGCATTTCATAATCATCTATCAGAGTATAATAACAACATACACGTATATAGGTGATCATGCACAGGGACTCCTGCAAGGTTGTTGCATCTGCAACGTTGCAACGCATCTGCTGACGTTGCATGTATGCCCTCTTCATAAATTGCGGAAATACTCCTTAATAAGCTGCAGCTTCACGAATTTCGTATGGGGCTGGCTGTTGACTCTATGCTCCAGGTTGATTCGAGGTTCATTCTCATTGACTTGTCTGACCAAACTTAGCGTTCGTGCGATAATGCCGCTGTATGAAAAGTGTGTCGCTACACTGTATTCTAGCCCACCATAGATAGACATAATAAAGTTATGCTTGAGTTATTAAACTTGTCAATCGTATACAGAAATCGCCTTCAAGATCATCCATCATTTGTAGCTTCTCTCTCCCAAAAGCCTGTTTTTGTACTGATATATTTTAGAATTTGCTTGATCTTGTTCAGAGATAGAGTAGACCTATCATGCTCATTTTGCGTGCAGAGATGAATCATCAAGCTAAGGATTTGAGTTTCTTCTAGATCGTTCTGCTGCATGCACATGAGCAATGTAATGATTTCTTTTTGTTCCTAGCAAAGAAGAGAAGTATAAAGTAATGCATCGATCTTTTTTAATTGTATTATTTTCTGTGATTCATTTCAATTTATATATAAAATAGCATTACGATGTTTGCAATTGCTCTAGAACAAGCTTTGTAGTTAAAATCGCTGTTAAGACCCTTAAAATATCAGCATTCATTTTTATAGGCCTACTAGAAAAGCAGCAGGATAGAAGTTCTGTTGTAGTTTCCAGTGGATAGATGCAAGCCATTTCTTAGTAAACAGAAAACGTGCGGCCCAACATGAAATCCCTTTATATAGAATTAGACCTTTCATTTTTTTGTTTTTTCTTGCAAGAATTTGACTTTTTAGAAGTGTGTTAGGCTTAGGCTAAAGTTGACAACAAAGTGATTTTTACTCATTCGATTTCCACACTCATTCATGCCAGAAATATCTGTTGTCCGATGAGCATGGAACTGCAGTTGAAATGAAACTATGGTTATCAATTTGAAGTTAACAGGTTCAAAACCTGTTATGACGCAAAACAAGGTTTAAAAGGTTAAAAGGTTTATGACGCAAATGAAATATTGAGTTAGGGTATCCTAAAATAACCCTCCTGGATGCCGGTGAAACACCTGCCCTAAGCGCGTCCCTGTAGGTGACAAAAACCAATGCCACGGTTACGCGCGCGTGATTAGCCGCAGGCCACGCGTAATTACGAACGATTCAAGACATTTGAGAACCTGTACGTTCCTTTTCAGGAAACAAAATATCCCTGGAAACAGGAAGCAGACCTGTTATGAGCTGCTAATAATCGAAGTTACATAGCCATCAATGATGATTGATGCAAGTGAACAACATTCACACCTCCGTATTCCTTTCTAGTATGGAATGTTATAAACAAATGAACATAACACGACACGCATTATTGCGTAAGTAAACGTTTTGACTTCATTGCATGCAAGGTTGGAAAGACTGCCTCACCTGTTCATGCAGAGTGACACAGATTGCAGCATGGTTAGACTGAATGCATTAATTAAACATTTAGTGAACTCAGCACTAACCAACATTGCTAGAAAATTATGATGACATATTTTCTAATAATTAAGTGGACTATATCCAGAAAATTTGTCAACGGTTATGTGTCTTAAAAACAGAGCACAACCTTTTTCCGAAGATAAATTGGTCATTCAATCTAGCGGAATAAAATTTCAAGTGTATTAATTATCAAAGCATTAATCAATCGTCACGTGGTTTTGTAAAATATTTAGTCAGCTGTTGCCTATAAGCTACTTCCGATTTACCTTGGTGCTCTTGCTTTATTTTTCGTTATCTTATATCTTGATATTTCCTTGCCATCGTCACTGTATGCGATTTACATTTACCTCAGGCGTAGATCCCTACTTGACATAATTACAGTTTCTTTACGCAGAACATCTAAGCTGCAATTTGTTCAAGCTGACGGGTGATCTTTTTTGAGCTAGTAAAATCACAGTTTTACAACATCAGTCTCATAGAACCTGAATGGCAATTCATACCAATCTTGTGCCCTGTCGCTGCTTTAAGTTCCTGTTCATCTAATTTGAATGCCAGCATGTGATGCTAAAGGCTATTGGGTCTTTGTAATAAGTTCTTGGAACCATTTTCGCATAAATTTCGGAAAAATTATTTGAAGAAAACTTCAGCAAAGCGAGGTGAGGTAGCTGATACATGTTCAAGTATAATCAAAAATTCATAAAACCTAAAAAAGTCAACTTTTTTTAATGAATACTAAGTCAAAAGAAAATTTGCGAAACTCAACATTAGAAAAAAAAATAAACTGGCAAAATACCCTGTAAATGAGTGTTCACCCTGTCGTGGGGCGCGGTCTTTCATGAATAATATACTATACTTTTTCTCATCTAATATTCATCTAATATTTCCCAGAAATATAATTGATATGCTAACTCTTGAATACTAACTTTTCTTTCTCGAATAAAACGTAATATTCGCCACATAAATAGTGCTTTAGAAAATAGTATTTTAAGAATTGCCTTGAACACATGCAAAACACAAAACATGATAAGCAATAAAGATAAAATTCCTTTCAATGAGTTATCTTCCGTAGTGTATAAGTATACTTGTGAGCATGCAGTCAATGCTACGTCGGTGAAACCCGTCGCCATATTTTCACTAGGATAAACGAACACGTGAAAGGTCGACCAGCATCCGAAATATCTCTTCATGTTCACATCCCAAATAAAGATAATTTTAAAATTCTCATTCGCACTCCATACACGAAAATTGCTGAATCATTGTACATAAAGTCATTCCTTCATTCACAGTACCTAATGAATAACCGCAGCCAATCACAGCCGCTTTTCCTATATTGATTTTTCTTGTCTCATTCGCACTGTATATATTGCATCCTTGTTTATTGACCGTTGTCACTGATGATGGTAGCTCGCCTACTGAAACATGTTTGCTGCTAATGAAGGTAATCATTTCATCATTATCCCTAAATTTTTTAATTGCTTCCCAAAAAAGCATTGGTCGCATTCCCTAACCAGCATGTGAATATACATGAATTACTTTAGCATTATTAAACATCATATTAACTTCTAAGTAGTGTATATCAGTAGTAACTATAGGACCACTCCGAGTAGGCCTGTTTCTCAACATCATACATCTGCATCACAGCACTTAGCAAATGTTCTCATGCATGAGCAGCACCCCTGCAACATTCCTTGGATTCTTTGAGAATCTGTGAACATGTTGCGGACGAAATTAACAGAATTTCCAAAATTCTATTTCGAACTTTTAATTCTAAGGAAGGTCATACACAAACATCCTCAGCCGGCCTCAGCTTTGAGTTCACTCATTGGCCCATCACGTAAGCGTCTGTTAGTCCATGCCACTCGGACATGCTTGCATCATCATGACAATCAAACTTTATTTCCTTGTCAACATATGAATAGCTGCTGATATATGTATATTAATTGTGCACTTAGGGTTAAATGCAGCTGTGTTATGTTCAATATTAGCTAATCGTTTTGTCTTGAAGTCAATATTCCAATAATAATGATAATAATCTTTATTCAATGGTCTACTGAGAGTCGGTAGACGCAGCACATGCGAAAATTACAGAAGGTAAATACATAAAAAAACATCAGTCACAACTATGTATAAAAAGTGGTCATGAAGCTATTTGCAAAATCGAATGAATAACTTCTGAAATCTTGAAGTCTTGGCACGCGGTGGGCGGAATTCACAGTTGCTTCTCAGCAGACGGTTCTTGCTTGTGAAAAATTCAAGAAGAAGGTGAGAGTCGCTGGACATCACTTTCCGTACAAGAGTGGAGCAAGTCTTCTCAACCACGCTTTTGAGTGGTGGATCTATCTTCATTCCGATGATCTTTGAAGCTCTTCTTTCCACATTCTCCAATTTGCTCCAAAGACATTGTGGTGCATTTACGAAGACCGGAGAACAGTAAAGAAAAATCGAACGTACGTATGCAAAGTATGCCTTATGGAGTCTCTGTTGAGCACCCGGATCTTCGGAGGTTATAGAGGATATACAGCCTTTGAGAGGCAGCTGATGCAACTCTCTTGATGTGCACGTTCCATCTTAGAGCGTCACTGATGTGTATACCCAGGATCTTGACACAGTTTGTAGTTTTGATCGTGGATCCGTCGTTGTTTCGCAAAGGTTCAGGATCACCAAAGCCCCTCTTCGTAACTATATTCATCACAGAACACTTTGTGAAGTTAATTGGAAGCCCAAACACAGCAGACCATGAATTCAAGTGATCCCACTCGAGTTGGAGGGTGTCGTCATCGGCATATCGTAGTGATTGCACGACATGTGATACTCACTAAGTATATCACTAAGTAGTATCACTATGTAATACTCACTAAAGTCCATATAGTAATGAGCAGTTGTTATTTGCGTCAGAAGCGTTCTTTCCTGAGTGTTACGCAATTTAGCTAACTAATTTTCTATTTTATTCAATCACAAAATTTGAAAATTGCAATGATTAATTTCAATAATTGCAATGAATAACTGATAATTTTGTTGATGTAATAAGCAGCATATGAGAAGTTCATTCTGATCTCATCAAAGTTCTTGTAAGATTGTAGGATGCATTATGACTGTGCATATTATTTGTAATTTTCACATTTGACTTCTTAGTATTCTTCAAAGTGCGATCACTCTGGTAGTCTATTCATGATCTGGGATGGGACAGAGCAAGAACATGCTCAGTTAAGCGATCTTACGGCTGACTGTGCTTTTTAGCTAAACGGAGATCCTATCTAGACGGCAATCTTTCCGCTTCAGTCATGGAAACAGTCTTATTGTATGGCGGGCAATTTCGAGCTAAAGCAAGATTTCGCTATTTTCTGATTCACTTTGAAGTGTCTAGGCTATACCACAGAATTAGATTCATCTGCGCGCTTCGGCGGGCAGATAAACAAAATATTTAATTCTGTGGTCTATATTTAATATGAAGCGGGTGATTAGGTTCTTCATCTGTCAAACATTATTATCACAATTAATTTGAAGATATAATATTTGATCGCATAAATAATGACTAGGATACTATGTACTATCAAATTTAGTCTATCTCATTATTTTGTTATGCACTTTAGGAGCACATTGTTCTTGAATTTCTAGGTTGACAATAGTTTTTCTTATAGTATTACGAAAATTCTTTTTGTTTTAAGACTTACTCATGCGAAAGCTAAAAGCTGCGCGTATGATGCAATGATAATTAGCCTTTCCAATGATTATCATACATTATATGAAAACTGATCTATCTTTCTCGTGATTATATTCGGCATGTTATCGCGCGTTATGTTAATGTCTCTTATTTGTTAGAAACTTATGAGAGCAACAGACTGACGACTTAAGATCCCTTTCTCTTCGAAAAGAGAGATGAGTGGAAAAGATCGTGATCACATAAAAAGTATAATGAGGATCAAAGCATTAAATAATTATAAACCTATCTCGGAGATCATTTTATCTCAGATGCAATGAAGTAAATCATCTGTAAATAGTCAGTTTTTGTAATCTTGTGTAAATGGAAAGGTTATAAGAAAGTTGTTCTCTTTAGCGACATATGATAATTCGATCATAAGTATCGAAGATAAGATGTCTTCTCCTCTATCGTTATAATGCTCTTACTTTATTCTTTATGAGGTAATGCATCAAACGACTAATCATTTGTAAATGTCTATTTAATTTATTTTCAGAGTGAAGTGCTTTCCATGTCTCAATGAATGTAAAATATTATTTGAGTTTTTCAACATGTCAATCAAATATTCGAACTTTTTCCTCACGTGAATTTACTCGGAAATCGCATTCTGCACTTAATGACCACATGTGTTCACCCAATTTGAAGAAGAACATGAGCTAGAAATTAACTTTGAAATAAAATCCACTATCAACTGACATTTTGAATTCGGGATCGAAGGTGGGGTGTGTTCCGAAATTCAAAAATCTGTCGGGCGCATTTTCGATACTTTAATTCGAGGTCAAATTGTGCACATGACGTATTCTGCTCTCAAATTTCTACCACACAGTCCAGTTTTGAAGGAAAGACACTTCAGCATTCAGAGTGTCCTTGATTTTGAGAAAACTTGCTTTATCAATCTGTTGGACGTACTCGATAGATTATCTCAATCTTCAGATCATGACTTCTTTTGTGATAATAGTGCTATTTCATGACAAAGTTGAGCAGCATTTTTGGCGTAATCGTTATCCATATCATCTACTGCGGATAAATGCTGTTCCTTTCTGCATTAGTTATACTTTGAATTTGGACTAGTTGTACTTTGAATGAAAAGGTAAGCTTATCGACAGATAATAGTATCTATTGATGTCTATTAAATATCCCTTCAAACAATAATGATATAATTTGATGACAGAAATTAAGCAGTATTTCGGCATAATCGTGTTCAAAACTGCATATTCACCCTGATGGCATATTTAGTGCAGTGGCAGCTTTAGGATTCCAGGCGAGAGGCTGCCATGGCATCTTATACGGATAAATGCGGTAGTTTGCCTTAGTATGGAATACAGTCGCTTCTTTGCGAATAAAGTATCACATGACACATTTATTTTATGACGATATCTCTAATGAATACTCGAAATTGAACAAGTATGAGAGATGGAACGATAGGACTCTCAGTGTTTTCGTGTAGACACAACATGGATCCACTGTTCAATTAATTAATTTGAAAAAATCACTAATGATTAATTGATTTCATAAACTCACCGTCGAAAATGTAAAACTGCGATTTTACTCCAAAGTACTTTTTCCTTTCATTACTATTGCTGTGTTAAATGTTTGCTTTTATTGTGAGCATGTATTTAATTTCACCGTTGAGCTGACGCCTCACATTCCTCATTATTGGGGTGTTTTCATTCTCCTAATATGCGTCTTTATCAATGCTGCTACTAGTGCATTCTTCTGAAAGACAGCAGCATGAATTTTTATAAATGATCAATGATAATTTATAGCAAGTTTTTCTGGTATTTTCAACCGGCCATTTACCAGGTCAAGTCATCCAGCCATCCAAATGTGAGACTGATCGCTGATCGCTTTCTGCTTGAAATTCCGCCACCAATTTTGAAAAAATGCATACTACATTCAGTGATTACATATTAAGTATGCAGCGCAGTGTTCTTTTATTGGGAAAACACATTGCACGTTCACAAGTTGAACTACATATATATATAAATACGAAATGTGCTCTCCTGCCCCACCGAGAATTGTACTCTCCTGCCCCACTTGTACATGAAGGGACCAGGGCCTACAACAATCGTCGGACCAGGCATTTGGAGGTGCTCTGACTGTCATATATCTTCATTCATATCAGTACATATCACAGCACAATCATATTCCGCAAAAGCTAACTCTAAATATGAAAATTGAGGGCCTACAGCAATCGATCGTCGGACCAGGCATTTGGAGGTTCTCTGACAGCCATAGCACTTCTTTCACATCAGTACATATCAATGCACAATCATATTCCGCAAAAGCTAACTCTAAATACGAAAATTGAGGGCCTACAGCAATGGACGGACCATGCATTTGGAGGTGCTCTGACTGTCATATATCTCAGTACATATCACAGCACGATCATATTCCGCAAAAGCTAACTCTAAATACGAAAATTGAAGGGACCAGGGCCTACAGCAATCGTCGGACCAGGCATTTGGAGGCGCTGACAGCCATAGAACTTCTTTCACAACAGTACATATCAATGCACAATCATATTCCGCAAAAGCTCATACGTGGGGCAGGAGAGTCAGTGGGGCAGGAGTGCACATGGGGGCAGGAGCGTACAGTTGTGGGGCAGGGGCGTACATTTCATATTCGTCCGTGGGGCAGGAGAGTACAAGTGGGGCAGGAGAGTACAATTCGGTGGGGCAGGAGCGCACATTTCGTATCTATATATATATATATATATATATATATATATATATATGTATGTATGTATTATGGAAACTGCCTGCTGATAGCTCATTAACCAGACAGGAAGGAAGTCTCCTTTTATCGGATTTATGACTATGTCTTAATGTCTAAAAGATTTGTCATTATGATGTCTAATTTTCTTCTAATCATGGTGCCTTTCGAAACTAAAGCATATACCGAAAAAATATTCGAGTGATTTCATTGCTTTATTCATCAGAAATTTATGTCATATCAGAAAAATGAAGAAATCTAATGTATTGAATGTGTTTGTTTAATTTATCACATATCTGCATTTATGATTTATGGCGGCTCCTCAATCGGAATATACTCGTAGAATGCAGTTGCAAAAAGTATTCAGAAGAATCACGTACAATTCCGAGTTGCTACTGCAAGAATGATAAGAGAATGATGAAATATGGAATAGCGAAAGTAATGGGCCAACACATGAAATTAATATGCCTGATTAATTAAAAGATAAATAAGTTCTGATTCTGACATAAAATGTGACAAAAGAAATCATAAATGGGAGTTTGGCTCGGTGCACCTTTTATCCGTTTCTGCAACTCAATTTTCCTTCTTCATGAATAATATTTTCGCAGACTCTTTATGTCTACAGGTTTAGCATTTGCCATCCACTTCATTAGCTGATGGGACTGTCAAAACGCTTGGGAAATAGGCTACCTGATTGTAAACTCACTTTGAATGAATAGCAATGAACGCAATATGTCTTTAGTAGTCAGAATCAAATAGATTTATTAACAGATTCCTCGTTCATCGCGGCGAAACAGACAAGGAAATTAATAGGTCCTTGTGAATTTTCAACCCTTTGTGGCAACTCGCTCAATATGCAAAAAGGTCAAAATTCATGACAAGAATTCATATGAAAATATAAATGGCTGGTAATGGGTTCTATATGAAAACATCGTAACATGAAAATTATCGTAAATGAAAACATCGTATATGAAAACATCGTAAATGAAAAACATCGTAGATGAAAAATATTGTAAATGTACTTGAAGAAAATCGAATTGTGAGGTACATAAGCGAACGTTAATTAAAATGAAGAGGCCTGGCATTTATACGTGGGACTGATAATTGAATTTAGTTGAAAAATTGAATTAAAATATAATCGATGCTGCTTTCAGAGTTGACAGAGATTAGCATGCTTGTGTAACATTTTCGTGTAACATCCTGGCAAAAATGACTCCCCAATCCCTAATCATCATGCTCTAGTGAAATGATTCGATCGGTAAACACAATCTTCAATGAAATGTGTTCTAAAGTTCAGTGATTGGTTAATGTACTCAAAGCCCATACATATTCACAGGACTCATCTTCCCCTCTTCATAAAAATCAAAGTCGAGAAATTCTTGAATTTCTTTCCCATCGAAATATCTTAAAACAGTATTCTGTTCAGTCAATATTATACATGTATTTTCAACAAACACTGATCTACGAAAGTTCGTGCGAATGGCTATCAAAATAAAAGCAATATTTCTTTTGAATAAAGGCAAACTTTTCTAGATGTTCATATGGAACAGTGGCTTCTTTGTAAATTTAAAAATATTTTAGAAATAATTCCTATTAAGTGAATGATGCGAATATTTGGAAATTAAATGAACCAAGAAAAACCTATCAAGAAAGGAATTTGAATTTCAAGTTACAAGCTGATCGCAGAAACCGATAAGTTAATTGACTGATTAAACGTACAGAACTTGTAGAGGCGTTTCCATAGTTTCCTTGATGAGTTTACCTACAAAAGTGACCAAATCTGGCTGCACTTCAGCGCCTTTTCTAAAAAATGAAGTGATAAAATGATAAATGTGGTTTATAACAATGCATATGTGTTCATTGTGGAGAGTTCTATATCGGAAAAACTATGAGAAAAACTGGAAATCAAGAACATACCAGACCCACTGACAGTAAATATAACTCCAACGCCTTCTATCAGCATAAAAGAATAGACTTCTGAAAGAATATATGTATAGGTTGGGCAGTATCAGGAATATTGGAATTTCCAGGTCGGTCTCATCAGCAAACTGTTCAACACACGAGACAACAACAACAGAATTAAAAATACAATACAAAATATTGCTTCATTTTTAACCGTATTACCTCGCTTGTAGGCAAAAACGATTGAAGCGATTTCAAATTTAAAGACAAGTATTTTTCGGAAAAAGTGACGCCCTTTTCGCGTGTTTTCACTCACTCAGTGGTTGCGCTAACAACACCGCGCTTTCATGAGCTCCAGCTTGCAGTTAGGTTCCGCTAGAGAGCTGTTTGGTTCTTATGCTTTGACTTTGGTAAGTAATAGAATATCGTCGGTCAGTGCCAATAATTTTATCAAGACCAACTGATTTTTCCACTTTGCCGGAGTCATAAAGTAAGTAAATAGTAGGTATATATAGGTATATAAATATATATATACGACAAATAGTAACCCACGCAGAAGGCAAAAAGAAAAAGCACAATTTTGTAGCCCAAACCGGTTTCACCTGTGTTCCAGGCTTCTCACGGGCAACTGAATTATATTACAAAATTTCGAACTGAAGCATGCAAATGATTATGCATCAAAGGGTTAAAGAAGATAATATTCTTTTTCCTTTAATGCCACGCCGCCTGAAATACAGTAACGACCTTGAAATTCCATTCTCCATAACTCATCGGCGATCATCATCCTTTCTTTCTTTTTGCACATCTGCTTACAACGAGAAACTACAACATAAGTAACAATTATTTTTGCGTCCATGCACATCAGTAAATCAGTGTATGGCTCATGTTACTTTGAATGTCTCGTACTATGTAATAACTTGATTTTAATTTTCCGAATAAAAGTTATTATTATTGCTATTATTATATGCGCCTTGCTCCATGAAATAGGGATCTCATCGTTGCCGTCTTACAGTGCATAGGAGCTTGAGCGCAATTTGGAATACATACTGCACTGTTGGTATCTTTTTGATGCCAAGCTGTGGTGATTTTTCCTTTATGTTTGGATATTTTGATGTCAAGAAAACATAGAGAGTTTTCCTTTTCAACTTCCATAGTATTTTTCTAATCAGTAGCCTACCTAAATCATTAATAAATTTGAAAACTTCGCTTGCTTTAATTTCGTTATTAAATGCGACGAGACAGTCGTCGACGTATCTTTTACAAAAAACGACTATATATACATGTATACGAGCGTATATATATATATATATATATATATATATATATACAAAATAGTGAAATCAAAAAATGGAAATTAATACGACAAATAGTAACCCACGCAGAAGGCAAAAAGAAAAAGCACAATTTTGTAGCCCAAACCGGTTTCACCTGTGTTCCAGGCTTCTCACGGGCAACTGAATTATATTACAAAAATTCGAACTGAAGCATGCAAATGATTAACATAACATAATAGATATATGACACTAATCATATGTACTGAAATGGAAAAGGAAATCATAGATTTTTCGGGATGAGCACAGTGAGATTCTATGATACTGGTGCATGTTACTCACTTAATGATTTACATTTAATTTTGGTTTTAAGATATTTATACACATTTTTTCATTTAGTTCTCTCATGCCTCTGTCACTTCCATTCGGCAATTTATATATTGGCATAATCCAAAATGGGGGATCTTCATTTTTTGCACATGCAGATATGTGTTTGCTGGCGTGTAAAATGGCATATTTATTTTCTCTAACCTACTGTCTATGCACCCTTACTCTAGAACGAAAAATATCTCCTGTTTGCCCCACAGAAAGCTCACCACAACCCCCACACTTCATAGCATATATGAGATCCTTTGTGTTACAATTCATATTTGATCTAATTTCGAAAGATTTCATTTCTCCATTTATCTTATAAAATAAAGTTGTGCCCTCTATTAAACAATTGCAGCATTCACATCTACTGTCTCCACATTTTGTAACACCGATCAAAGTTTTCCTGTTGTTATTTCTAAGTTGAAGTAGTAATGAAGGAGGCTAACGGTATGAACGTCTTATTCTATAATTTTTAAAAGTCGACGTCACTTTATTCTATAAGATAAATGGAGAAATGAAATCTTTCGAAATTAGATCAAATATGAATTGTAACACAAAGGATCTCATATATGCTATGAAGTGTGGGGGTTGTGGTGAGCTTTCTGTGGGGCAAACAGGAGATATTTTTCGTTCTAGAGTAAGGGTGCATAGACAGTAGGTTAGAGAAAATAAATATGCCATTTTACACGCCAGCAAACACATATCTGCATGTGCAAAAAATGAAGATCCCCCATTTTGGATTATGCCAATATATAAATTGCCGAATGGAAGTGACAGAGGCATGAGAGAACTAAATGAAAAAATGTGTATAAATATCTTAAAACCAAAATTAAATGTAAATCATTAAGTGAGTAACATGCACCAGTATCATAGAATCTCACTGTGCTCATCCCGAAAAATCTATGATTTCCTTTTCCATTTCAGTACATATGATTAGTGTCATATATCTATTATGTTATGTTAATCATTTGCATGCTTCAGTTCGAATTTTTGTAATATAATTCAGTTGCCCGTGAGAAGCCTGGAACACAGGTGAAACCGGTTTGGGCTACAAAATTGTGCTTTTTCTTTTTGCCTTCTGCGTGGGTTACTATTTGTCGTATTAATTTCCATTTTTTGATTTCACTATTTTGTATATATATATATATATATATATATATACGGTATATAATATAATGTTCAAAAGACTATTTCATAACTAACAGTACTATTGGTTTCACGAATCAACGATCATCAGATGTACAAATTGTGATTTCACATTCTACAAAAAAGGCACTTTAAAATTCAAAGTTAGATGCATAGGGCTATAAAGACAAGAAATTTAGGTTAGAAAATATCATAGGATCATAGATTGATCTAAGTCGAGTGGGCATAGTTATTTCAGGTGGGCAATTATAAACTTTCTACGGTGCCGACATGTGGATATAATCTCAGATTTCTTATTCAGCAAATAAGTGTCTTTGGAGGTCAGAATGTGGAACTTTTCAGCGAGACACAAGGCACATTTTCGAGTTCCGCACTTGTATGGTCTTGATTGCTCGAGCACTTCCCATTGTGTGTTGTATTCTTCATTTTTGTCATTCAAGTTCCAAATGTATTTTGACAATGCTGTTTCGTTCCGGTATTGAAAGTTGGTGAATGATTTTTTGTGGTTTCTGTATCTAGTCTTAAAATCATTTTCTGTTTGTCCAATGTACGTTTTCTTTTCGTTTGTTGTAGATACAGTTGCTTTGTAGACAACAGAACTTTTCAAACATTCTCCATTTAAAGGACAGGAATCTTTTCTTTTACAGTTGCATTGTTTTTCTTCCGCTTTCACATTGGTCACATTCTGAATTGCTTTGTAGTTGTGCTTTTTGATCATATTTTTAACGTTTGATGTACAACTGTAGCTAACTTTGACACTATTTCTGTTAAATAGAGACCTGTATTTGTGGTGTTGAGGAAAATGAATATCCAACAGAATGAGAAAACGTCTACCAATATTTGTCTTCACACTTAGGTTGAACGGAGGGTTGAACCAGAGTATGTTTCGCCGTCTTCTGTTTTTCTTGACATCACTTGGCTGGTACTGCAAATGTTTATTGAAACCACTTTTTTTAAGTGCTCTTTCATAATGTCCTTTCACTTTCTCAAACTCGTTTCTGTCACAAGATAAATTCGATATGCGTCTTTCTATCATTGATGGAATTTGTTTGATAATTGATGGTGGATGATTTGATTCTTTGTTTATATACATGGTTGTATTGTTTGGTTTGATGAAAGGTCTGTACTTGCCAGATGATAGGTCGAAGTATACATCGAGAAAATCCGTCGCTTGAATATTACACTCTGCTGTTATTTTGAGATTATGTTCTTGGAATATTCTGATGATAGATTTCCGTGTTCTATCTGCTTCAGGTCCACTTTGACCAGAGAACACTGCCAGACCATCGTCTCTGAACAGTCCCACTTGCTCTCTTCCAAATCTGTTGCATAAGATGTCAAGGAGGAATAATCCCACCAATTCGCATACTTCTGCGCCATCAAACTACCCCATAGTGACGTCAAACGTATACATGTATACAAACGCTCGTATACATGTATATATAGTCGTTTTTTGTAAAAAATACGTCGACGACTGTCTCGTCGCATTTAATAACGAAATTGAAGCAAGCGAAGTTTTCAAATTTATTAATGATTTAGGTAGGCTACTGATTAGAAAAATACTATGGAAGTTGAAAAGGAAAACTCTCTATGTTTTCTTGACATCAAAATATCCAAACATAAAGGAAAAATCACCACAGCTTGGCATCAAAAAGATACCAACAGTGCAGTATGTATTCCAAATTGCGCTCAAGCTCCTATGCACTGTAAGACGGCAACGATGAGATCCCTATTTCATGGAGCAAGGCGCATATAATAATAGCAATAATAATAACTTTTATTCGGAAAATTAAAATCAAGTTATTACATAGTACGAGACATTCAAAGTAACATGAGCCATACACTGATTTACTGATGTGCATGGACGCAAAAATAATTGTTACTTATGTTGTAGTTTCTCGTTGTAAGCAGATGTGCAAAAAGAAAGAAAGGATGATGATCGCCGATGAGTTATGGAGAATGGAATTTCAAGGTTGTTACTGTATTTCAGGCGGCGTGGCATTAAAGGAAAAAGAATATTATCTTCTTTAACCCTTTGATGCATAAATTATTTTCAAAATTAAAGTTAATTTTCTTCAAATGCAATTTGCAGGCGTTCTAGGGATCGCACAAAGTCGGTAGAGGTGCCATTAGAAGTGCATTGATCTCTTCTTTCCTTTAGTTACAAATTTTTTGCCGCTTTGGGTCAGCATTGTCAAAATGCGCAAAGTCAAAATGTCCTCAAGAGAGTACAATATGCATGAAAGCGTTAATTGCTTCTTTAAAACAACTCATGGCTCTCTCATCACGGCGAACTTTCAAAACTCCAAGACATTTTTCCAGACATTCGTTTCCGCAAATGATGCGATGACATAGACGATTTAGCTTTTCAAGTTTTTTGCTGTTTTTCTTGCTAGTACCGACATAGATGGCTGAATTGTACTCAAGAATAGATCGAATGGAAGCATTGTATACTAATATTAGTTCGTTCTTTGAGACACTAAGCCATTTCAGTCTTCTAAGGGCATATACTCTTTTGCTGGCAGTCTTGCAAATATAACAGAAATATGACTGTCCCAGTTGAATAATTCGTTGAATACTACACCGAGGAATTTCAATTCCGTACAAAAAGCGATATTCGACGATGATACAAAATTATTAATGCTGCCTTTCCTGACGTATATTCGCTTGGTTTTGCCAGTATTCACATTCAAGCCATTTGCGGAACACCATTTTCTTCTTCTGATGTTATCATTGACTCGCAAAGGGATATGTTCGAACAGTTTATATCCTCAGATGATGAAAATTATAAAAAAAGCGTGTGATTAGATAGATGACTAAAATATTCCTAAGCAATGGATATAATGAAACTCAATTAACAGAGTAAAGGATGAAATGGAGGCAAGGCTTGATTTTCCGAAAATAGATGATAACGAGAGAGAGAGAGAGCGCAACAGAAAATTGTTAATTGGCAACATCCTTACATCCGCGAAACTCATCCTACTATCAAGAGCAAAAATAATCTCAATAAAATTTTACCTGAGAGTGTCAGAGTTAGACCTGCGTTCCAAACTATCAAAACCAGCATGTTTTTCAAAAATAAAAACCCTATTTCATCCAATTTGAAATCTGAATGTACGTTTCCTACACTTGTGGTGGCATTGTAAACATGTCTATATCGGAAAAACATCGCGACACTTTTCTACTCGTATCTCTGAACAATTGAAGGGATTCTGTACCGACAGAAATATCTACTTTTAGAATTATTGCCTGCACCAGACATCATAAACTCTTAGAATCAAAGAGAATAAAAATTTGTTGAATAATCGTGAAGGCTCCGTTCCACTATTGTTGAACCGACGTTTATAGAGATTTTGTAGTGTAACCTTTGGTTTGACATCTCAAAGTCTGCTTTTGATTTTATATTGTTCTTTATTGTCTCTAATGAAATACGCATTTTACTTGTCACGTCATTTTCCATTTCTCTTGTAACCCAAATGTAGCCCGTAACTGTGTTCATGACTCGATTCTGCATGTCATCGCATATAAAGTGCTGATTTGTAATTCATTTTATCCATCCGTTGATAAAGGACATTGATAAAGGAGCATTGTAATGAAGTCTATTTGTATGAAACACCAGTGGAGGGCAAGGATAAATTTTTCGATAAAACGATAAATTTTTCCGCTAAGTCCGATAACGATAATGCGATAAATTTGGACCTCCAAAATAAAGCGACAACGATAAGTCCTGCGATAAATCCAAAAATATGGTACTGCCTTTTACTACTTATATGTATTAAAACCTGTTTTTTACACTTAAAACACCATATACATGTACATGTAATATTGAATAAAGCAATAACACCAAAAGACTCCAAATTAGCACTTCATTACTTTATAACATACAAATCAACAAAACTGTCACACCACAACAACACAAACACAAATACAACAATTTAAGGCACATGTAATTCATCATCCTCCTCATCCACCCCCTTGGTTGGCACCTTGGACCTCTGGTTGAGGAGGTAAAGGTTCCCTTTCAAAAAAACAAGGTTTTCAAAATTTTGTTCGCTGAGGCAGATAAATGATATCCAATGAAATTGAAGTCGCTGAAGTTAGCACCAACGTTAGCACCAACTTTTTTGCATTTTTTGACATAAAATATACTTTTTTGTCATGTTTTGGTTGTCAAACGGCGTTTTTGATGTCAGAGGCAAATTTTTCGCATTCTTTTACTTAAGTGAGCTGGTTTCAGCAAAATTTTTGAAAAAACTTGGTGTTAACGTTGTGCTAACTTCAGCGACTTATGAAATTGCGCGTTTGCGGAATGCAGAAGATCGCTATTTCCAAAAATGTCGTCTGTCCGGAATTACCTCCATGTATAGGATTACTCCATCTCTAAAATACATGAAAGTAGCCTCAATACGGAATAACGGGATAAATGTATCAACTGACCATTAACTGGCCATTTGATAGTACTTATACTGACGTTGTTCAGACAATGAAATAGGTGAAAAACAGTTCAATACAGTCTCCGAGACGACTTCAATTGAAGCTAATTAAACTCCTCACTAACCGATTCCGTCTACCGAATCATGTGAAATTGAAAACGAAACTAGTTGTAAAATAATGCTAAAAACGGCTTTTTTGTTTTCTTCTTTAACGCGGGAAATTTTAAAGAGATAAAATTTTCCGGTCTCTGTGATAAGCGATAAATTTTCGACTAAAGCGATATTATCGTTTTATCGCTTTACTTATCGCAACGCTCACCACTGTGGCCATTTTCGAGTTACCAAATCGATGTGACCTTGGCAACTCGAAAAGGTGATTATTTGCAAAAATTTACACTTTTACATGAACTTCGTCAAGGTTTCTTCGAAATTTTTAGTCGGTCAGAGCTCGATTATTTTTGGAAAACCGGCAATTCTAAGTTTGAAAACAAAATAGTAAATTGCAATTGCGTGTAATTTGTGATTACGTTTCATCCAAAATATTTTGATAGAACCAAAAATTTAGATTTCTTCGTTTTACTGTTTGGTCTTGCACAGGAAAATTTAAAATGTCGAAAAGTCCATGCATAGAATTAATTCTTTTGATGTTGAAGTCCAATTTCTTTTTCCTATCTCTAGTATAGTCTTTCTGTTAATGTCCACTCATCAATTTCAGCTAAATTCATGGCTCGGTGAGTATTCATTGAAATATATTCAGGTTGCAAATCAAAATGAGCTCTTTCTATTTTGGTCGGCCGTGCGATGTCCTAGTATAGTGAGAAGAGACTTGATTTGATTTACTATACTCAGAGGATAGTTTCAATCCAGAGAAATGGCGATGGCCTGTTGAGAGGAATAGTATATCCTCCGCAAGTAATGGTATTCTCTGGTCGGTTTAGATGCAGTCTTATCCATTGTTAGGCAATGGGATCAATCAACATTCCTCTGGATTGTGCATGCAATTGAAAAAAAAACTCTCGCTGGTAGCACAAAAGAAGTCTTATCTCATTTCATAAGGACATCGTGTGTGCCGACCAGAACTGGAAAAATTCCACTGAAACTTTTTAATTCCAATTCCAATTCCAGAGCAGAAATTTCAGTTCCAATTCCAGTCGAAACAGTTCAATTCAATTCCAATTCCATAGTGAGATTCAATTCCGATAATTACATGACGCGTATATGTTAATGTATCTAAAGTTTCCTCGCTTCAATCTAACCCATGTGCCCGTGTCCTATCCTCGTTATTCCTGTGTGCCGTTCCCTGCGTCGTTCCTATGTGCATTCTCATGTTCATAGTTCATATTTCTTGTGTACATGTACATGTATATATGTAGCCGGTCAGCCTACGCCATTTTCGTTTCATAAACGAGATATTCAACATCTTGTGAAAAGGAGAAAAGAAAATTAACGGTCAGCAAAGAATCAAACGCTGAGAGAGAGAGAGAGAGAGCACAGAAATTAACAGTACCATAGAAAGTCCTAGAATGGAAATTGCATGAAAATTATGGCACACGCCGGGGGAACTAAGTTGGGGCAAAACGCAAATTGTGCGAGCTGGTTTCCATGTTTTCTTATTTGTATTTATCTTTATCAAGCCAAATTGTGATCTGGATTGCTGCCCCTTGTCCAAAGATCATGTACACAAAAGCAATAGTGAATTTACAAAATACTGCGGCGACAGGATGACAATGAAAGAAATCCTTTAAAACGTTCTGAGTAGTAAGCAAATGACAAACACTCGACCGGCGCCCCCCCCCCTCTGGAACGGCAGAGTGTCGTGGTCGGCCGCCGTGGTGCTTCGGGTCTGAGTCCCCCCCCCCCTCTGGAACGATAGAGTGTCGTGGTGGACTTGGGCGACCGCCAGGATTAGTGTTGAGGCTATAGTGTGTGATGTTTTTGGTGCAATCTGCTGAATGTTGGGTTGTAAATGGGTTGTTTCGAGTGGAAGGAGTGGTTGGATGAGAAAACGGAGTCCAGATTCGGAATCTACGTGAAATTTTGGGTTAGGAAGGATGTTTCCAGCGAAATCGGAGAGAAAAAATTTTCGGCTGACGTCCCCCCCCCCCTCTGGACAGCTTGCTTCGATTTTGGCTTCTAGTGGACGGATTTTGTCGTGCGATAGCTCGTTTGAAAGCTAAGAGTGAGACAAATTCAGTGAAAGAATCGGCTTGTTCCTATCTGTCTTCGTTTAGATGTGAGACGCCATTTAAGATTTTGGGACATTGGTGAAAAACGACAGAGTTAGAATTTGGGACGTTTTGGGCTGTAGCTTCAAAACGAAGCATCGGATTGGAAAACGGATTTCAGATTTGGAATCAGCGTGAAATTCTTTATCTGTATAGTGAGTTTCAAGTCAATCGGCGAGAAAAAATTTTCAACATTTTTCGAAAAACGACAGAGTTAGAATTTGGGATGTTTTGGTGTGTAGCGCCCAAACGAAGCATCGGATGAGAAAACGGAGGCCAGATTCGGAATCTACGTGAAATTTTGGGTTAGGAAGGATGTTTCCAGCGAAATCGGAGAGAAAAAAATTTTCACTGACGTCCCCCCCCCCCCTGGACAGCTTGCTTCGATTTTGGCTTCCAGTGGACGGATTTTGTCGTGCGATAGCTCGTTTGAAAGCTAAGAGTGAGACAAATTCAGTGAAACAATCGGCTTGTTCCTATCTGTCTTCGTTCAAAAGTTAGAGCGGTTACAAGATTTTAGGTCGGAGCTCGCTTACCTGAAAAAATCCTAAGTGTCAGAGTGACTTTGTATGGGTAAAAATTTGAAAATTTTCCAAAGTGTGGAATTTCGACCTGGGACCGTCACCAAAACATTTTTCATCAAATTTTGAAATTTCACTGACGTCCCCCCCCCCCTCTGGACAGCTTGCTTCGATTTTGGCTTCCAGTGGACGGATTTTGTCGTGCGATAGCTCGTTTGAAAGCTAAGAGTGAGACAAATTCAGTGAAACAATCGGCTTGTTCCTATCTGTCTTCGTTCAAAAGTTAGAGCGGTTACAAGATTTTAGGTCGGAGCTCGCTTACCTGAAAAAATCCTAAGTGTCAGAGTGACTTTGTATGGGTAAAAATTTGAAAATTTTCCAAAGTGTGGAATTTCGACCTGGGACCGTCACCAAAACATTTTTAATCAAATTTTGAAATTTCACTGACGTCCCCCCCCCCCTCTGGACAGCTTGCTTCGATTTTGGCTTCCAGTGGACGGATTTTGTCGTGCGATAGCTCGGTTGAAAGCTAAGAGTGAGACAAATTCAGTGAAACAATCGGCTTGTTCCTATCTGTCTTCGTTCAAAAGTTAGAGCGGTTACAAGATTTTAGGTCGGAGCTCGCTTACCTGAAAAAATCCTAAGTGTCAGAGTGACTTTGTATGGGTAAAAATTTGAAAATTTTCCAAAGTGTGGAATTTCGACCTGGGACCGTCACCAAAACATTTTTCATCAAATTTTGAAATTTCACTGACGTCCCCCCCCCCTCTGGACAGCTTGCTTCGATTTTGGCTTCCAGTGGACGGATTTTGTCGTGCGATAGCTCGTTTGAAAGCTAAGAGTGAGACAAATTCAGTGAAACAATCGGCTTGTTCCTATCTGTCTTCGTTCAAAAGTTAGAGCGGTTACAAGATTTTAGGTCGGAGCTCGCTTACCTGAAAAAATCCTAAGTGTCAGAGTGACTTTGTATGGGTAAAAATTTGAAAATTTTCCAAAGTGTGGAATTTCGACCTGGGACCGTCACCAAAACATTTTTCATCAAATTTTGAAATTTCACTGACGTCCCCCCCCCCCCCCTCTGGACAGCTTGCTTCGATTTTGGCTTCCAGTGGACGGATTTTGTCGTGCGATAGCTCGTTTGAAAGCTAAGAGTGAGACAAATTCAGTGAAACAATCGGCTTGTTCCTATCTGTCTTCGTTCAAAAGTTAGAGCGGTTACAAGATTTTAGGTCGGAGCTCGCTTACCTGAAAAAATCCTAAGTGTCAGAGTGACTTTGTATGGGTAAAAATTTGAAAATTTTCCAAAGTGTGGAATTTCGACCTGGGACCGTCACCAAAACATTTTTCATCAAATTTTGAAATTTCACTGACGTCCCCCCCCCCCTCTTATCGATTGCATATTCACAGGGTATATAAGAACGGGATCGGGAGAGGAATTTCACTAAGTTGAGAAACTGACTACAGGTAAGTCGTTTCTCTTGAGGTCCGATATCGGACTTCTGACTTTACATTGCTGATATCAGCTAAGGTGTCAGACTTATAGGTTAGTCAGTATAGCATGACTGACCATTTGATGATAGTAGGCCGAAATCTTCAAACGGCTATAACTTTGCTTCTACAAGTCCTTTAGACTTGATTCAAAAAACATTCGACAGCGTTTGCTATGCTGAAGGTGACAGACTACTTATAAACGTTTTATGAGTAGTACTAAAATACTGAAAAATTTAAATTCATATTTAATGATAATAATTAAAGTTTTTGAATAAAAAGCAGTCGTTTATGAGTCTCTGTGACTTGGGTCGTTTCCTCTTGTAAATAACTCCACCGGTTTTCATGTCAAAACTGGGGCCCGGATACCAACACAGTGATATGACGCACGCTCTGTCCGATCGAGGTTGGATTTGTGGGTCGAGGCCTTGGAGCTGGGATAAGATCCCCTCTGAGTAAGGCCTGTAACGGATTCAAGAGCTTAACACCCAAACGGTTGCTGACTTGCTATCAAATGTTTGGTGACTTAGTCTTTCAATGCATATCAGCAAGTAGTATCCTATAAACACTTGCTATCAAATTTTACTCTATCTTTACAGAATTATCATGACAAAAGCGAGTAATGCCAAGATGTTGGTGGGCAAGTGTAGCTGTGGAAAGATTGCTAGAGGTAGCGAACTGAAGAAACACTTAAAAGAAAAAGAGGGGACGATGGGCCATGAGAGGAAAGTGATGTTGAGGTTGTGTGTGTCTTGTCGGAAATGTGTGATGGGGGATGAGAAGGAATTTATGAAGGCGCATATGCAGTGTGAGAGTGGGAACATCGGAGAGAAGGGGTTCAAGGCATGGTTTGAGGGAGAGTTGTTGGAAAGGGAAGAGGTGAGAAAGGCGGTGGCCACGATTCAGGACGTGATTGGGGAGAAAGTGGTGAGGAATGCGAGTGAGGGGAGTTCGAGTGATGGGAGTTCGAGTGAGGAAGTTGAGTTGAGAGCGAATATGAAGAAGAAGAAGGATGATGTAGATTTGGATGCGGTGATGGAAGATTTGTTTGGAGACATAGCGGATTTGAAGGAAGAGTGGGAGGGGGAGGAAGTGGCTAAGCCGATGGCAGCGTCATCGCCACGGCAGCAAGAGGTGTATGACACGGAGGTATTTGTGAGAATGAAGGATCGTGTGATGGCTTTGGAAAGTAACAATAGAAAGGTTTTGAAGGAGAATGATGAGCTGAAGGTGAAGGTTGAGGGGTATAGGGCAACAAGGGAAGAGTTGGAGAGCTTGAGAAAGAAGGAGAAGGAATGGATGGCGGAAAGGAGCGAGTTGATGAGGAAGGCAGGTTTGGTGGAGAGTTTGCGGGCGAGTGTGTCGAGGAAGGATGAAGAGATAGAGCGGATGCGAAGCGTGGTGAAGGAGACGGAGGAGGTGAAGGTCATTAATAAGAGGTTGACGGGTGAAGTGGAGCGACTGCATGAGCGTTTGAAGTGTCGAAAAAGAAGAGTGTATGAAGTCCATCTTCCCTCTTTGAGAACAATATTTGCGACGCCCCAACCATCACGGATGATCCCAACGTAACCCAGCAGTGTTATGAGGGCGACGGAGTCCGCTGTCTCCACATGAGCATGGACGTTACCGGTCAGCTCGAAGACTTCGTCGTCCGAAAAGTTCGGAAGAAAGTTCCCAGTAAGCTTCCTCAACATGATCATTTTTGTAGCTCATCTAATCTCCTATTCTTTTTCTTTCAGAGTTTTTGCAGAAGTGAGAGGAGTGTCGGTGGACGGAGAACGACCCATGGGCTCTTTTAAGGGCCAACCTTCTAATGCAGCTAAAGCGGTCCCAAGCCCGCCACATATCCTCGGATATGGAATGCAGAGGGGAAGAAAAATAATGAATGGAATGAAATGGGAGGACACTCACGCGCCACACGCAACATAACACACTTCTCTCTTCCGTAGTCTAACAAGCTCTTTACACATGGATCGCAGTCGATTGCTATCCCTGTATCAGAAGTGTAAGCTATCTTAATTTTATTTGACACTATTTCATCTATCATCATCGTCCATATGAAATGTTTTAAGATTTACAAGTTAGACTAAGCGTGCTACTATTTCCCAATGAAAATGTATACATGGTTAAATCATCCACTTAACCCCATCCGTAGTCTAACAAGCTCTTTACACATGGATCGCAGTCGATTGCTATCCCTGTATCAGAAGTGTAAGCTATCTTAATTTTATTTGACACTATTTCATCTACCATTATCACCCATATGAAATGTTATAAGATTTGCAAGTTAGACTAAGCGTGCTACTATTTCCAAATGAAAAAGTATACATGGTTAAATTATTCACTAAAGCCCCATTCAAGTAAGTCAGTATGAAAGCAAAGATAATACGAAATAAACATTTATTATGGCATGTATTTTAAAAGGTCTTCATCGTCAATATCGTCCCAGAGTCTGACTTCACATAGATGACAAAAACAGTTGAGCTGCTTTAAACGTTCTTCTGCAGCGTCCCTCACGTTGTCAATGTACGCCCACTCCGCCACGGTTCGCGGTTGGGAGTTAGGGGTGTACCACTCCCATATTTGATGCAACTGCGACTTGCTGGTCATCTCCATCACATCGTCAGTATCGTACTGGAGATACTTCCACCTCACGCCTGTTAAGTCGGGACACTCCTTCTCACATACACTCTCTTCGTTGTCCGCTGGTAATGATAACTTTCGTATATTGTCCAGTCGGTACACCTTCTCCACCTTCGCCTTTCTTGGTGCATTTGGTGTAACGAGCGCCTTTGGTGTTGAGCATGGAGAGGAGAACTCCAATGCGGTATTTGGTGTTGTTGGAGGGCTTGTCATGTTGACTGTGAATAATGACTTTGAAATGTTTTCTAATTCTTAAGTATACACAAGCAGCCAATCAGAATGAACATCCAATGAATGAAGAGAATGAAAGTATATAAGCAAAGTGATATCCGTATCATTTCACTCTGTCTTTGAGACGCATAATTGAACTGTTCTCTGACGAATTCTGTATTTGAGGCGTACAAGTGAACTGCTCTTTAGTGAATTTCAAATTTGAGTGAAGTCTCTATCTTGTTGAAGTATCAAGCTTAAACATAATTTCGTTCAAATGGTAAGTTGAAAATTTCCTCTCTCATCTCCCTCAAACGTGTAGCTAATAGCATCTTCCTCAATTTCAGGCATCAACTTCATCACCAACGCCCTCCCTTCTCGAGGAAAGTTTAGAGTTGTTGAGTCAAGGTAGGTTGTAACAATACACTGAGACTTGAACAGAGATGAAAGAATGATTTCTCTTTCAGGTGATACCAGTTCCATCTCGTGCGAGTCCATCTCAACATTGTCGCGGGAATGCGACGATCGGCAATGTGCTGACTGTGGACACATCTTCACGAGGAAGCGTGATCTCATCCGACACATCAAGCGAGGTGTTTGTAGACCTAAGCCGGCATCAATCTCCGAAGGTAGGGATGATTCTGTTAACGATGTCTCCTTTTCTTGCGATTTATGCATTCAGTCTTTCGAGACACGTTTTGAACTATCTTCGCACAGACTTCAACATACACACACGAACGATACCTACACCAACGGTACCTCCTCTATCCGACTCACTGAGGTGTCCATAAATAATTTAGTGAGGAACTACCAGATGGACTCCTCAGAAACCATTGCTAACTTTGAGGAATGGTTTCATCAAAATTCATCATTGATAGAAGCGCTCTTCAACAATTTAGACAATTTTAGAATGAAGGCGCTCATCTATCTTAAAATAAAATATGTAAAAATCGACCACCATACTGGACAAATAATAGAGAGGTTGGAGTTTCACATACCCTCCTCTCCTGCAACCGAAGTTGTAGACTGTGAGTCTTGGATAAATTTTCATATCCAAGGGTTAAAATTAAATATAGATAAATTTAACGAGCGTGATAGTGGACTCGTTTTTGATGGTATTGAGACCGCTATGATCAAAATCAGT
The DNA here is from genome assembly GCA_907163375.1 of Prostheceraeus crozeri. Lineage (NCBI taxonomy): Eukaryota > Metazoa > Platyhelminthes > Polycladida > Euryleptidae > Prostheceraeus > Prostheceraeus crozeri. The sequence goes on from CAJQUW010000067.1 coordinate 131,460, forward strand.
TTATTAGGAAATCATAGTGGTCGAGGCTCCTTTAAACTTCCGAAAAATTTAAGAAATAAAGCAGCAGTCATTTCTGTAGATTGCGAATCGCAATGTTTTAAGTATGCCGTCCTCTCCATTCTCCACTATAATGATGTGCAGAATAGTCGATACCGCAAGAGTAAGTATCAACAGTGGGAGAATGAATTAAACTTCGATGACTGTAATAGTGACGATATGAAAATTAAAGATATAGAAAAATTTGAAAAATTGAACAACATCAAAATAGTTCTCCATGTTTGGGAAAAGGGATTGAAGGGTGTGCGCTACAACTCGCGTTCGAGTTGTTATGAACGTACAATAAACCTGTTATTAGTAAAACAGGATGATAGTGAGGAATGGCACTACTGTGGTATTCCCAAAATCTCTCGCTTATACCACCACTTAGAAAACTCTAGTAGAGAGTTATATTACTGCGACAGATGTATTCGCCACTTTAGGAGGAAAACTAAATTTGAAACTCATTACGAATGGTGTAAGCGAGGTAAACTGCAAATGGAGCGCATGCCCAAAGATAAGGAGTTTTCATATAGAGAGAATGGTGATGAACTAAGTCCTCTTCGTGTCATCTATGCTGACATCGAATGTTATATCGATGATAACATCCATCGACCAGCAGCCATTTCCTGCTATGAAGTATGGCATGATCACTTAAGGAGTAGGCAAAATAAAATGCGCGTCTGGCAAGGTGAGGATTGTATTTACCAATTCCTACAATTCCTCGAACAGGCTGTAAAATTTCAACAAAAACAGATGGTGAACTCTATCGCAGATCATTGCAATATGACAGCAGATGATCAAGTAAAATTTGATAGTTGCATCATTTGCCCCAAATGTAGTAAAACTTTTGACGATGATAAGTTTTAGAAAGTGCGCGACCATGATCACATCACTGCTAAATTTAGAATCGCACTCTGTTCAATATGCAATTTTTCACTTAGGATGAAACGGCGTACATTACCCGTAATTTTACACAATTTCAAGGGCTACGACAGCCATATGATAATAAAAGGAGGTTTAGGTCAAATGAAAGAGTGGAAGCTTGATGTAATAGCGCAAACGAGAGAGAAGTTTATGGCCATGACAGCAAAAGTGCCTGTCGATAAAACTAAAGAAAATAAGACGGTCTATTTTGATATAAAATTTTTAGATTCCTACAAATTTATGACTGCATCACTGGCCTCTCTCGTGCAAAATCTAAAGTCTCTTCCACTAACACAAAATCTTAAGAAACAATATCCAAATCTAACCGATGAAGTCATCACACGGAAAGGAGTCTTTCCATATGCATATTTTGATGGAATTAGTAAACTCGGCGAGACTTCTCTTCCGCCCATAGATAAATTTAAAAATGATTTGAGCGGTGCAGAATGTAAGACCGAAGATTATGATCATGCACAAGATGCATGGATAAAATTTGACTGCCATACATTTGGTGAATATATGATTGCCTACCTTAAGTTAGATGTATTTTTGCTGGCTGATGTATTTCAGGAGTTTCGACGAGTGGCATTAGAAGAAGATAAGTTAGATCCCGTCCACTTTGTCAGTCTGCCAGCCATGTCATCTAAGTCTGCTTTTAAAATGACTGGTGAGACCATTCATCTCTTACAAGATCCAGAGATTTATAATTTATTTGAGGCGAGGAAATTCGCGGTGGTCTCACATTTGTAAATAAACATAGAGGTTAAAATCTGAAACAGTAGGTAATGATCATACCCAAGCTCTTGAAGTAATTATGACCAAATAATTTGGTATGGTAGTTCATGTATCCAAACCGCTACCCTCACTCTGAGTTTAGCTAGGTTAATGATAGTGATATTCAATCAACCTTTCTCCCACCCTTCTAAACATACTAGCAAATTCCAGAATGAAGGTGATTGGCGGGATATTATTTTGAGATAGATCATAATCTAATTCCAAATAATATTAAACCAATAAAACCGTAGATTTTCCACATCGCACCCGAATCAGGTGAAGTGAGCCAAAAGATATGTTTTCCGACTTTATGAACACAATATTCATAAAGCTTTTAGCAATCATAGTGGACAACCCGACTATAACAGCCTTGCCGCAACTTTTGCTTATACACATCAATATGATAAAGAAAACTATCTAGTCCACATTAAGCATCTTAAAAATTTTATTAGAAATGGGGCATGATTTTAACAAAGAGTTCACCGCATTATATAAATTTAGACAGAACGATGAGCCTTCCTCAAAACAAAAAAACAACATCATAATCAACAAATACCAACATTACACTCAGAGCGAAACCTAACCATAAGCAAAAATACCTCAAAACATACACACGAGAAAAGAACAATCACAAAACATACCGTCAAAACTCGTCCATCAAAATAAGAAAACGCACAACAAACACACAATCTCAAATAAAACAGAAGTGCAAAAAACGACAAACTCAATAAGCATGTGAAAAAAATCCTTCCTCACAAACATCACAAAATCAACTCCACGAAAATCCTCAAAAAACCTTCAACCTCACAACAAATCTAACAACATAACCACCTCAACGACAACCCAACTACACACAAGCCAAACAAAACCTGCACAAAATCTCAAACAAAGCCTCAACAAAAACAAACCTCAACAAAACAAATTCGAAAAACAACCAAACAAACAACAACCAAACAAAACCATCCTCAGATCAACAACCAACCTCACAAAACAAAAATCAAACCACAAACCAACAACAACACAACACAATAAACAAAAACAAAAACCTCAAACAAACACCAACACTCCAAAAACATTCAAAAAGCCAACCATTAATACCATCATTTCCTCACAAAACAACCTCAATAATAACAAACTCGAAAACAACAAAACTCCCTCACCAAACACCAAACAAAATCTCACAATCAGCAAGAAGAACAACAATCCTCACATAATACAGCAAACAAATCAAAGAACTCACAAAACAATAACCCACAAACTTCTCAACTTCAAAAAACACACACACACAACACCAATACAAAATCTCAAAATAACTATCAACGAACAATCAGCCATTCTCAACAAAGACACACAAAAAACTCCAACCCAAAAATTCCTCAAAAAAAAATCTCATCAACAATAATCTCAGATCTCGAAACATCGAACCTCACCTCAACAAAACAGAACAAAAACAAAATCAAAATCAAAACGGATCCTTCAAACAAACAAATCAACAAAAAACAAAAAAATCACAAGAAAAGGGTCCTTCACACAACACCAAAAGAATAAAAGGACCAACACTAACAAACCACAAATCATAAACATACCTCAACATCAATCAAATCCAAGAAAAAACAATATAAAGAACAACCCTCAATTCTATCTAAGAACCCACAAAACATCAAAAAAACACACAAAAGCACCACAAAACACCACACTCCTCTTATCTAAACGAAATCACATAAAAAAGGAGAACAAAAAGCATCCTCAATCACCAAAAAAACACAAAACCCCAACCACTCAAACAAGTGAAACAAACCCTCAGACACCACAAACCTAAAAGACAACGCAAAACAAAACACACAACCTCACAACCACTCACAAGAACCACAGTCAATCCCCTCCCAACACCAAACTCACACTCCACCTCATCATCAGACTCAATCCTCATCCTGACCTCAACCAAAATATTCCTCATTCCTCAGCATTTCCCTCAAAAAACAAAAGAACAAACCACACATCAAACCAAAAACCTCATAAATAAAAAACAAAACACACACTAAACAAAATCCATAACCTCAACTCAACAACACATAAAATAAAAACAATCACGAAACAGACAACAACAAACAACAGTTCCACACACATCACTCAAAAGTATAATCCTCAAACCAAACTCAACCCTGAATCCCAACTCTTATCCTCAAAAACCCATACTCATACAACGAAACTCAAAACACAAAATACACTATTAAAAAACAACAAATCCTCAAAACATCAAAAAAACAACAAAACAATCACACCAAAAAGAATATCAAAGTTCTCACAAACTCACAATTCCTCACAACAAAACCACAAAAATCAATAAAACCCAAAAAATAAAATTACACAACTCATAGACACCACCTCCAAAAACCCAGTAACAACCTCCAACTAAATCAGTGACAACCCCGCAATCATCAAAACCTGCAAATAAACCACACGACAAAACACAAAAAACACTAACTATCCATCCTCAACTCAACCACAATACAAACACCAATACTAAAAATTCAAAAAAACAATCAACCCAAAAAACACCAACTTCAACACAGTCAAACACACACACAACAACTCAAAAATATCCTCACACACAATCATCACTCGAATCACACAAAAACTCAAAACAAACCTCAATCAACATTTCCACATACTCAATAATCACAAACACCAACACACCAAAAAACTAACCGCACATCAACTCAAAAAACTCAATATCACTCAATCACACAAACAAAATATCAAATCCTCAACACGGCCAAAAAAAACAAAAAAGACGCCAAAGATCCCAACAAAACAAATCCTCCACACACACAAAAAATCGCAGAAAACCTTGAAACAAAAAAATCCTCCATAAATACCACAAAACTGCTAAAACCCCCACAAACAATACTCACACCACAAAAGAATCTACATCAAAAACAAAACAAAGATCCTATACAATGAAATAACAAACCTTCAAACACAAAAAAACAAAAACCAAAACTCGAACTCAACCGTAAACATTCCGTCTCCCATCACAACAACAATAACACCATCTATAAACAACAATAAATCTCCACACCTTCCTCAAACCCCCCCCCCCCACAAGCGAACCCAACTCAACACCACAACCTCACGACCCAAAACCAAAACTAAAAACAACATACCAAAAAAAAATGAATCAATCGCTAGCACAAAAAATACCGTCAAACTCACTCACAACAACCCTTCAAAACAAGACAAAAAAACCATACCCCACAACAAACACCCAACGAAACAGATAAAAACCAAAAAACTCAAATATCCTCATAAGAAAAAAACAATTAAAAACTTCCACAAAACACCACATCAAAGCATCCCTCAACCAACCAACAAATATCAACAACACTCCAAAACCCCACACTCAACTAAATTCAAATAAAAAACACAACAATACACCAACAACAGAAAAAAACGAAACAACAAACCAAAAATTGCGACTTTATAAACAACAAAAGCAAACACAAACAACCACAAAAAGAAACAGTAACCCTACGAACCAAAAAACAAAAACACAAACACATCAAAAAATCACCCAAACACCCCCTACAATATACAAAAAACTCAAAAAACAAAACTCAAAAACACAAAAAAAACAAAAACAACCAGCAAACAAACCAAACTCCAAAAAAATAACACAAAAAAAACAAAAACGCTTCCACCCCCAAAACAAAAAAACAAACACAAACAAACACCAAAACAAAAAACAAAACCCACAACCCACAACCAATAACCAAAAACCCACAAAACCAAAAAAACAACAAAAAAAGAACCCAAAAAAACCACCAACAACACAACAACAAAAACCAAAAAACCAACAAAACACAAAACAAACATCAAAAACCCACAAAAACAACAAAACAAAAATAACCCACCCACAAAACCAACAAAACAAAAAACCACAACAAAACACAACAACAAAAAAAACAAAACAAAACACACAACAAAACAACCAACACAAAAAACCAAAACCACCAACAAAACAACAAACCACACAAACAAAAACAAACCCACAACCCCCCACAAAAACACAAACAAAAAACAACACACAAAAACGCCAAAAAAACACAACACCAATCGAGCCAAACAAAAAAAACCAAAACCCAAAAACAAACACAACACACCAAAAACGACAAAATCAAACCAAATCCACAAAAACCAACCACAAACAAAAAACAACACAAACAAACAACAAACAAAAACACAAACAAAACCAACAACCCAAAACCAAAACAAACAAAAAAAACAAACAAAAAACCATCCACAAACAAACAACAAACCAAAAAAAAAAACAAAAAAAAAAAAAACAAAACAAAAACAAACACACAAAAAAAAAAAAAACCAACCCAAACAACAAAAAACAACCACCACACCAAAAAACACCCAACAAAAACCAAACAAAAAACACAAAACAAAAAAAAAACCCAAAAACCAACAATCACAAACAAACCAAAAAACACAAAACAACCCAACAAAAAACAAACCAAAAACAAAACAAAAATCAACAAACCAAAACAACAAAAACAAACACCACAACAAAAAAAAACCAAAAAACACAACAAAACAAACACAAACCAAACAAACAACAAAAACAAACAAAACCAAAAACCCCAAACCCAAAAAAAAAACCAAAACCACAAAAAAAAAAACAAACAACAACCACAAAAAAAAACAACAACAAAAAACAAAACACAAAACACACCAAAAACCCCACAAAACAAAAAAAACAACCCAAAACAAACACCAAACCACCCACAAAACAAAAACACAAAACAACACCCCAAAAAAACAAACAAAACAAAAAAACACATAAAACAACACCAAAAAACAAACAAAAAACCAACCCAAAAACACAAACAACAACCCCAAAAAAAACCAAACAACAAAACAAACACAACAAAAAAAACAAAAACCCAACCCCAAACAAACAACAAAAAAAACAAAAAAACAACCAAAAAAAACTAAACAAAAAAAAAACCACAACAAAAAACACAACAATACAAAAAAACAAACCCTAAACAAAACAACCCCAAAAAAACACAAACTAAAAAAACAACAACAATCCAAAAAAAACAAAAACAAACAACCCACAAACCAAAAAATCCAAAACAACCAAAACAAAAACAAACAAAACCAACAAAAAACCAAAACAAAAAAAACAAAAAACAAAAACCAAAAAAAAACCAACACAACAACAACAAAAAACAAAAAAAACAAAAACTCAAAACAACCCCAACAAAAAAAAAAACCAATTTCAACCAAACAAAAACAAAAAACAAAACTAACCCAAACAACAAAAAACACCAAACAAAAAAAAAAAAACAAAAAAAAAACACAAACCAAACAAAAAAAAAAACACACTCAAAAAACCCAAAAAAAACAACAAACTCAACAAATCCAAAAAAAAACAAAAAACACAAAAAAAACCAAACAAAAAACAAAACAACAAAACAACAACAAAAAACAAACACAAAAAAAAAACAAAACAAACAAAAACAAACAAAAAATCAAAAACCTAAAAAACAAACCAAAAACCCAAAAAACAAAACAACCAAAACAAACAAAAAAACAATCAAAAAAAACAACAACAAAAACAAAAAAACAAAAAAAAAACACAAACAAACAAAACACACAAACAACAAAAAACCAACACCACAACAAAAACAACAAAAACAAAAAACAAAAAACAAAAAAAAAACAAACAAACAAAAAACAAAAACAACCAACAAAAAACAAAAAAAACAAATAACAAAAAAAACAACAAAAAACAAACAAAAACAAACAAAAACAAACAAAACAAAACACAAAAAAAACAAAAATCACAACAAAAAACAACAAAAAAACAACAAAACACACAAAAAAAGAAACAACAAAAACAAAAAGCAAAAAAAAAAACCAATTCTCCAAAACATCCAAAACAAAAAACAAAAAACCTAAAAAACCAACAACCACCACAATCCTCAAAAACCACAAAAAAACAAAAAAAAACAAAAAAACAAAAAACCAAAGCCCTCAAAAACAACAACAACAAAAAACAAAAAAAATCAACAAAAAACAAAAACCATCAAAACAACCAAAAAAAAAACAAAAAAAACAAAAACAAAAAAACAAACAACCCCCAGCCCCAACAACACCAAAAAAAAAACAAAAAAAAAAAACAAAAACAAAAAAAACAAAAAAACAAACCAAAAACAAAAAAAAAAAAACAACCACCAAAACAACAAAAAAACCAAAAAATAACACAAAAAAATTCCAACCAAAAACCAAAACTCATCTCCCTTCAACAAATCCCTCAAACATATCAATAATTCAAACACAAACACCATGTCCTTCAAAAAAAACCACAAAACCTCTAAAACAACCATCGACCAAAATAAAAAAACAGAAATAAAGTTCTCCAACAATAAACCAAAACAAAAAAACAATACCAAAAAAAGAAACACACACTACCACAAACGAACCCTCAACTCGACACACGAAATCATAAAAAAACAGACAAAATAAAAAAAAAAAAAAAAAGACACCAAACACACACAAAAAAAACAAAATACAAAGAAAAGACAAACACACAACAACACAAAACAACAACAGAGCACACAAAACAACAAAAAAACCCGAAAAAAACCACTGACAACTACCCAAAACAAAACATAACAAAAAAACAAAAAACCAACACTGAACTTCAATCCTATCAAAACGATCACAACAAATAAACACATCAAACACAGCGAAAAAACACCCCTGCCAACAAACAAGCAAACCTCACACAACAAACAAACCATAGCTTAAAAGCCACGAACATAGAACATCATACAAAAATAATCAAGAAATACCTCACGACAACCTCAAAAAGATAAACTAAAAAAACAAGGATAAAGATCACAAATCAAATAAAAAAGGAACACATAACATTCCTCAAAAATCAAAACACAATACAAACCCTCAATCAACAAAACAAAATACAAAGCAACCAGATCACGAATAAAAACACCAACACTCCGAAAGATAAAAAAATCACATCAAACAAAAAACAAACTACAAATACAAATCAATCAAATCAACAGAAAACCCACCACTCACAAAAGAAATCATCACAATAAAACAAGCTCTCCAAGCTCATCTTATAATAAGTCTAACACAACACATTGCCATAAATGATAAGCAACAGGCCAGAAAACGTGCACTATCCCAAAATAACTTTGAAAAATAATTTCTATAAATAGAGAAGAACAACAGTCTATTTTGTTTAAGACGATGGAGGATGTTTAGAAAGCGCGTAACTACAAACTATTTAATGATGATCAGAAATATCACAAATTAGACCTCATCACCTTCAATACATCGATATAGACATAAATCGATGAGGATCATGTAGGTATTAAAATGATGAAAATCTGAAGTCTTGAGTTGTGCGCAACCCATCTATTGTGGTCAAGCTGTATCTAGCATTACATCAAAGCTTAGAAAAGTATCAACTCTTTATTAAACTACTCAAAACCGTGGTCCTCACGTAAAAAGAGTGAATCGTATTTGAGTGGTGATACAGATATTTCATTATATTTAGTTATTACCATCACAAAAGATTTAAAATTCATGAAGTAGAAAATCTTTAGAAAGAATATTTATGGAATACAATCCAAATTATCCTGCGGATCATCCACTCAACTCCAACAAAAAATAAGGCAAAACTTGGGCTGCTCTTAATTAATTAGACAGCATTGAAGTTAAATATATGAAATGATTCTCCTCCGACAAAAAATGATTCTATGCAATAAAAGATAGCGACGATAGAATGTTAAGCGTGCTAAAGGCATATCAGATCATTGGGTTCTCTAACATAAACATAAAGCTTATCAGAAATCCTATTAGAAATAAAAATATAACGTTTGTCAATATGACAATCTTCAAATCTTAAGCTCCATGAATATCAAACAACTCAATACTATTAAGGAAACGTGCTCTTTCAGCATGGGAGCGGATAAATAGTTTGCTTGGTTAGAAACACCACAAATCCTTCCACATGGACAACTTGTACACAAACATACCACCCACCCAAAAGAATTAAACTCCCACTACCACATACAGAGACGTCTAAGCAATAATCACCATAAACTTAGTAAATATTTATGTTTGATTTACTTGTAGATAAAACGAATTGTTTTTTTTATGTATCAGCATAGATTGTTTTTTTTCCTTGATGAATATGTGTCCGACATCGTACATTTCCCCATGAGTGATGACCTTTTCCACTGAAAAACATTTTTCCTATCCCTGTAATATTTCCCACCCTGCACGAAGTAAAAAGACTTTTTGTATATAAGCAATTTTTATAGAAAGTGTGGTGGCGCTCATTTTAAATTTTCATTGATATGTATAAAGTCTATTCCTTCCACATTACACGAATGTACATATTTCAATAAACATATCACAATGACTTCACTTGTTGTTTTCCGAAACACTCAACGTTAATGAGGGATTTAGGTATCTTCACATGGTTCACTCCTTGTAAACCATTGGAAAATTTGATAGCAATAGAGGGGTACTAGTTTGTTTGACACGGGCATTGATAGAAAATAGATTCAAACATCTTCTCGACTATTCCATATGAAGCGTCTTTTATCATTGAAGAAATCACGTAAAAGTGTACTCTTTTTTCTTCCTCACCAACAGAAATTGGTAAATCAAATCACTTTGAATTTAAAGGTGTGTTCATGTTTTAACAAGTGTCATTGGAGCTTTTTCTTCTGATACCAACTCCGAATTGCGCAGCAGCAACCAGTTTGTAGCATGAAAAACCAAAGAAGTTTTTTTCAAATTTTTACTCATTGACATGAATTCATCACCCAGTTTTCCGAACAACGCGTTGATTTTCATTGAAAACGAACAAGTTGGAGTGTCTTTACATCATATTTACTTTTCATCACATGCATCAAAACTACTGTAGTATATAAGATTTACCAATGGAAACTACATGAATGAGACTTTCAACTTGTATTATAAAACTGACGCGGCATTATATTCTTGATCAGAAACTTAAGATCTTCATAAGACTGGGAAATTAGAGCTTTGATTTGCGATCGCCATAATGTCCACCCACCATTCATCAATTAACTGAATCAGCTTTAGATGTGATATTCATGCAGAGATCATACACCACACCGCTTCCAATAATAGGTGTATAATGTCTTACAATATGACTCAAGGTTGGAGAGAAATAAACTGTAAGTTTGTCATTATATTTCTGAATAACCAACTTATTTTTTCCGCCATAATTATCTCTCCATACTTCTAAACACCACATTCTCAGTCCACGTTTTACAGAACTCAATAAGATGATAAAGGATTGAACACCACGCTTTTCAAAATGATGCTTTCCTTCGCATTCTACAACAACTTCATCAAATATTATTAAATCTATAATTGAAATTTGTTGATATCATTGAATAAACTTTTCTAACATTTGCAGCGAGCAATTGACTGTTAAGATGTAGTCCAAGACCACAAAACCCCCGATATGCGGATAGAATTCCTATCCACCCTCATGCGTAAAACCTATATTAAATTAGAATAAATCGGAGGAACTGTCTCCCACTCCAATGATAGTATAGTAAACACATATAGGCTTTCTGATTTTTTATTCTTCATGATGGAAGTATTACCACTGTTGAATGCTTACATAATTTTCTACATCCCCAAATGGCTCCATAAAGAATCTTTATTTTCTATCTGAATCCATTCAAAGTATCCACTTTCCATCTGATGTTAAATATGTATGGAACGAAATGCATTATTCATCGTTATTCCATCATGTGTGGCGAGAGGGAGTCAATACTCATTTCTTCACAATAATCACATTCTTAATATTGTCTATCATATCAAATACTAGAAACAGCCAACCACCCATTTCACCTTCTAAATTTAGTGGGCGATTTAATTCTTACTCCCGATAGTCAGAATGGTTTATATTTTGGAAGAATTATTCATAGAAGCATTACTGTCAAGTATATTAGAACAGAGGTCTCCTTAATTTTCACTTACCATATTATTCACATTGGAAAAAATATATTTACATCATATGAGTAAGCATACGTTTGCATTAACCTCTTCATTCGGAAATGGAGTATGTTGATACTTGTCACAGCATCTTTATGAGAAAGGAATCAACGCACCAGCATCGACATAATGGCAATATCAATTTGTGGGATGTAGTTAGATTTCAAGCTTTGTAATAATGCACTTTCTTGAAAGTATGCTCAGATAAAATACTGCAGCTCTTTGGGCTGGTATGGTATCATAGCAAGCAATGTGAAGCTTCACATCACCCACACGTACACCATCACCAATAATGTGGATATATCAGAAAAATAGTTCATACGACGCGAGAGCGACATGTCCCTGCGCTAGCTTTGGTTACATACCGACTTATAAAGAAATTTTTGTCAAAACCCAAATGTCCATAGAGTTTATCCATAATTATTCAAACCTTTATCCACTTTATAGGGAGAGACAAAGTACCTTCTTTTTACAAAAATTCAATATGTTGCTCATTAATCACTTTCATTTAAAATAGATCTACAACCAATTAAACCGAAGTAACTAATGCGAGCAACAACAACTCTTTTTTCATGAAAGAAACCACCAAAAGGCTTCACAACACTATCTGTATAAAGCTACTTGCCATTCTGTAATCAAATTGAATTGGCCTTTCACAAGGTAAAAGTTGTCATATCATAATTACCATGAACATCTGCTGCAGAACGATGTCGTAAGACACTGAAGAAAATCTTTTGACAAACTAATATAGATCATCATCATTTAATTTGCTTATTGGCAATCTGATTAGATGATTTGATATAATCAATGTTTGCCCGAACTTGTTTACCATCAACTCGAAGGAGATAATTAAAATTCTTCAATAATGATTCATTAGTCATGTTTGTCTTTCTGGCTTAATCACATCATCTTCACCAACGTCTTCTCATTTCTTGGAATAACTCACATAATAAGCTTCCTCTCGATATATTAACTGTTTATGACTCACATATGTGGTAATTAACGTTAAAATTATCATAGCATGTTAAGGCGCTAAGCGAGGTAGCCCTAAATCATTCCTTAAACTGGACTTAAACCAACATCCAATCTTTCTCAACTACATGAAGGTAACATAATTATAATCATCATTGTGCTGAGTAAATAGTACAATATGTTTTTTTTTTTTTTTACACGCTTTAATCCAAGAAATCATATAAAAACTATTTACATGAAAAGAGATCTTCTTTGACCACTGTGTAATGTATACCTCGCATTCCCCCTTTTCACATAGATAAGCAGCTGAACGCCTCATATTAATAATTCATCTACCTCATGATCAAAAGTATAGACACAGTTTGCTATAACAGAGTGTTAGTGACACTCCCCTTCCAATTCCCCATTTACTGTGTGCATGATCAAAGGAAGTAGAAAAAGAGTGCGGCTCGATTACTATTTAAATCTCATTGTAGCCCATGCTAAGCAAAAATATGAGTAACACGGACATTTTTATATTGCAAACAGCAACTTGCCATAACATCAAGGAAGACTATTGTTTTGGACTCTCTACAAATATCTCAGAGTCTAGGATCGTTGATGAACGTACATTTCAAAAATTCTCATGGTCATACATCAAGACAGGCTTACATTAACATGGCGACAATTTGTCAACCTCAAAGATCATCAAGAGGATTTGTAAATATTTTGAAACATTAAGAATCATCTCCCTTGGTGTCAAGTTTTGGCTTCAACATTACAGAAATGAAATTCAAATCTACCATTCTCATTTCCTCAAAACTGTTCTCATTTCCGCTAATACAAATTGGGAGAAGTATAGAAGATACATACATCGCTCCATCATGACATTTTATTTCGTCGCTTGATTTCCATCGCCCTACTATGCAAACATCTTAATCAGAATATGGATTACCCAACGCACACATGATTTGGCAAATTAGATTCCGCTAGCAACGTATTGAAACGTATCAAGATCGAAACGTCCTATTTCAAAGATCACTGGAAATGTGAGAAGAGAGTTTGCTTTAACTAATCGTCATTATTTCAATCTCTACATCATATCATAAGGAACTTGAAATACTTTTCTATATGACAAGGGAACAATACACGTAATTGGAAATCGCATCTGGGCTGCGCGCAACAATCGGCGTAATTCAACTCATATCATTCCCAACTTCCATACTAACTTCACAATCCATCACGGTAGTTGGAAAAAGTATAAAAGGAAGGTACACATCGCTCAATTTAACTCAATTCTTTTTCATCATGAAGCGCCAACGCTACACCATCGGTGGCGTCACCATTCCTACCGTCCGCTTCAGCTTCGACTCCTACAAACCAAAATCGAATCCTCACATCAATTACGCCAACAGCTTCCAAACAGCAAGTAATACCCGGGCCGTCCTCAAATGTTAGTGGTGAAGATGAACAATTCACGGAATCTTCAACTCTTCCCAAATGGGACTGTACAGATACTCGGCGCCCTTTCTCATTCATCGGCGCAGTCAATGCGCTTAGAGCTACAAAGACTACTACGTCCGATAATGAAGAGGAGATGTGTGTGATGTCGAATCTGACTGTGGACAATATGGTGATCTCCTACTCAATTGAGGTGACATCAATCATTTTTGAAAGATTCGTACCTAGCAGATTTTTACAGTATGTGTTATAACCCTAACTGTTTTCCTGCAGCTCTCATTAGTTGTTGGTTTGCCTGTGCATGTGGCAAATCTTTCATAATAGTAAAGTTATCAATACTGAACTAAAATCTCATGCACAAGCAAATGTGATCATAGACTAACTCATCGAGTATGTACGTACCCATCTGATTGTAAAATAAAAAACAATTTTTTCCAACATGATGTTTTTATTTCAAATCATGATAGAACTTACAAATCATTTTTTCATTAGAGTATGGATTAAATGAAAAGTTTTGAATAATAGATGCAAATCGAGATACATGTAAACGTTTTAAGATGAAGTCAGAAACAAAAGCACCACATACGTTGATGAAATTGGAAGTTGTAGTATGCGTTCATCTTCGCTGATTTGACGCGTATGTTTTCTCAACCACTGCTGTGTTTGTATAATTGGAGGTTTACAAGAGAGTCAACATAGGTTCACCACGTCGGTCTTCTCCAATAAAGATCGCTTTCCAATGCTCACCGCCTAAATTTCTGGTGAATGCGTGTATAGCACAAATAAAGATTGGATAGTGATTTACTGCAGGTGGTAAGGTATCGAGTGAATAGACATTATCGAAAGCTTTCAACGTCGCTTCGTCTGCATTACGCTGCACTTTAGTCTTAATATCGTCAGCAGTCAACCAACTCATTAACGATTATACTGAAGAATCACGTCGCGATACTTTGTAATTTCAATATTTGAATCGAAGACTGCATAAATTAATACATTATCGTCTCATGTATTGTTTCTTTTGAACGTC